>JBAMBE010000396.1:732500-1231554 GCA_037043585.1 Drosophila mimica
ACTAATAGATTTTATAGCCGCTTGGCTATCTACATAGATGTTTACGTTAGAAGAACTAATTTTTGGACTTTTCAGGCAGCTTAGTGCTTCTTGTATGGCTATCACTTCTGCGTCGTTCTACAGTGCTCCGGAAGGCTGAAGGACAGCTGAGTGGTAAGTTGAGCAGAGAATACGCCTCCGTCGACGCGATTATCGCGTATCGAGCCGTCGATGTAGAGCCGGTGGACCAGGAATTCGGTTAGTCCACTTATCCCTTGAGGGGAAGTATGTACTAAAGTGTGAATTTAGGTGTACTACTGGTAGTCTGTTTTTGAAGCAACTAAAGTATTTCCTATTAGGGTAGAGGCATGGTCCTTGCTTTGAATGGTCCACGCTGTGAATTCCCTAAGTCTAATGGCGAGTGTTGCCTATCCAAGGCCTTCTATTTCTAGACATGGAATGTCTAGGATGGTATCTAGTGTATCATTTGGTGTCGAGCGGAGAGCCCCAGAGATACATAGTTACATAGTATACATAGTACTTTATTGAGTTGTTTTACGGTGAATTGCTTTTTAAGGCAAGGCCATACCATACTACTATTCCATAAAAAGGATAGGTCTGATGATTGATATGTACATTCATAGAACAATATTGGGAGACATACCCCATTTAAGTCTAATGGATTTTCTACAGGTGTATAAGGCGACTGTTGCCTTCTTTACCCTTGTCTGGCTGTTGAGGTTCCAGTCTAATTTCCTGTCCAGTGACAACCCTATAAAGTTGGCACTGTTTTGGAAGGAAAGAATTGTGTTATTTAGTCTTGGAGGGATTAGGGTAGAAATTTTTATTTCCATGTGAAGAGGACTAGTTTAGTCTAGGTGGGGTTAACGCCTAACCCACTATTTGCTACTATTTGCCCATGATAACAGTATTTTCAATTTACTTGTCATTAGGTCACATAGAGTTTGTGGGTACTTCCCACTGAAAATGACAGCAACGTCGTCCGCATAGGCGACGATCTGCCGGCCGCCCCCCTTCATATCCCACAGCAGATCATTGACCGTTAGATTCCATAAAAGGGGTGACAGGGGCGTTCCTCTGCTGAATTACAATCCTGCATGTAAGCATTTGATTGGCCAGTCCTACCAATCCGGCGTCAACCTTCAGGTCCAGCAGGGCTCCAGTTATCGCTTCTGGAACAACATTGTTGAAAGCACCTGTCGATTAAAGTAATAGAGGTGTACTCCTTGGAGTGTAGAGACGATTCTATTAATTAGACTCCAGAGTGGAGGGCAGTGTCCGTGGATCTGCCTTTCCTGAAGGCATGTTGGGAACCAGACATTTTTCTGCATCATTTTTAGCACTCGGTCCGGCTCGTTCAGAGTAGCCGGTATCCAAACTCGTGCTCGGGGTTTCCTGCGGACCTCATTCCAATCGATGGCGACTAGATTTGTCCCCGGGTCACCTCACCGACACTCGCTACTACCGCCTTATAAATATTGACGGAGTGCTCGTCGTCGCAGGCTATAACGTTGATGCTACCTAGGTACCATCCAGCATCTTGACATCGAAACAGAGGTCGGCTAAAGCTGCTTCCGCCCATTTCCATTGGTTACGGGGGATCCTTCCCTTCAGGTTGACCTTGTCGAGGACTCCTATTAGGATCCTCTCCTTGGCAATCTCAGCGAAGGATCTCCCTGGTTGGACTTTGGCTCTTTTGGACACTGGTCCTGGAGCGTCCTACGAGCGCTGCCTCTTTGTTTGGCTTTGCGCTTTCTTGGGCAGCTCGTTTTTAAAGTTGTAATGGCGCAAATATTCAGTTCGCAATTACAAATAAACGCACATGTTGAATAACATAAGCGGTAATTTCGCCGCAAGTCTAGATCAGCTGGTGCAGCTTATTGTGCGTTAGAAAGCTTTCTTACGCAAATGTGAACCCTTGAACTTTCAAGTCTGCTGCGGTTTTTAGAATGCATTTTATTCTTCTGCATGCTGCGGTCGATGCCCGAAGCACTAAGAAAAATCTGTGCCAAAACTTGTTTTCACCCACGTGAAAAATTTTCATGCTGGCAAAACAAAATTAATCCAAAAACAGCTTAAGGTGCAAAATTATTTGGAATATCACATTGAAGACCGTCCATACCCGACCCCACGTGGATTTAGTGGGATTTGTTTATGTTAATATTTTTTTATGTGGCAATTCTATTTAAAGGCTATAAAGCATTGATTTGTAACAGTATGGAAGAAATAGTGAATTTATAATCTATAACATAAACATAGAATTGGTTTTAACTAATAATACATAACATTGAATATAACTTTTGTATCACATTTATTTAACGCCCAACAGTCCAGAGGTCGCTCGTGTAGAGTCGCTTCAACCTCCTGCAAATTTGGTGACTTAAGCTTTCAAAATGCGTGAGAAGTGGAGGTTACCAGCAAGTTACTTTCCAAGTTTGGTAGCTCTATCTTTAAAATTGTGGGAGATATACGGAGTTATCGATTTACACTTTCCGAAATATCGGCATTGTGGGCGTGGCAACACATAGTAATTGCCTACCAAATTCCAAATATAGCTATTGAAAAGTTTTAGAGGCGGGGGTGTTGGGGGCGTCGGGGGTGGGCGTGGCATATGCCGATCTTTGAAGGACATCGCCAACAACCTATCAACCAAAATTTGTGACTGTTTTATCAATTTGCGAATTTCGACTTGATCGATTTTTTAGCTCTCTAGTAGGCCTTGACACTATCTTTTGAGGGTACTTTCTAGTATCTGTTCCCAGATCAGTTTTAAGTCTCTATCTCTAAGAATGTAGAAGAAACTTGCGTTCATACAGACGGACAGACAGCATAATGGATATTTCACAAACCCAACATACTTTTATACCGTCGGTATCATAGTGTAATTATACCTGCGGTATCATAGTATAAAAAAGTAATCAGTTCATAGTTGCAATATTATTAATACGAAATTTTCACCGACACCAACAAAACTTTCTCTATTAATATTCAATGGCAAAAGGAAAGTACTTGTGATCCTTGACAAAGCTTAAAGGCACATTTCGCTCCCCAGTATTATAGCCATCGAGCACGGACTTCTCCTCTGCGGTCAACTCAAAGTCGAAAATATTTAAATTTTCAGTTATGCGTCCAGCATTTGAAGACTTCGGTATTGGTAAAACACCCAGCTCCACCTGTAGCCATAAGATAGGCATGCAATTACAAATATTTATATTATAGGGACGGGAGTCACATCTTACCAAATAGCGCAGAACAACTTGTGGCGTTGTCTTGTTGTGCTTTTCAGATATGGCCTTCACCTCTGGAGAGTATAGAAACTCTGGCTTCAGTTGATCGGGTTGTGGCTTTCCCAGTGGCGTGTATGCAGTTAAGGTGACGCCGTGCTCCTTGCAGAAGGCAATCAACCGCTTCTGATTAATCGCTGGCGAGCACTCCACTTGATTGGTGACCGGTTTTATTTCACAATTGTTAATCACACGGAGCAGTTGTTCGCTATTGAAATTGGATACTCCAATGCTTCGCACCAGGCCCAGTTTAACCAACTCCTCCATCGCCTTGTACGTATCCAAATAGTCAACGTCACTCAGCTGAAGCACACCTTTATCATCCATGGGCATTAGGGTATCGTCGTCGACATACTTGCAGCCCACGGGCATGTGCATCAAATACAAATCAATATAGTCCAAGCCGAAATTGGCAAGCTGTTTGCGGCAAGCAGGCTCCACGTGCTTGGGATCATGATGAATGCTCCATAGCTACAATATAATAACGATTAATATAAAATGTTATAAGTGCTATCTATTCAGATCCCACTTTTGTAACTAGAAAAATATCTTCACGCTTTACGACACCTTCGGCAATCTTATCGCGAATCGCTTTGCCAACCTCAGATTCGTTTTCATACAAATAGGCGGTGTCAATGTGCCGGTATCCAATGTCAATTCCATGCTTTACAGCCATTTCACCTTCGTTGTCCTTGGACTGCAAGTAAATAATGATAAATATTGCAAAATAAATAAATTATTGCAAATATTAAAAAGAACCATTTATTAGGTTTAAAATGAAATTACAAGATATGTGCCCAATCCGAGGATTGGCATTTCATAACCATTGTTAAGTTTAACAGTTGGTGCAAGATTCATAGTTGATTAAAAAATATTGCGTCTTATAAGAATAACTACGAATGTCGTTGCTTAGTAAGTTCTGAAGTGAACCAAGTCTAACCGACCCACAATTTCTCGCGAAACACATCTGTGGGCATCCTAAAAAAAAATACCACAAATATTGCCTAAATGAGTAACCGTTGTAACTGTGAATTTATATTGCAAGTACATGTAATTAAGTAATCGACCATTCTGTAATGTACTCAAATGCATAACAATTGAATAGTGTTAACTAAAAGCTTTAACGGAATAACGTAAGAATAATATAAACATTGAAAATTGCATAGCTGCAAACTATTTAATATGACAATAAATGTTCACATAACCACTATTTATACTATCATACCAAAAAAGGTATAATAGTATATTGGTTTTGTTTAATGTCTGTCCGTCTGTCTGTCTGTGCGTCTGTCCGTCTGTATGAACGAGCGTTTCTCCAACACTTATTGATAGAGACTTGAAACTTGGAACATATACTGGAAAGTACCCTCAAAAGAAGAAGTACCCTAGAAAACCGTTAAATTCGATTTTAGCAAATAGATAAATCCACATATCTTTCACAATTTAATGGATACAGTCACCAATTTTGGTTGGTAGGTTGTTGGCGAGGTCCTTCAGAGATCGGCATGTGCCACGCCCTCCTCCGACGCCCCCATCCCTCCCGCCCATAAAATATTTAAATTTATCTTCTGCAGTTTTTGCCCTTAAGAACCGATAACAAATTTTTGTTGCCACGCCCACACCTGCGCCTATAATCGACAATTCCGATATTGCGAAAATTGTAAATCGATAACTCCGTATATCTCAGAAAATTATAAAGATAGAGTAACCAAACTTAAAAGGCACTTTGCTGGTAACCTCCTCGAAGGATTGGCATATAAATTTTTGGACCATGCCCACAACCACCGCTCCCAGGAGCTTCGTCCCTATAAATTTAAATTAAATTTAATTTAAATCTAATTTTTAATTATTGTATTTAAAAATGGTTTTTTAAAAAACATTTATTATAAACAAATTTATTTATTTTTAATATTTATGTATTTACATTTTTAAAATTTAATAAAAATTATTTAAGACTTTAAATGTATATAATTCTTGGATTTAATTTATTTTTTACGCAGAAGCTACGGTACTTTACTTGGGGAACAAGGAAATGACTTTCTGTTAAACAATTTCAAGTCGACTCGAAGGTTCTGTAAACTAATGTAGAACCCAATTAAAATTTTCATAGCCTCCTCGCGGTGTTCCCTGGATACCGATTAAATTTTGTTGAAAATTATGTTATTTTAAATTCAATGCAATCGTGCATCGATACTTATGTTAAGTCTCTCATTAATTGCTACTCATACTGTAAAGTAGCAGTCTTGAATAAACGCTGATTGAGTACACAACGCTGGTGGAACTCAGTATTACTTTTCTTATGCAGGCATTCCTTGACGCGAGGAAACTTCGCTCCAACAAATTTATTAAATCGGTAGCAAATTCGAGCTGCGAAATTATAAAAATTTAAATTAATTTATATAATGGTGTTGAGCTATTGAGCTTTTTCAATAGCTATCGAATTTTTCCAAAGTCACAAATAAATAGAAACGCACCGAAATTTGCTTTTCTATAAATTAAGTTTATTTGCCTTCGTGGCCAAAATTAAAATAGTAACAATTGTTTATTATAAGCTCCGAGTTGAGCTTTACACTTTTAATTGTTCGAATTAATTTGTTGGCAAGCGGTGTCGAATACCGTGCCGCGACTTGAATTCTCGATTGACAAAATAGAACTAATTAGCTGCCGAATTGCAGCTGCTGCTTGCGCTCAGCAAAGGCAAAGGGCAAGCAAAGTGAAAACAAATGCAATAAAACGAAATGCCGATGAGCATATACAAAACAACAGTTATGATCGTTACGTTAATTTGCTCTTTATGCTGCGCAGAGCATAGCTTATCAAAGAGATAAATATTAAGAGAGAAGCTGCTTTAATTGTTGTTTGGCGCGGATACCTGCGAAACCAAACATTCTCCCCCCGTTGAAAGACACGGGCTTTCAACAGCATCCTCTTTTGGAAGCGCACACAACTTGCGCACAGCTCTCTTTATATTTCCAGTTGACGTCTTGAGAACAGCTACTCGGGAAACGCCGTCAGCACCAGCAACAAGCTCGACCACACGAGCCAGTGGCCATTAAAGGGGTGGCAAGTTTTCATCCTTTACAAGGACAACATCGTTGATGTGAACACCCGGGTAGGATTTTCTCCATTTGGACCGTTGCTGAAGAAGCGTTAAATATTCATCACGCCAACGAGTCCAGAAAATTTGCTGATGATAAGCTATACGCTGCCATCGATCTAGGCGGCTAACGTTTAGCTTGGTGACATCCGGCTCTGGATAAAGTGTGAGTGGCGCAGTGCCAAGGAAGTGCGCAGGAGTTAACACATCCAGATCTGCAGGGTGCTCTGAAAGTGGAAAAAGAGGTCGAGAGTTTATTATTGCCCCAATGTGGCAAACCAGTGTGCGCAGATCATCCAGGGGCAAAACCGAGGGTCCGACCGACCGATAGAAATGGTGTTTTGCTGTCTTCACCGCCGCCTCCCAAAGTCCACCAAAGTGTGGTGAGCGAGGTGGGATGAATTCCCATTCGATGTCGTCAGAGACACAAAACTCTCGGACAGAGTCGATGTGCTTCTCGCTGATATGTTCGATGGCGCCGCCTTGGACTGATTATCTAGGGGGAGCAACTCCGTCAGTCCCATCTCACTGTCATGCTTCTCACGCACAGTGACTGCGTCCAATTTGCGTCGTTCGCGCTCCCGAAAATAGTCCTGTTCGAAGAAGTCCACGCGATGCGACTGCTCGATGATGGGACTCAAATGCTGCTTGGCTGTGATGCTGGTGCCAGTGGTGGGTTCGCTCTTCTTGCTCAGTTTGCTGCGCGTCTCCTTTTGGGGTGCGCTGCTGCTGCCGACATCACTTTTGCTGCGCACTAAACGCCGACCACCGCCGTCCTCGAAGCGTGGATCTCGCTCAAGTTGGCTGACATTCGTGTCGCTCTTGCGACTGAACAGACCAAAGATCGATGGACGTTTCGAGGCGGGTTTCGCGACGGGTTTCGTGGCGGGCTTCTTAGCGGCGGCGTCACTAACACTACGTGCCACCGGCTTACCTTTGCCTTTCCGTCGTCGCGTGGGCAGCGAATGAAAGCGTTGCGTATCGTTGGCTGCAGCTGAGGCACTTGCCACCTGACTGCGCTTCTGTTTCACATGAAATGTGGGTATATTATCACCGTTGGCCGCCTTGCTGTGATGCTGACCCGCCTGGGCGATGACCAGTGCAGCCTCCTTGCGTATATCCTCGGGATCGATGTCGGGCGGCAGCTGATGATAGCCGTGCGGTATGCCCGGATGTGGCGGCTGCAAATCTGTCGTCTCGCAGTCGTACTCCGAGGGTTTACAGCGACTTAGCATGTCCGACTCCACAAGAGACATGTGATTCAAATCCAGATACTCCTTGATAAATGCTGAATACTGCGACTTCAAACCAGGATGACGTTCTAATTTGCGTTCCAGGTTGCAAAAACGACGATATGCCTGCTGATACGAATCTCCAATTAGATCCACAGCATGCTTGACTGGAAGGCGAACCGAATATTCGCCAGTGTCCAAACGAGCAAAAGTTTGTTTAAAATGCTCTTCACAATCAAGTTCCTCCTTGGTAGATTCATTGACTAAACGGGAACACGATTCTACCTCCCAAAACCGACGAACGATTTCATCAAGCTTGTGATCTGGGCTAGGATTTGGCATCGTAACCGAGCTAGTGACCATCAATGAGGCAGGGCTCGCTGAAGAAGTTCCTCCTGTCACTATCCAGCCCAGTTGAGTTTTTTGAAGAATAGGCAAACCAGGAGCGATTTTGAGTTGACCGACACACAACAATTCAAAAAACAGGCCAGCTCCAATTAACAAATCAATTTTGTGCGCCTTGAAGAACTCTGGATCAGCCAAGCGAATATTTGAGGGTATATTCCAGAGCTCAGTGTTGACATCGTAGCTAGGCTGATTTCCAGTTATAGACGGAGCTACGAGAACTGAGATGTTGGCAGAGTACGCAGATGCTCGCGATTGAAAACTTATATCGGTTGAATAGCCTTCTGAGGCAACAGTAGACTCCCCCAATCCTGAGATCAAAGTAGGTGAGCGATGCTTGCGCAGCTGGAGGTGTTGAGCTAAACGAGATGTGATGATGTGCACCTGCGATCCAGAATCCAGTAGCGCTCGGCAAGGGACTAAAACTCCAGTACGACTTCTAATGTTGATTACAGCAGTTGCCAAGAGCACCACGTCTTGACTAAGATTTTGGGCTACAAGTGTTGCCGAAGGGTTTGCAGCAGGCGGATGCGAAGCAAAGTTAACTTGAGAGCCGTCAATCTGATTCTCAAAATGCAGAAGCGTATGATGCTTGGCCTTGCAGCGGTTGCAGGTAGTGGAGCTGCACTCCTTTAGCCGATGACCTTTACACAGGCAATTAATGCAAAGGTTGAGCTTCTTTACTTCTCGTAGACGCAGTTGCGGAGACAGATTTCCAAAACGGGAACAGTTATAAATTAAGTGGCCAAAGGTCTCACAGAACACACATTTATTTGTGTTGGAGTTAGTAGCGACAAAGGCCTTTCTGCTAGTGTTAACGATTTTACTACTTTTTCCCACCTTAGAGCTAGGCGTATACGTTGCCATAGCGTGTTCCACATTTTCCAACCTTTGACATCGTCGATCCAGAAATGCCAAGAACTGCTCACAAGTAGGAATAGTATCCATCGGTGCTGTCTCCTCCCAACTGATCTGCGTTGCCTTGTCCACTTTCTGCAGCAAACTGTGCACGATAATGAATCCCGCAATCTGCTCAACGTTGCCCAGGCTTTGTAGAGCGCGCATGTTGGAATTAACCGTATCCGAAAGGGTTCGAAGTTTTACCGCTGATGACGACTCGATGCAATCTAATCCCAATATCTCCGTGATATGTGCTTGGAAAATGAGACGCTTGTTGTTAAACCGTTTTTTAAGGAGCTCCAATGCAACTGGATAGTTAGCGCTGCTGATTTCCAACGAAGAAACACTATCCAAGGCTGATCCTTTCAGACACGATCGCAAGTGCTGAAACTTCTCCACATCCGAAAGTCCTGAGTCCGCATCAATGATTGAAGAGAACATCGCTATGAACTCTGCAAACTTTGTATATCCTCCACTAAACTCGGGCAGCTTGATCTCAGGCAACCGGATTCGGCTTTGAGACAAGGTGTGATTGTCACCACAGGACTCTTGCCTCATAGTCGAGCACAACGGCGAGGATAACTTTCGTTTGTCAATTTCGCGTCGCAAGCTAGTTTCCACTAATATTGAGAGGTCATCAAAACATGCCCGTAATTCACTCCCGATTTCATCATAATCCAGCTCCTCCAACGCGTCATGCATATTGTAAAATGCCTGCTGAGCAATTTCCAAGGCCTTGAGCCGAACAGCCAACTCTTGTTCGCTGAGATGCACAATTTGCTCCGGAGCGATTGCATTGGCCATCCGTTTTACCTGCTCATCAATAGCTTTGGCCTTGGCTTTGTAAAACGGGGCAGTACGAGACTGAACGGCAGCAGAATTATGCATTTTAATATTCCTTTAGGAATCACGGAATTTTTCACTACAACTTTAACACACCAGTTCAAACGACGCAATGTCAATTGCGCAAACACTTTGTTCATAAGCGCAAGCAAAACGAAACGGGACAAGCAATAACAATGCAGAAACGGCTGCTGCAACTGTTTAGGCAAACGCGATAAGCGAATCGACTGCGCAGGCGCCAATGTCAATTTGAGGTCAATCACTTGAACCGAAAGTGAGCACAAAACGAAACGAGAATATCGACAACAATGTAAGAGCGCGGGCGCGAGTTTTATTAACTCTTTACTTTAAATAATTTGTATTTATTTAAACAAACAGAGCTAATTATCACGTCGGGGTCACCAATCGGAGAGAAGACAAATGCACCAACAACAAACAGCTTCTATATATCGCCCACGCTCAGCTGCTTATGTACCGACGCACGAAAGGTTCACAAAAGTTCAAAGCGAAGCAGAGGCACACTAAGCGGCGATTAAGAAGCGAATTGATTTGCACTTGTCTTTTAATGTTTTATGCACTAGTTTTTATTTGCGACTAGTTTGATCACAAATGTTTTGTTTTTGTGTTTTTGTTTTGTTTGTGATGTTGTTTATTAAATGCACTTAATAAACAAGAATCACGTCGGGGTCACCAATGTTGAGCTATTGAGCTTTTTCAATAGCTATCGAATTTTTCCAAAGTCACAAATAAATAGAAACGCACCGAAATTTGCTTTTCTATAAATTAAGTTTATTTGCCTTCGTGGCCAAAATTAAAATAGTAACAATTGTTTATTATAAGCTCCGAGTTGAGCTTTACACTTTTAATTGTTCGAATTAATTTGTTGGCAAGCGGTGTCGAATACCGTGCCGCGACTTGAATTCTCGATTGACAAAATAGAACTAATTAGCTGCCGAATTGCAGCTGCTGCTTGCGCTCAGCAAAGGCAAAGGGCAAGCAAAGTGAAAACAAATGCAATAAAACGAAATGCCGATGAGCATATACAAAACAACAGTTATGATCGTTACGTTAATTTGCTCTTTATGCTGCGCAGAGCATAGCTTATCAAAGAGATAAATATTAAGAGAGAAGCTGCTTTAATTGTTGTTTGGCGCGGATACCTGCGAAACCAAACAAATGGTATAATAGTATTTCGCTGTTGGTTACGTCCGACTGCAACGTTCTATCTTGTTTTTTTTTTATATTTTTTTATTAAATTTATTTTATATTTTTTTCTTTACTTTGTTTTACTGCCAAGTTAAAGTTGGTAATCGAATATTTTTCGAAAATTTGTCACAAGGACGATTGGTAAAAACTTAACAGGTAAAAAAACCTTTGGTTAAAAGAACTCTTTCATGTCACAAATTATCAGAAAATGAAATTTTGTGCCCTAATTGAAAATCCAGCGATGAAAGACCCTTCAACGTCGATAGTAAATTGAATTTAAATGTAAAAAACACGTTACGGAAACATTTTTTATTCTAATGATACCGACTCAATGACTCAATGTTTATTTGGAGCAGTGTCAAGCAAAAAATTTAAAGTGCTATAAAGTTTAAACAAGGAAACAAATTCAAAATATTTAAATGCCAATTTGTTGAATGTTATATCACATTTGAAAATGAAACTTTAGTTTTCATTAAACTATTAATTAATTAATTAAAATTAGTCAAAAACTAAAAATATATCCAAAATACATGTCAATGTTTATTTGAAACAGTCTTATTAAATGAACATATTTGGCGTATAAAAGCTTAAATGTTGATGTTAATACTTAGTATGAAATCCTTTAGCCTTAACAACTTCCTTAACCTATTATTCATGGAAGATACTAGCTTCCGGGTAGTTTCTGGGCTGATCTTGCTCCACTCATCCAGCAGAGCATTTTTGAGTTCCTGTTTCCTGGATATGTTGTGATTCCAGATATTATTTTCCAGCAGAGACCACAAATTTTCAATAACATTTAAATTTGGAGACTGGGGCGGTGAAATTATCATGTGGGGGAGTTCCAGGTAAGCCAGGACTACTCCGGACTTATTCTTTGGGCGTTGTCTTGATAGAACCGGAAAGTACTTAGGATTCCTAGCTTCTCGGTACTTTTATACACATACTTGTCCATTGTTGTTTCAATGAACCCCAAATTTCCGAAGCCGACTGCTACATGCCCTTACCATGACACTTCCTCCGCCATGCTTGACTGTTGCCCTTAAGTGTTTGTGATTCAGCTCAGTATTGGAGTGTCGTCACACATAATTTCGTCCGTTTGAGCCAAAAATATGACTGTGTTCCAAAACTGCAAATCCTTGTCCAAGTGGATATTGGCTTATAAAGATAAATCCGGGGTTTATGGCACCCAGGTGTCCATAATGTAACTGTTCCATATAAACCTTCACCATAAATTGAGGTACTTTTTTACATAACCCGACCTAGCAGGTGGGGAAACACCCAGCTTATATTGAAAATATGTTACTGGTAACTCCTCTAAGAGATCCATAAAAAATTGGATGGCCACGCCTACTCCACCTACCTAAAATACCTGTTGGTGTAAATCGTTAAGACCATATATCTCACGCAATATGAAAGCTTAAGTCACCAAATTTAAAAGGTACAGTGTTTTCCAGCTTATTTTGAACGATGCCTAGAAAAATTTTCAACTGCCTGCCATAAACTCATTATTGAATATTTTTCAAAAATTCCAAAGACCCATGGCAGGTACATATATTAACCACAAAAATTAATATATGACCCTAATAAACTGGTCTTTCCCCACCCGCTAGGTCGGGTTATATAAAAAAGTACCGCTATTTATGGTTCCAGCCTTTTTTGAACAGTTACTTTATGGACACCTGGGTGCCATAAAACCCGGATTTTTACCTAAAGTTGAATTTTTTCGGTATAAATAGACCAATCCTTCATAGTCAGTTTAGTTATATCCTGCACCTCGGGTGCAACCTGCCAACAAGGACTATGGGCAAACGGACTACCATTGAACAAGGGAAAATCATTCTGGAACACTTAAAATTCGGATAATCAAATCGAAAAATAGGTAAAATGGTCAATCTTAACACCTCAACTATATTCTACATCATTTGGAGTTTCGTCGACGAATATCGGACAGAGGACAAGGGCGGAATGGCACCAAACCTGATTTTCACCGAGCAGGACGAGCCGAGGATCATCAAGATTTCAAGCGGAAATCTTAAGCTAGCGGCTCAAAAACTGACTCAATAGGTGCAGGATAAAATAAAGAAGAAGTTCTGTGTGGGAACTATGCTCCAAGTTCTAAGCAACTATGACTTGAAGGCCCGAGTACCACAGAAAATGAAATTTATAAGTGCAAAAAATATAGGGTCTAGGACGACGTTCGTCAAAATCCACTTGGGCAAGGATTTGGGGTTCTGGAACACAGTCATATTTGATTATTAGTACAAATTCAACATTTTTGGCCCGGACGGACGGAATTATGTGTGGCGACATTCCAATACTGAGTTGAATCCCAAACACTCAAAGGCAAAAGTCAAGCATTGTGAAGGAAGTGTCCTGGTATGGGCATCTATCTCGGCAGCCCGCGACTGAAATTTTGTGATTATTGAAACAATAATGGACAAGAATGTGTACTTTGATATACTAAAGGAAAATTTACTCTAAAGTGCCGAGAAGCTAGAATCCGTTGTACTTTGCGGATCTACCAAAACAAAAACCCCAAGCATAAGTCCGGAATAGTACAGTCCTGGCTTAGATCGAAGTGTCCCCATATCATAATTCCACCGGCCCAGTCTCCAGATTTTAATGTTCTTGAAAATTTGTGGGCTCTGCTGGAAAATAAAATCCGGAATCACAACATATCCAGTAAACAGAATCTCCAAAATGCTCTGCTGGAGGAGCGGAGCAGGATCTGCCCAGAAACTACCAGGAAGCTGGTATCTTCCATGAAAAATAGGTTAAGCGAAATTGTTAAGGCTAAAGGATATCATACTAAGTACTAACATCCTTATTGAAGCTTTTATACGCCAAATATTTAACTTTTTTTAAGACTGTTCAAAATAGGCTGGAACATATTTTTTATATGTTTGCAGATTTTGACTAATTTTAATTAATTAATTAATATTTTCGTAAAAACTAAAGGTTATTTTTCAAAGGTGATATAACATTAAACAATTTGGCATTTAAACATTTTGAATTTGTTTCCTTGCTTAAGATTTATAGCATTTTAAATTTGTTCATAGACACCGTTCAAAATAGGCTGGAATACTGTATATTGCTAGTAGCAGCCTTAAAAATTCTGGAAATTTTGAACCACTCCCGCCCTCAAAAACCGATAAATGACCATATCTCCCGCATATCATAGTATTTCGTTCTCTCTTGTTGTAACTGGGCTGCACAGATATTGTCAGGGCCTGGGGACTTAAACGTCTTAAATCAGTTTATCGCCCATTTTAAGTTTTCTTTACTACGAAAAGGTTTCATTGATATGATCTCTTCAGAACTCATACAATAGAGCACCCTGGGAAATAAGTCTTTAATAGGATTACCAGTTAGTCTTCAGTGGAGCCGCACCAGAAGTTGTCACTCTTTTGAGATAACCTGTTATGCGGGTGGTTTTGGATATCAATTTCTATCTCCATCCATAAGTCTCTCCATGATCTTCCCTTTGTCTGTCCGGTGGCCTATTTTTATTCCGCCAGACTAGACTCATAGAGGCCGACTTGATGGTCGTAAGCGTTGAGTCTTTGCATTCTGTGTGCTAAAGCTCATTATATCGCTTACGTCAATCAATCGCGGGTCGAATCCCGCTGGAGGCATGGTTGTTTATTGTTTGTCTAGTCCAGTAATTGTCCATTCTGTCTCCTTTTATTTCTTCTATTAACCTTTCTGTCTAAATCTCTATCCACACGGCATAACAACGGGCCAAATATGGCCTATGTGGACAGACCTTCGGTCGACAACCGTATAACCTACCTACCTACCTAGACTTATAGATAGACCAGTTGGTCTTATCGTTCTGTAATTTCGCCGCGTTAAAGTGAGACCTACAACTTTGGCGAAGAGCACTAAGTTTCGGTGTCCACTAAGGGGTCTTCTTTTCAGGCGTTGGCCTGCCAATGGGGCATGCTGCTCTTTGCCAAGCCTTAGTGAAGGTATCTGTGAATTTACACAGATGTCTTTGAGAGTCCTCTCCTGTGGAAGGGTTTTCCGACAGGATTCGTTTCAGATCTCTTTTATAAATATCCTAGTTTGCCTTCCTACGATTTAGGAAGCAAGACGGTTTGGGTGGGCTTAGCGAAAATCCAAAGTAGATATAACCATGATCAGAGAAGGAGTGCTCGTCAGAGGCCGGCAGCTGCATCCGACTTGTACACTTCAGCACATGGTGCGGCTCTTTCAGAGCAGCCGGTATCCAAACTCGTGCTTGAGGTCTAGTGGGGACCTCATTCCAGTCGACTGCAACTAGCTTTGCCCCGGGTACACCTCTGCGACACTCGCCACTGCCGCTTCATAAATTATAACGGAGTGCTCGTCGTCGCAGGCAATGACTTTAATGCTGCCTTGATACCACCCAGCATCTTTGCATATTGTTGTTGATCCAAGATCATCAATAATCATATCGAAACAGCGGACAGCTAACGCTCCTTCCACCCATTTCTGGTTTCGAGGGATCCTTCCCTCCGAGTTGCCTTTGTCGAGAAATCCTAATAGGAACGTCTCCTTGGCTATCTCGGCGAAGGATCTCCTAGGTTGGCTAGGACCTTGGCTTTTTTGGCCACTGGTCCTGGTGCCTCCTGCGAGAGCTGCCCCTTCGTCTGGCTTTGCTCTTTTTTGGGCACATCATTATTAAAATCCGGCAGTACGCTCTTGACCCACTCCGCTTTGCTCAGCCATTCAGCTGGTGGATTTGCGCCTGCATTTGGGTTCTGCCTCCTTAGTATGTTGGCCGCGTTTGTGCGCTCAACATATGTTTTTTAGCCGGGGCATTGGTGGTCGGCGGATCCCTTTCACGCCCACTCCTTTTAGGGGGTTAGCTGCAATTATGCCTTGCTTCACTCCTTTGGAGTTCGGTGTGGTAGTGTCCCACCCGTAGCGCCTCTGGGCAACAACCTTCCGGTTTTTTATGAGTACCGGACACTTTATTTTTATTTAAGCAAGATCCATTTGAACAGGAGTTGCGTAGAAAAGCGGTCGACCTGCACAGAGATCCGCGATGTGCAGGTAAGGCTAGGTAATATCGGATGTCGACAGGTATCCGATATGCTCCGTGAGCGACGTAGCCAAGAAAATGTCTATATGAAGAACAAGTCCGAAGTTCACGGAACAGATCTTAGATAGCATCAGTCTTATTCAGACCACTGTGATGCTATTACCATTCGCACCCTCGGGTTCGGGGGTGCCAACCAAGACGAATCTAAATCTTGATCAATTGAAAATATTTACCAGCTGAGCTTATTAGCTGATTTTATAGCAGACAATTAATTCTAAATTAACGAGAAATATTTCTACTATTCACTATTTTGTATATAGAGCTTTAGACACATTTAGAGACATTTTGCTGAAATAGTAAAAAACGTTTGTAGCTCTCCTTTGTTGTAGACCTTGTGATGAACGTGGGTGCTAGGACAATGTACAGCTGCACTGCCTCTCCTCCACTTCCTTCAATAACAGTTGTTGTGACAAATTAACAAACAGCCGGCTTAGTGGCCACGCAATCTCTGATGAGTGTATCGAAGTATGGTGTAGCTGATGGACATGCTCTGTGAAGTGTTATCCAATCCGTGCTTGTCAGACTGCTCCTCTGGCAGTAGACAGCATTTTTGCACGTTGAATCGTAATTCACATAGAAAAACAATGTATTCTTATTAGCTGCATTATTATTGCAGATTGCCAGTCTGTCAACTGTACTGGGTGTCGTCGGTGGCGCCAGAGATGTTGTGGTATAGTCAGAATCAGCACAGCTGGCCTTATACCCAAGCTACGAAGAAATTGTGTTTTATGTCCTTTAGCTAAAATACTATTTTTTTTTGTACTTACAAAGTCAGCGGCACATTGTGGAACACAGACGGAAGCATCGTCAGCCACACAAATGTGATCGGCGTCGCAGTCTATTACCGATTTGACTATTCCATTGATGCAACGCCCAGCTTGTGTGCGACTGACGCAGGTATATTTTTGGCCTGTACCACAAATGTTGCAACTGCCAACACTGCCACACACACTCACAATAGCTTCCGAGAGTTCACTTTTCTGCACGCATATTGATTCTGAATTGGTGCAAACATGGTCCGGATCACATTGTTCCTCATTGCCAACTCTATTTCCATCTAATTGAAATAGTGATTCTCATCAAATTAGGATTATTTGGCATGGGCAGCAACAACTTACTTATGCAATTATAAAATGAGGTCTCTGTGGCGCAGAAGGCATCATTGCTGGTCTGACAGACTTGGCACTCCTGGGCTTGCACCGCAGCAGTTCCCAGCACCAGAATGGTTAGAATTACACTTAACTTGATCATATTTCACTTTGACTTTAACTAACTCGATGTCTTTGAGTGACTTGGCTTATATAGCCGAAATATAACCTTCAGTCCAGCATTGTTAATTAATGCTGTTGACTTGGACTTATGAACAATAAAGCAATATCGGAGAACTCTTTTCTTGCTTAAAGTATAGCAACGTCAAATTGTATAAATTATATTACTTTTTTTATCTATTTATGTATGTACACATACATCATTTATCTTTACTGGCGAAATATAAATTATCCAGAAGTGATAGAAGCAGAACGACATTTCAAATTTTCTCGGTAGAAAATGATTCTCGGCTTAAAAATGATTATTGTTATCTACATATATTATTAAATATGTAAAAGAAATTTAACAACGATTGGATAATATTATCACTCGATCTCCAAAAAGTAATTTTATATCTTAAAACTGTTAGAAATTATTTTAATTACTCTATGGACAAAATTATAACTTCTAGTCAAGCAAACTGCAACAAGAGATAACGTTGCAGTCGATCGTAACCGACAGCGAAATACTATGATACCATAAATTGTGTGTACCCAAGAAATACTCTCCAAGTGTGCCTTTCAGATTGAGGTAGATAAAAGATAGTAAACTTTCATCGAAGTTTGGCAACTGTAGCTCTTAAATTAAGAAAGATATGAGGTTTTAGAGATTTTGGGGGCGTGAGTGGGTGTGGTTGAAAAAAGGATAGAGAAGGTTTCTAATAATCTTCCTTCCAAGCTTGGTAGCTATTAAATTGCGGGAGATATATGTTTTCGGTGCCGGGAGTAAGCGTGGGAAAAATGTCGATCTTAATAATTTATCTTCCAAGTCTGGTAACTCCAGCTCTTAATTTGCGGGAGATATAGGCATTTATCGGTGTTTGGGGGAAGGAGTGTTCGAGGCCCAACAAATTTTTTCTTAGATTATTGAAGGAATATACCTTTCAAATTTGGTGAGATATATGCTCTTAACGATTTACACCAACAGGTGTATCGTTTTAGGTAGGCGGAGTAGGCGTGGCCATCCAATTTTTTATTGATCTCTTAGCGGAGTTACCATACTTTCAAAAATTGGTGTCTGTAGCTTACAAATTATGGAAAATATGGGCAATTTCAGATTGTGGGCGTGGTCTAAAAAATGATAAAAAAAAAAAAAACTATATTTAGATGAGGTTGTGAATAAACTATTAGTGACAATATTTTCGCTGAATTGCTGTAATTTATTATTGAATAATACTTTATAAAAAAAATTATAAAAATGAACAGAATATTTAACATTATAACAAAAGAAAGCTATGCTCAACACTGCTACAAATATAAAAATATAATAATTATAATAATTGTAATAAAATATTTAATATATATAATGCTTAATATTAAATCTTTACCTAGAGGTACGTCAACGTTATTTATCTTTATTGACGAAATGCAAATTAATTAGATACATTAAAAAGTTGTACAATTTAAATTATGTTAACATATGAGTTTTTGAAGCAAACAAGTTATCTCGACTTTAACTTAAGTACGAAAGCAAGACATAAAAGACGAAATCTTTGGTCAGTTTTAAAAGTAATTGATTAAATATATTTAAAATATTGCAAATTTAACAAAGACCACATAATTAGGAAAATAGTTAAGCATGACAACCAATGTGTGTATATAGTACTAAAATATTACAATTAGAACGGAGTATCCCTTAGCTTAGCAAACGAGGGCAGAAGTCTATAAATACTACACTATAAGGATATCAACTTATATCAAGATTATATAAAATATAAATAAATATTAAATAACAGATATAGTTGTTTATGCGCTTACGAAATTTCCTTGTTAATAAATAGAAACTCAACGATCACATAACAAATTTATCCCAGATTTTTAATTTGAAAAAAATGTTTTGTACGACCTTGGGATTACAATAGAGCTTATCTTTAGTTGAGTTGTTGCTCCTACTCAACGCCTTGATCAACAGCCTCAGCCTCCTCCTGAAGTGGCTCGACTGGAATTGGCAATGTCTGTTTCTTTTGTTGAGGTTGCTCAAGCTCTTCAGTTTGATCCGGCTGTTCCTCGTCGCGTTCGAATGGATAGAACGGGTGATCCTTAACCGAGTCGTATTTTATTAAACGCTCCTTGGGCTTGATGCCTCGAAGGGCGCGAGTATCTGCTTCGTTTAGCTGGAAGTCAAATATGTTCAGATTCTGAGTAATGTGCAAGGGATTGCCGGATTTTGGTATGGGCACAACACCATAATCCACCTTGAATTTATATGATAATTAGTAAAACTTTAACAGGTCTTGTCCGATTAACAATTACTGACCAGGTAGCGGAGCACGATTTGTGCGGCAGAGCGATTGTGCTTCTTCATTAGACGCCTCATTCCCTCGGAAAAGAAATAAATTGGAGAATGGTCCTCGCGATCTGGACGACCCAACGGCGCATATGCAGTTACCACGATGCCATTATAGCGACAATAGTCAACCAGATCCTTTTGCATGAATCCCGGCCAGATTTCCACCTGATTAACCACAGGCTTTGAGGAGCTACACTGTATAATGCGCTGCACCTGCTCCATATTAAAGTTAGAGACACCAATGCTGCGCACCATGCCCAGCCGAACCAGCTCCTCCATGGCATGCCACGTGTCAATGTAATCGATTTCGCTATTGGACACATTTGAATACTTAATAGGTGCAAACATATTTTTGTCATATGCTAACAACATACTTTGTGGTGACCTTATCAGCCTCCATTGGTATCATAATTTCATCGCACATGTGCTTAAATCCCACGGGAAAGTGCATTAGATAAAGATCGATATAGTCAAAGCCAAGAGCTTCCAACTGCTTCTCGCAGATGCGTCGCACATCGCGCGGATCGTGATGTGTGTTCCACAACTGTGGGCATTATTATCAA
Source organism: Drosophila mimica (assembly GCA_037043585.1). Lineage (NCBI taxonomy): Eukaryota > Metazoa > Arthropoda > Insecta > Diptera > Drosophilidae > Drosophila > Drosophila mimica. The sequence continues at coordinate 752,717 of JBAMBE010000396.1, forward strand.
TGGGTATAATTGGTTTGTTTCTAAGCAATATAGATCCATTGACGACTCACTTTGGTAGTGAGGAAGATGTTCTCCCTGGAAACGTTTCCCATTTGTATTTGGGTTCGAATCGCCTCGCCAACCTCCTTCTCGTTCTCATAGAAGAAGGCCGTGTCGAAGTGTCTAAATCCGGTCTCCACAGCACAGTGCACCGCAGTCAAGCATTGATAGCCTCGCATCTGCAATTGAATGCAAATGTTTTTAGTGGTAATATCTTTATCTTTGTCGATTTGATACCTTATATGTTCCAAATCCTAGAATGGGCATTTCGTAACCGCTGCTCAGTTTGATCTTTGGAGCCATCAGTATCGTCTTAACTCCGCATACGGGCTTCTCGCCCAATATTAGGGCAACCCGTGTATTGTCCTCTTCGCTATCGTCACATATTGTCAAACAGCGTGCTGGTATCATTTCGTAAATATTTTCAAATAAAAACTAAACAATTTCTGTGAGTAATATTTCAAATCTTTTTTGAAAGTAATTTCGAATAAATAATGCTGAACAAAAATATGATCAAATAAGTTAAATTAAAAAAATATAGTTGATAGTTGCAATCTTTTTAATTCGGAATTTACAGAGGCACCAACAATAGCTTTCTATTAAAATTCAATGGCAAAGGGAAAGTACTTGTGATTTTGACCCTTGATCAAGTTTAACGGCACATGTCGCTCCCCAGTATTACAGCCATCGAGCACGGACTTCTCCTCTGCGGTCAACTCAAAGTCGAAAATATTTAAATTTTCAGTTATGCGTCCAGCATTTGAAGACTTCGGTATTGGTAAAACACCCAGTTCCACCTGTAGCCATAAGATAGGCATGCAATTACAAATATTTATATTATAAGGTATTATAAAGTCTCATCTTACCAAATAGCGCAGAACAACTTGTGGCGTTGTCTTGTTGTGCTTTTCTGATATGGCCTTCACCTCTGGAGAGTATAGAAACTCTGGCTTCAATTGATCGGGTTGTGGCTTTCCCAGTGGCGTGTATGCAGTTAAGATGACGCCGTGCTGCTTGCAGAAGGCAGTCAATCGCTTCTGATTAATCGCTGGCGAGCACTCCACTTGATTGGTGACCGGTTTTATTTCACAATTGTTAATCACACGCAGCAGTTGCTCGCTATTGAAATTTGATACTCCAATGCTTCGCACCAGTCCCAGTTTAACCAGCTCCTCCATAGCCTTGTACGTATCCAAATAGTCAACGTCACTCAACTGAAGCACACCTTTATCATCCTTGGGCATTAGGGTCTCCTCGTCGACATACTTGTAGCCCACGGGCATATGCATCAAATACAAATCAATATAGTCCAAGCCAAAATTGGCAAGCTGTTTGCGGCAAGCAGGCTCCACGTGCTTGGGATCATGATGAATGTTCCATAGCTATAATATAATAACTATTATTATAAAATGTTAAAAGTGCTATCTATTCAGATCCCACTTTTGTAACTAGAAAAATATCTTCACGCTTTACGACACCTTCGGCAATCTTATCGCGAATCGCTTTGCCAACCTCAGATTCGTTTTGATAGAAATAGGCGGTGTCAATGTGCCGGTATCCAACATCAATGCCATGCTTTATAGCAATTTCCCCTTCGTTGTCCTTGGACTGCAAGTAAATAATGAGAAATTATTGCAAATATTATGTTATGTTTAATAAGAAATTACAAGATATGTGCCCAATCCGAGGATTGGCATTTCATAACCATTGTTAAGTTTAACAGTGGGTGCAAGCTTCATAGTTGATGTAATAATATTGCAGCTAATAAGAAAAACTACAAATGTCGTTGGTTAGTAAATTCTCAAGTGAACCAAGCCCAACAGGTGCACAATTTCACTCGAAACACAACTGTGGGCATCCTAAAAAAAACGTAAGTATTGCCAAAATGAGTACCCGTTGTAATTGTGAATTTAAATTATAAGTTACATATTTAAGTAATCGATCATTCTGTAATGCGACAATAACAATGAAAATTGCATAGCTGCAAACTATTTAAAATGACAAGAAATGTTCACATAAGCACTATTTAGTGTCTCATGCCTTAAGATCCACTAGTAAATGGAAAGAACTAGTACTAAAGGTATTGTAGCAGTTGAGCACAGACTTCTGTTTTAATCTAAACAAAGTTCAAATTTTGATGTTAAAATTGTTATTTTTGTTGTTACAGAACCAAAGAAACACCGTTGTGTTTTTAAGCTATGTGCCACACTGTGACTTTCTGGTCACGATATATCGAGTGCATTTTTAAGTCTCGATAACTTAGGTTAGATTTTAATGCGGGAATATGCCTATGTTTATTTGTGATTTGTTGTATTCAAGGTCTACAAGCTTTTATCGAGCACTATAATTTATTTTTGTCATGGAGGAGAACGCAGTTACAACCCCAGATGTGGAATCCTTTAATGGCTATGGCTTCAACAACTATACAGCTGCCGAAGCATTCATTCAAGGACTGTCGGGAATGGTGAACCAAGGCGATGTCGAGACAATGATACGTGCCCAAAAGCAAATGTAAGTTGATTGTAAACGGCAACTAATAAATTAGGAAAACAATAATAACCTTTTATTTTAGGCTACAACGGTTTGAGAAGACCAACGAGATGTTGCTCAACTGCAACGCATTGTCGCAGAGCCGTTTAAAAAGTGCTAACGAGGATTTTAAGCGACACGTTAAACTGCTGACTGAGATGAAGAAAGATCTGGATTACATATTTCGCAAAGTGCGCATCATAAAACAGAAACTACAGCAGCAATATCCTGCCATATATGCGGAAGTGCAGCCACAACGCAGCAGTTTGGCCGAAGAGGCCGAAGATGAAACGGAAAGCACAAAATCAACCAAGAAACCCGTTGGCGAAGCCGAAGCCGAGTTGAAGCCGACTGTGGAGCAGGCGCCCAAGAAGAGTGCGGCGACAATTGAGTATGTGCAGATGCAGGAGGCCATCGACAACGGCATCGTTGAGATAGAGAATGAGCTAATTAAGCGAGTGTGTTCCGTGGAGACAGCTAATCCGAATGATTCGTCCGATTGTACGTCAGAAGATACTGGTTAGAGATTAACTTATAGTTTAGTCGTATAAATTTATTTATATTTTATTGTATATTATTTTTAAATAACTAGCTGAACATTATGCATATGCCGTAGGTTAAAAAATAATTTGGTACTTGTATTGCTTGGGTACCTTTGAGATTATAACGCGCCCGTCATAGCTTAACGATGCAAAAATCCAGGGATCCACATTGCTCCACTCTGCACAGTAGACAGAGTCCTCATGCTGATCGAAGGTCTGCAACAGACCATCCGACAACACCTTATGCCGTTCCTGTGCAATTCCCTCGCCCGTTTCAGGTGCCTGTGTCTCGGAACTAACCGATCCGGCACAGGTCAGCAGCACCTTGCAATCACTTGAACTAGACAAGAGTAGCTGATCGTGGAATGTGTTAAAGCGCACAGACCATACCCAGTGGGAATGATCGCTGCGCTCAAAGACGGGCGCTTTGACCATGCGACAATCCCACACTTTAAGGCAACCATCATCGCCTCCGGTGACCAGATGACACTGTTTGTTCGGATTACAGTCCAGGTCGCGCACAAACTGTCCATGCGCATCCTCGATGCTCCACGCGCAGTGTTGGGTGTCGCGCACATCGTACGCTCGAACACTCGTATCGTGCAGCGCCAGAAACTGATGACCCTGATGATGATGCGACCATTTGCCATTGCTAAATGGCGATAAATGCTTGGAGCCACTGCTACTGCTGCTACCACTGCTGCTGCTGCTGACTTCGGCGACGACCCGAGTGGATGCCTCGGCGCGTTGCATGACAGCCAATTTGTTGCCCACAACGCAGGCCAAGGTCTGCTCTTGGCTAGGATGAAATTCCACTGTCTTGACGCGTTCACCCAATTCGGCAGTATCCAGCACCTCGACCTGTGCCCAAGGTATATATTCGCTTTTAATTGGTTCGCTGGCGGAGGCATTTGCATCTTCAGCCGGCAGCGTAAATAATGCTGACTGGGAAAGCACCTGTGCTCCCTTTTGTACGTTATACACAGATGCCAGCAAACGGGCATCATGGGGACAACTATTCAGCTTCCACACCTCACCCAGTGCGTGCTCAAAGATCTACGGGAAGAGAACAGATATATAAATATTTTTACATAAGCAGATTTAAGCTCACCTTGGATTGAATGGTTCCCTGCTCCTCATCGTATTGCAGCAGGTGCAACTGATTTGTTGGCTTCAACGAATTTGTGGCTATAAAAAAGCAAACGTCATTGCCCTCACCATATTGGGGTGTAAGAGCTCTCGCCTGCAGCTCCAAGCCATAAATTAAGTTACTTTCTTCCATTTTAAGCACAGCAATTCAAATCACAAGGGAGTTTGATCTTAAAACATTCATAGACCTTATCAAAAACAATTCATTTAAAAATTGCAATCAGAATCTGAGTAAGACAATTAAAAATAACTTTTAATAATTAAAAATCAAAGGCTTTACATATAAAAATCAAAAATGATTCAAAATAAATAAATAAATCAATCTTTTGTTTACCAATTTGAGTCAAAACAATGTAGCTATTTTTTGTTAGAGATGAACTTAAGATTGCGATGTATGGTAATAATCGGTTGATTATAAAAATCAGAATTAAAAAATGACCCCATCGAAACTTAATAAGAAAATAAATTATTAAAAATCGGGCAATTTATTGGAGATACCAAGCAATGGGAATGGTATAAATATTTATTTTGCTTCATTAATTGTTACTCGTTTATTATGCAGCAGACTATTAGTTACTTTTCAAGTGACTTAAAATACAACCCTGTGCACGCTTAAATCAACACTGGGTTGTCTCCATCCATTTTGTTTTAGTGAAAAAAGATTGTCAAAGTAACAGACGCCTACTAAACAAAATTAACTTTGCAGTGTTATTTGTGAGACATTAGCATTTTCCATACACACACAACCCAAACCTTAATTAAACGAGTGCAACGCAATGGCACAAAACATCAGCCCGGAACAGAGTGGTGCTGGTGGCAGTAGCAAACACAACGATGACTCGCTGCCAGTCAAAGACAATCATGCTGTGAGCAAAAGGTAAGGCGCCAAATTCTAATACATACACACATTGCTGTCTCTCTATATGTTTGTATTTATTAAATGATTTGCAACAATTTGTACAGACTGCACAAGGAACTCATGAATCTAATGATGTCGAACGAGAAGGGCATCTCAGCATTTCCGGACGGCGAGAACATCTTTAAATGGGTCGGCACCATCGCTGGCCCCATAAACACCGTGTATGCAAGTCAAACATATCGTTTGTCTCTGGACTTTCCCAATTCGTATCCGTATGCGGCGCCAGTGGTTAAATTTTTGACACCATGCTTTCATCCCAACGTCGATCTACAGGGCGCCATTTGCCTCGACATTCTCAAAGATAAGTGGTCGGCGCTGTATGATGTACGCACCATATTGTTGTCTATACAATCGCTGCTGGGTGAACCAAACAATGAGAGTCCACTGAATGCGCAGGCCGCTATGATGTGGAATGATCAAAATGAGTACAAAAAATATCTAGATTCGTTCTATGAGAAGCACAAGGATACCTAAAATACCAATTACTACTACCAATCCCAATACCAAAAATGGAAAAAACATTGAATAAACAACAACAAGAACAACAACTGGTAGCGACACTTCTCCATTTCTCATTCTCATTCTATGCTCATATTGCGGCGTATTTATTTACATTTGTTTCTTGTGCGTGTTGCATGGTGCAAAAGCGAAACTACCTAGAAAAAAAACACACCTACAGCACTCAACTCATCTCATCTCACCCACTCTAAATATTAGTTGATGCACATTTGCAAATTATTTGATTGATTGGATTTTAGAGCAAAATAACTATTTGCAGCAATTAATTATATGTAACGATTTATAACGATCGATTGGTATATTTATGTATGTCATTTTCAAAAACGTGTGTTTCTTTAAACTTAAGCATGAGAACCTTAGTTAATTGTTTTTTTCTCTCTTTTTATATATATATATACATAAATGATTTTTGAAAGTATGTAAGCGGGCTGCTGCCGTAAACAACTTGTACTGCAGGCCCGGCGGCCATCATGTGAATGTTAGCTAATTTTATATAGTAACCTATCCGGATTTAATAACAACTCAACTCAACTCACATATATATATGTATTTAATTTTAATAATGCAGCAGGTTTGTCGGCTACATCCTCCATAAATATAACAAAACAAAATTTTTAGTATTCCAAAAGATTGTACTTTTAAATTTGAATTAAGTTGCGTTAGCTTGAAAGAGTAATTGAAATTACATATAATATACATATATATATATATATAAATAAAAGCGAATAATTGATTAGTTCTTATTATGAATGCCACCTAATATTGTCTTAAGGATTTCTCGTCGATCTCAGGTGTTTTTTCATGTGAACGGACAACGTTAGCCGAGATCTGAAAATGCACACACAACGCTTGCAACGCCAAAGCTGATTGCTGTTGCTGTGGCGCCGCAGGAAATGATCATTCATATTTTGTTTGGTGTAGAAACGCATGCCGCACAAGTTGCATGCAAAAGTGCATTCGTTTTTGCTTCGGTGCACCCATTGGTGGCGAGTCAGGTGAGCCCTTCGCCCATAACATTTGCCACACTTTTCGCATATGTGTTGCAAGCTGCTCGACTCGATATTCTTCGGATGCTGAGTGTGCTGACGCCTCACATGATAATTGAGACTGCTGAGCGCACTGTAAACCTTGTTGCAATTGGGTTCGGTGCAGGTAAATGTGGATCTCTTGTTCTGGTGCACCTCACGCAAATGAGCCTCTAGCAAATTTGCTCGTGAATAGGATTTTTCACATTTGTCGACAGTACATTTGTAGGGCTGTTTTCCTTGGTGGATCTGCATGTGGGCCTCGTACACAGACATCTTATAGAATCCTCTGCTGCAAATGTTGCACTCAATCTTGTGTCTCAGGCCGCAAGGACGTTTCGGAATGTTAAGAGTTGTGGAAACTTTAGCTGCCCTTTCCTTCCCCAGAGTTTGTTTGGCAGCATCATCTTCAATTATGTATACTTCTTCCTATGCAAGAAGAGGAAATAAAATTATAAAAGTTTATATAGAAATGGTTGCAACACAAGTATTTTGTTCGCTTAAGATAGTCAGAGATTTATTTATAAGAAAAATATGTTTTAAAGCTTTGATGCAGAATTAATATAAACAAATATAAAGGTGTATTTGCAATTTTTTACAAAAGCATGCATGCCCAATCATTTTTAGATTTTTTTTAGATAATTAAATTTCAAGGTCAGCAGTTTTCGTCTCCTGATATTTTGAGCTGAGTTTTTGCATTTTAAATTTAATAGATTATACAAAATAAAACGAAAAATCGTTTAAAATAACAATCAAAACAAGCCCTGTAAAGCATTTCTACAATTAACAAAAAAAATATTTTTGTTTGTCAACACTGGTTACAAATGATAATATTTTTTGTAAATCCCGCTGCGAAAGCTACTTCAAAAAAGCTGCTGAAATGAAAAACGTTGCCATCCCAACCGCTTGTTTATGTTTAGTTTTATATCTATATATATGTACATACTTAAATATCTGAGCATACATATATATTTACATTTATATTACGTATGTATGTATGTATTTATGTATGTATCTACATATATTATAATGCTGGATGCCGCATTCTCGCGACAATAAACAAATACATATGTATGTATATGTATGTGTACGTATAAATATATTAATACACACACACACACACATGAATTTATTAACAGTTATACATTATAACGTTTTCGTTGCAATCAGGCAAATGTGATTAGATTATGCCGAACTTGCTAACAAACAGACAAACAGATAGACAAACATCAATACAACACTTACAATATCTTCCATTGACTCCAGTGCAACAGCTGAAATTTCAGTTATTTGGTTTTCCTTCTGTTTCTTCACGGGATGTTCGGCAATTTGGTCCATGGTCTTTGCGTTGATTTGGGCCATCAGTTTTTCAAAGTTCCTCAAGGACTCCTCGCACATGCGTTGAAAATCGTAGAATTTCTGCACCAATTGGTAACAGCACTCGCAAATGCACTTGAGCACAATTTGTGGACTCATTTCCTCGTCTAGGGGTGCACCCAAAAATCGCAACCCTTCACTGGCGCCCATGCAACCAATGAACTTCGCTGCCAAATCCTTTTCGTGATACAAATTATATGCGGCATCCTCTGAGCTGAGCAGGACTAAACATGCACGGCACAGCGACATTTTACCAGATGAATCTGATCTTTGCCTCTCTGTTGTGGAATCGACGAGTGGCCGCCACGCGCTTCGTTTGCGTTCTGAATTAAACATAGTTGGTTTAAATACGCTCGAGCAGAATATGCTGCTATAAATTGACATCAATTGCCCGGAATAACAAAAACAATATTTTTACTTGTGTGTGGCTGTGTGTGTGTGCGCAGGCAGGCAAGAGCTCCCAAACTTTGTTGAGACTCGCGCTGGATATTAAAAGCTTAGATGCTGCCCGCTCTCTCCAGCTAAATGAACTGTTATGCCTGGCGCACAGGGTGACACCGTAAAGCTTTGACTTGCACAGGGTGCCTCTCACGGCAATCATTCAAATTTGGCGCATTTCTATTCTTATATTATGTATATAATATTAAAGCTTATATGTTGTCCGTTCTCTCCAGCTAAAAAAAATCTGCCATGCCAGCGCACAGGGTGACACCGGAAAGGTTTAACAATCATTCATTTGACGCACTTTTCAAACATAAATGTAAAATGCTTTTATTCGCACAAAAAATAATATATATAAAAGTATAAAAACTACATGTATGATTTGAGATTAAATAACTCTTTGATAAACACTCTATACATACACACAGGCGTGTACATATGTTTGCGCTTACAAAGTTAATTAAAATAGAGATTAATAAGTGAACATAAATTATACACTGTCCGTTGTGATAATGGAGCCAAGCGTTATGGACGTTGCCACTGACGATATTGTCTCCATAGATACATTAAGCTGCTTCTTAAATGCGCTTAATGCATCTAGATGATAGATCTGCTGAACGCCCGCCTGCTGTTCAATAGATAAAGTGTAAATGTTTCGCTCGCCGCTCGCAGTCAGCAACGTGGGCATATAATGTGGCAAGTAAAGACGCTGCATTTCCGGAGATTCGCTGCTCTCCGAGTTTGCGCCAGTCGCCAGTTCTTTGCTGTATGAACGATGCACTCGCATGATCTGCACGTACTGATAGTGCGAGACGTAAAGAAATGGTTCCCGGTAAAGGAAACCCGTTGGCGCATAGACCCAATTAAGATCATAGGGACGCGAGCGACAGCCAAACTCATCGACAAATATGCCGCACTCGGCAAAGCAGAGCAGTATCTCCTGCCGTGAGATGCGCACGGCTATAAATGGTTGACAGTTGGTCGTGTGCTGAAGCGTCTTATCGGCAAGGTCGACAAACTCCTCAGCGGCATAGTTGTCCAGATCGATCTCGTAAAACTTGTCCGAGCTAACAATGGCCGAGTGGCGAGTGTAGAAGATCGATGTCACAGGCGTTGCCGTATCCAGAGCACGCAATGGCTTAAATTTGTGCAGTTTCAGATCATACTTTAGGATAACAATGCGTGTCGATGTAGCTGCAATAGCCACAGAGTCAAGAGCATTCTCGGATTCATTGGATATCTTCACAAGTTTCCATTTTTCGCCCACGGAACGATTGGCAAACGGCAACTCAATTACGGACGTCTCCAATGTTGGCTTCTGGCATGGAATGGCGCTCTGACAACGCGTTTCCAGCTGGCGATAATCGCACTGGTAGAGCTTCTCACCATTGGCGCCCACCATGATGGCCTTGGCCAGACGTGTCGATATCGACACATAGCTAACTGACTCAATGCCTGCAATGTGCAGTAATCGTTGTGTGTCCACATTGAAGGCAAACAATCCGCTATTGCAGCCAAATAAGAGAATCTTTCGCTCGACTATCTCGAAGGCGCAATTGATTTCGATCGCATTCTGCTGTGCCCCATCGTAGGCCATTGTGCCTACGTATTGATCCGTGTAACTCTCCGCGCTGTCCAAAGTGTCCAGGCTGTTGCGACTCGCCTCCGACTGGGGCTGTTCGCTGAGCTCAAAAGAGGATGGACAGATTGTCGTTTTGGTGCCACAACTGCCTGTCACATTGGATCGGCATTTGCGATGCGACACCTCCTTGCACTCCTTGCAGCGCCAGTAAGGTGATCCAGCCACAATTGGCTGCTCACAGGCCAGGCACTTGGCTGCGTCCGCCTTCGACTCCTGCAGTGCCAACTCAAAACGATGATGCACCAATTCATCGACACTCTGCTTTGATTGGGGTGATTTTATTTTGGGCTTCGCATCTGTTTGACTCGCTGACCGCTTCACTGCCGCCGTTGGCTGCTTGCGTGGAGAGCTTGGGAATGCAGCGATGCTAACTGGTCGCACTTTGAGCTCATCTGCATTGCCATTTAGGGCACTGGACTTGCGAGGTGAACGCAATGTTGCAGTTCCTAAAAGATGTGTGTATTTTATTGAATGACTCAAATAGATAGTTAAATGCTTACCGTTTATTTGGTCTAATTGTTCCTGCAACATCTTGGCATGCTTTTGCTCTCGACGCAGTTCTTCTTTGAGAGCACGATACAGTATTGAGGACTCCACATCGTTGGGAGATATGTTCTCCTTAACATTGCTGTGAGAGCCAAAGATTTTATCTGCTAATGTTTTCTTCTTCTTGGCCGACAAATCTTCCACCTTGAGCTGCAAGGAATTTATTCGTTAACGACAAACTATTTACTTATTAAGTATAAGTATAGACCGTGAAGTTTTGAAGATGACTTTTTTGTTTCTTTTATTCAGATACACAAAATCCAGGTAAGAAGGTTGGTAGCAAATTGTTTAAGGTTTAGCTTATGAAGCAGAAGGCAATGATTGACAGCACCAAAGGCCTTAATGAATCGGATTGCATTTTATACAAAAATCCTCTGATCACAATGTAGGGAAATTTAAGAAGATTTCACAGTAAGTGTTGCAGTTAATTTGTTAACATTTCCTCAAAGACTCTTTATGTTGTTACAAATCACAAAAACAATTCATATCAATTACCTGTAAATAATCGATGAGTTTCTTGTGCTGGGCCAAAGTGGCCATCGTTTTGATATCCCGCTGCACATAGAACTGCTCCTTCTCGGTGAGTGTGTTCTGCAGCTCATCGATTTCGGTGTGGAGGCCACTTTGGACTCCCTGCAGATGCTTAACTTCTGCATGCAAATGCAGCACTTCCTCCTTGCTGTGGAACAGGTCACTCAGAATACGAGCATTCTCCTCCTTTAGAACGAGCAGCTCTCGTTCGTAGTCTGCGTTCAGCGCCTGACAATTGGCACTTCGCACATCCAACTGATCGGCACGCTCCTGGACACCGAACAGTGTGTTCGTCTGTTCGACCAGCTGACCCTGCTGGGCAATCAGTTTCATTTGCAACTGTTTGAGATTCTCCTTCAGCTCGTCCAGTTCCACGCTGAGCAACTGTGCACGTTGCTCGGCCTGCCGCTTGCCGGATTCCTGTACATTGAGCTCCTTGCGCAGATCTGTCAGTTGATCGTTACGTTCGCGCAACTTTATGTGGCAGGCGTCGAGTTGAGTCTGCTGTTTCTTGTTGCGCTGCTGCTCCGACTCCAGCATAGACTCTACCTCCGTGAGCTGGTTGTCGGTTATGCTGCATGCGTATTTCAAACGCTGGAAATTATCAGTGAGCTGTTTGAGCTCCGCCTGCAATGTCTGATTGCCTTCGCTAGCTGAGGCATTACGTTCGCGCTCCTCTTGCAGCTCTCGCTGCAGACGCTTCTGCTCGAGTCCGAAGCCGTCGCAACGCAGCTGCGTCTGATGCAACTTCTGGCGCAACTCTCTTGCCTGCTGCTCCAGCCGATGCACGTTGGCCAGATGCTCGATTATCTCGGACTTGCATTTCATGCGCTCCTCCTCGGCTTTCTCCCACATGCGATGCTCCTTGAGCACATCACGTTTACTGGTTACCATCTCCGTCTTTAGCTCATCAATGCGTGCATCGCGTTGATGGAGTTCGTCCTGTGCTGATTTTAGGGCTCGTTGCGCCTCGTCACGTTCGTTGTGCGCTTTCTTAACGCGATCCTCAGTCAGTTCCATGCGTCGCGCCAGCAACTTCTTCTCGGCGAGCGCCTCCTCCAGTTGCTTCTCCACCTTCCAGAGCGATAGATTGGCCGTACGTGCTGCCTGCCGCTCCACAATCATCTGTTCACGCACTGCGGCCAATTTGTCCTCCAGTTTCTCATTCTGGCGCTCGAGCATGTCGCCCACAGCGCTCTGGGCTGTTTGGTCCGAGTGCTTCTTCTTCATCGGTGAGAGACTCTGCTCGTTGAAACGTTCGAGCATCTTCTCCAGCTTTGTGACCAGCTCCTGCAACTGATCGGCGCGCGTCTTCTGCACACATTCGCTCTCCCGGGCGGCCACCAAATCGGCACGCAATTGATCCTCAATGTCATGCAGCTCCGTCAGTGAACCGGGCGCCGTTTCATATGGTGAATTCTGAGATGCCAACGAAGATTCGGCTATATTGCATCGGCACTCGGCAAGCTGCATAAGGTGGAAAATATAGTTATTACTGAGAATACAAATAGTGCGATTCACTCAGAAAATAAATCGAGTTAAATTTAAAAGAATTCGCCAAGGGTTTCTCTTCATATAATTTAGAAAGACATTTTCTAAAATTTAAGGTTGTAGCTTTCTAACAAGTAAGATGCTGTAGTCGAGTTGGCTCGACTACGATATACCCTAAGCCCAGTTGTTAAATATATTCTAGTTATATTGGATAATTTCTCTTTAAAATGATTTGCACTCAAATGTTCAGTTCTGCAAGTACATTTCTTACAGTCTTTTTACTCACAAGCATATACATACATACATACAGACATACATGCGTACACGAAACAGTACTTATCGGGGCTCTGCAGAATCACACAAATATATTGACGCTACCGTCGATTATCATGCCATCTCTTTCTTACACATGCACTCGCCCATTTTTGCATACAGAAAATGCTTGCGGAAAATATGAAAATATATTTTCGACTATAACTTTGGTGTTTCTTCTACGATCTTAATGAAATGTTGGCAATTGATCAATAATATGTATAAGTATATTATGTATAAATTGGAAGCCTCTACCTCTTAAATTGGAATTTATTGCTATCGGAAATCGAAATGTATCGATAATACCGAAACTGAGGCAGTTATCGATAAAATAAAGCAAACTTGGTCTGGTACACGAGAACTTGTATTCAAAATTTGAAGTCTCTAGCTCTTATAGTTTCTGAAATCAGCATGATCATACAGACGGACAGGGCTATCGACTCGGCTGTTGATCCTGATTAAGAATATATATACTTTATGGGGTCGGAGGTGCTTCCTTCTGCCTGTTACATACATTTGAACAAAACCATTATACCCTTTTACCCATTTTGAATGGGTTAAGGCTATAAAAAGCAGGGTTACCACTACTTAATTTGAGGGTGTATCTGTCTAAAATTTTGAAATTTGGTGTCTAATTTCCAGGTTGTCTGTTCTCTGTGTGTGACCACTACATTAATAGTAATAGTTTATTATATATGTTATTATTATTTAACATAAGTATTTTACGATTTAACACATATTGAGCAAACATTTTATAAAGTTTATAAACTGAACTCTAATAACATAGTCGATAGAGCAAATTTTATTGATATTTCGTGGTTTGGTTTCTTCATAAATGTTTAGACATCATTTTTAATTCTTTGGGCGATTATAAAATTTCAGATTGACTATTTTTGTGAGTGTTGATATTTAATATATAGTTCATACCTGCAAGTCGCGCTCCAAACGCTGGCACTCCGCTTGTGCCTCCGAGCAATCATTTTTTATAAGATTCAGCTGTGTTTCTAAAGAGGATTTAGCTGCACGCAACTCATTGTTGGCGGTTATCTCGGTATTGAGACGCTGCAACATATCCTCAATGCTTCGCTCCGTGGCATGTTTGGCCTCCTGCGTTGACTTGCGCGAACAGTTGGACTCGTCCAGCTCGGTGCGCATATTGTTCAGCTCTCGGGTCATGTGACTGTGCTTTTCCTGGGATTCGCGTTGCTTTTGACGCAACTCCGACAGCTGTTGCTCATACGATTCTGTTAGCTGTTTCCGTTGCTTCTCATGGTTTGAGTCGGCCTTGGTGCTTTGATCCTTCAATTGCTTTAACATATCCTTGTAGTTCGTCAGCTTGTCGCTGAGATGTTTGCATTCGTCATTCTTTGCCTGAAATTCCAAATCACGCGCCTCGAACTTACGAATGGTGCAGGCCAGCTCCTGTTTCTTCTCTGCCAGCTGCTTCTCGTATTTCTGCTCCGATGCGATTTTTGCCTCCTCGTACTTTTGTCGATTCAGTCGCAACAGATCTGTGATTGTCGACTCTTTTTTTGACCACATTTCCTCGTCAATTTTGGCCGAACTCTGCAAGGTTTTTATTTGAGTCTTACAGGTGGCCAGCTCCATTGTCTTGTCTTTGATAATGTCCTGTAACTTTTTAATTTGCTCCTTTGCCTCGAGCACCACCTGCGATTTGCCATCGGTCTGCTTAAGAGTTTGCTGGGCCCTTACCAGATCCTGTTTCAGCATTGCAATCTCAGTTTCACGCGATTTTAGCATTTGCTGCAGGCTCCTCATCTTCTCCTGAAGTTTAGCAGTGCGCGCCGTGTCCGAAATATCCGTATAATCATTTTCCAGATGCACAAAACTGTACCCAATGAAAGGCAGATCCTTGCCACTGAAATCATTTGATTTCATGTTTGATGTCAATGACTTCTTGGCCTGCACTTCTCTGCGCGCCTTGTGCCGTATTCCATCCTCAAAATTGGAGATGTCGTCATCAGACTTGATTGTCGGTATTATGGGTGGCACCTGCGATCGCACTGAGCTCCACTGGATGTTTTCAAAGAATGGATGTTTTACAATTTGATCATAGGAAAGTCGATTCGTTGGATTCGTGACCAGCGATACGATGAGATGCTTTAAGTTGCTGGATATTTTCAAATCACTGGGAAAGCTAATTATCTTTTTCATACGGCTATCCTCGCAGTGGGAGAGTATCTTGGAGTACGTCTCGTGCACGTTATCCTCATGAAACGGCGTAATCTCACATATCAGCTCATACCCAATAATGCCCATGGACCAGTAATCGCAGCTGACCTGATTAACAAAAATTAAAGTAGTTAGATTTGATTAAAATCAATTATAATACAAATTAGAAGAATTTTATCCTAAGACAAACAGAATACGTAAATTTCTAATACATACAGATTAAAGAGAATATGTTTCATTTGTCAGTTGCATATTTTGTGGAGCTGTATAAAATTCATTTGGATCATACAACCATACTCACGTCATGCATCGATTTTGATAGCTTATAAGTCGATATGGTTTGCAGCAGCTCAGGTGCAATGTAGTCGGGAGTGCCAACAGGCGAAAGACTCAGAACATGACCATCACGATCCAGGGCAGCGGCATTACCAAAATCAGCCAACTTGATGTGACCAAAGCGATCGATTAGAATATTTTCGGGCTTAATGTCGCGATGCACATAGCCCATCATATGGAGTGTGTGGAGAGCCAATGTCAACTCTGCCAAATAGAAGCGAGCCATGTCTTCGTCGAAGGGCCCGTGACGGGACATTAAACTGAGCAGATCGCCGCCAGGCAGATACTCCATGATCAAGTACAGATTATCGTGGTCCTGCGAATGAAATAATGTTTAATATTCAACATTAAAAATATAACATTATGTCAGTTTATAGCTTGAACGCACCTGAAAGGCGTATTGCAAATTGGTCAACCACTCAGAGTTGCGCTGGGACATAATGTCGCGTTCCACTTGTGATGTGGTCACCATCGATTTCTTGATCTTCTTCATGGCGTAGACATCCGATGTTTGGCGCTCAAGCACCAAATGAACATTGCCAAAGTAACCCTTGCCAATGAGGGCCTTGATCACAAAATCATCAGCATTGACGCGCAGCTGTCGAGTCTCCTCGACAATGGGACGAACTGGAGGTGAAGTGTTATGTATTGGAATGCAAAGCATTATTTTAAATTGAAATACCTTACATTTATTGACAAATTCAGCTATGTTACGATCGCGTTTCTTCAGCGTCTCCTTGTCGCACTCATTGTAGAGCAGGCAAAATGCGTCCAGTAAACCCTCACGACAAATGGCCTCAGCGACAGCTGCACTTGTGGTGTTATTCACCGGAATAATGCTGCGTCTCGATGCACTCGAAGATGTTTGCTTTTGGACGGCGCCAACTCCTTTGCCTAGTATTAGATTGTTGAGACGCGTCGTACGCACACTGATTGGATCGCGTTGTGGTGGCATATTGTTTTATTTTATTGAATTGAACAATTTTAATTTACAACTACATATAAATAGGTGTTTATTGGGCTAATGCCATTGACGAAACAGAAGCGACGCCCAGCTAAAAATCGAACGTTTTGAATGTTAAACGCGGTGAGAAATGCAGGGTTGCATTCGGCAGATGTGCCAGTGTTGTCGTAGATACAATAATATTATGCCACATTTGCAGCTGGTAACACAAATTATAATTATTATTTTTGCATGTTTTAATAACGTAATCGCATTTTTAACTAATACAATGTTTCAATTAATTAGAGGAGCCATTTTTGATAATTCAGCGACAGTTGAAGATATTTTCCAACACTGTCATGGATAGCGAGTGCTGCGGCTCGTTCGATTATCTTCCACTTTCGACGGGTAGGTTTTTGCAGACGGAAGGTGAAAAAATTTTCCACATTACGAATTGCGAAAATTTAACATTTCAAATAGTTTTTTCCTATTTAATTTGATTGATTTCTTAAATTGTGTTCCATTCTGATCGTTGTAAAATATCTGCAATTTAGAAGATCAAAAGTTGAAAACATTTGCCCTGAAATCAAAAAGCTATTGCGTGCTTGTCAACGTCGAAAGGTTGAAACTGCAGCGCAGCGGGCAGCAGCAGGGCAACACTCGCTCGGGGAAACGGGGCAACGTCGCGCTCGCTATTAATTGTGTTTGCTCTACTCTTGGGTTATTTTTTATTCGTCGACGATTGTGTCAGCCGTAAGCAGAAACATTTCTTAATAAATAAAAAAAACAACTTGGAATCGAATCGAAGCCAACATGAGTGGTGGACTGCCGGAGTTGGGCTCGAAGATCAGCCTGATTTCGAAAGCTGACATTCGATATGAAGGCCGCTTGTATACGGTGGACCCGCAAGAGTGTACAATTGCTCTGTCAAGTGGTAAGTAATATCCCAAAATGTGTATGTATATATATAATTATGTGTACATATTTATTTTGCATCCAAGTTAATTTACTTGAATACATGTGCACACATTTGCATGCCATGTAAGTGTAAGTACAAAGCGCAATGTAAAACTAAAACGGTAAAATGCAAAGGCGTGTGTGCTAAAAAGAAAATGGTTTCTTTCGAAATTTTTTTGTTCACGTTTCTTTTTTTGGTTGCTTCAGTTAGTTTTTACAGTAATATTTGCTGCTCATCGCGCAAAGAGCGTGTACAGAGACAGCGACATACACTCGACTCGGCGGCGTTAACCAATTTCGCTCTCTCATTCTCCCGCTCCCTCTATCTCTGTTTCGGTGCGCTATCCCTCTCTCTTATGCTTTTTGTTTGTCATGTTGTCGAAGCTCAGATGCTGGCTGTCGGCACAGATAGAGAGCTTCGGGTTGTACAGTGTTGCTTTTGCTTTGCATCCCCATCCGCAAAATTACATTCATACATGTATGCGTTTGCACATATACATGGATGTGTGAGGCTTGTGTATGCTTTTACATCAAAATAAGTACGTATGCACATACAAACTATTTGTGCATGTGTCGCTAAGACAATTTTTGGCGCCAGCGCCAAATAACGGACTCTGTTTAGAGCAAGTACCGTTAGCAGAAGGACGACGGCAAAAGTGAAAATTTGCCATAAGATGTGACAAAAATTATATTTAATAAATTGTGTGATTGAGTTAAGGTATTTGTATATACAGTCTGACGCATATATGTTTTTACATGGGGAAAAATTCATATTTTCTAAGTTCTTTTGCAAAAATATGTATGTAATTATTGACTTTTGAATATTTGCTTATTTTTCTACTATTAAATGGATATTTCTAAACTACTTAACATTAAAATTAACAAGATTTATTTATTTATCTACTTGTGAAATTTTATATACAAAAATAACACATTTTTCTTATTGTCTCAGAAGTCTTTTGACTATGGAGATTCTGTATGGGATTTTGTAAATTTTTGCCACCAGATTGTGGAAAATAGCATATTATTAAGCAAGTGAAAGGAAATCTAAAAAATTTGGATCAGATCCATTAGAGGATAGCTTAAGGAACATAACAATGTCAATGAATCACATATAATGAACCACCTGCTCAATTGACATATGGGGTGTCAAGGAAAAATAAAAAGTTTAAATAATTAGTACTGAAAAGCAGCTTTTGTTTGGCAAAATGCATGTACCCAAATGCATGTACTCATAATTGGCTAGCTGGCTCATTTAATGTGATTTCATTGAGACCGTTATGTTCCTTAAGCTATCCTCTAATGGATCTGATCAAAATTTTTAGATTTCCTTTCACTATGCTTAATAATATGCAATTTTCCCCAATCTGGTGGCTAAAATGATCAAAATCCCATACGAAATCTCCATAGTGAAATCACTTTCTGGACAGTGCACAAAAGTGGATAATATTAGTTTTTAAAATTTCACAATAAACTAAATATATGAATATTATTAATTTTAATGTTAAGTAGTTTAGAAATATCCATTTAATAGTAGAAAAATAAGAAAATAATCAAAAGTCAATAATAACATAAATTTTTTTGCACAAGAATTTAGAAAATATGAATTTTTCCCAATATGAAAACACTTTGTGGACAAACTGTAAGTATGTACAGTGGCTACAAGCGAATTAGAAGCAGCGTCAAGCAAAATATTTAAAGTGCTATAAAGTTTAAATAAGGAAACAAATTCAAAATGTTTAAATGCTAATTTGTTTAATGTTATATCACATTTAAAAAAGAAACTTTAGTTTTTATTAAAATATTAATTAATTAATTAAAATTAGTCAAAAACTGAAAACATATCCAAAAACATGTGCAAGCCGATTTGAAGCAGTCTTAAAAAAGTTTAAATATTTATCATATAAAAACTTAAATAAGGATGTTAATACTTAGTATGATATCCCTTAGCCTTAACAACTTCTCTTAACCTATTATTCATGGAAGATACCAGCTTCCGGGTAGTTTCTGTGCTGATCTTGCTCCACTCCTCCAGCAGAGCATTTTTGAGATCTTGTTTGCTGGATATGTTGTGTTTCCGGATGTTATTTTCCTTCAGAGCCCACAAATTTTCCATATCACTTAAATCTGGAGACTGGTCCAGTGGAATTATCATGTGCGGGCAATTCGATAAAACCCAGGACTGTACTATTCCGGACTTATGCTTGGAGTCGTTGTCCTGGTATATCCGGAAAGTGCGTCGGATTCTAGCTTCTCGGCACTTTGGATTACATTTTCTTTTAGTATATTGAAGTACACATTCCTGTCCATTGTTGTTTCAATGAACATAAAATCTCCGTCGCGGGCTGTCGAGATAGATGCCCATACCATGACACTTCCTTCACAATGCTTGACTTTTGCCTTTGAGTGTTTGGGATTCAAGTCAGTATTAGAATGTCGCCACACATAATTCCGTCCGTCCGGGCCAAAAATGTTGAATTTGTACTAATAATCAAATATGACTGTGTTCCAGAACCCCAAATCCTTGCCCAAGTGGATTTTGACGAACGTCATCCCAGAACCTATATTTTGTGCGCTTGTAAATTTCCTTTTCCGTGGTACTTGGGCCTACAAGTCATAGTTGCGCAGAGCTTGGACCACAGTTCCCACACTGACCTTTTCCCTTATTTCATCCTGCACCTGTTGAGTCAGTTTTTGAGCCGATAGCTTAAGATTTCCCCTTGTTTTCTTGATGATCCTCGGCTCGTCCTGCTCGGAGAAAATCGGGTTTGGTGCCATGCCGCCCTTGTCCTCTGTCCGATTTTCGTTGACGAAACTCCAAATGATGCAGGATGTTCATTTGATGTTTAGATTGATGAGATGTTTAGATTGACCATTTTAGCTATTTGGCGATATGAATATCCGATTTTTAAGTGTTCCAGGATGAGTTTCCGTTGATCAATGGTAGTCCGTTTGCCCATTGTCCTTGTAGGATTGTTCCACTCGAGATGCAGAATATAACTAAGCTGACTATGAAAACCGAAAATATTCAACTTTAGGCGGAAAACCCAGGTTTTTGCAACCTAACTGTTTTAAATATGCCTGTACCATAAACTTAGGCACTTTTTTTGCATAACCCGACCTAACGGGTGTGGAAATTCCCGTTTATTAGGGTCATATATTCATTTCGGTGGTTCATATATGTACCTGCCACCGGTCTTTGGAATTTTTGAAAAATAATGAATAATGAGTTTATGACAGACAATTGAAATTTTTGCTTGACGCTGCTTCTAATTCGCTTGTAGACACTGTATGTATAATAATCATAAGCAGCAGCCTTTTATTTTGCACTTTTCATAAACATTTGCATACATATTGAGGTTAAATAGACAATATGAAGAATAAATACCACTGTTCTTTTATTAGTTTTTCGTTGATATATGTAATTTTTATTATAATTAGTGCGCTCATTTGGAACCGAGGATCGCGACACACAGTTCCAAATAGCTCCACAGTCGCAGATTTACGAATACATCTTGTTTCGCGGCTCGGATATTAAAGACATTCGCGTCGTCAACAATCATAATCTGCCGCATCACAATGATCCGGCCATTATGCAGGCGCAGTTGCAGAATGGTCCTCAGGTGATGCCCCAGCATTTCCCAATGAATGCTCCAACACCACAGCAGCAGCAGCAACAACAACAACAGCAGCAGCAGCAGCCCCAGCATACTGGTGGTCCATCGATGGGTGGAGCCGGAGCACCTGGTGGTGTTGGTGGTTATGGCAACGGCAATCCATTCGGTGCCTTGGGTGCACCCAGTCTGGGACCAGGCTCATTGGCTCCGGGCAGCGGAGCACCGGGTAGTGGCGGCGGAGGCCCATTCATGAACATTGGTGGTACTCAGCAGCAGCAACAGAAGCCTCAGCAGCAGCCAAAACCAAGTAAGAGAATAGCAAATTTGATAAATTTATTTGTTGATCACACACTGAGACAAAACACACAAAATACCAATAATACAAAATAAATTTGTGCACTTCTTCTTCGTGTCGCTCTATATGCATAGTTTCCGTTTTAGATATGCTTGCGAGCGCTTCACGTTCGACAACGCCTATTAGCCTCATAATCAGTCCCACGGCCGATCTGACCCAACAGCAGCAGCATTCCCAGCAGCAACAATTACATCAACAAAATTCTATGCAAGCTCTTGGCGGTGGCAATGCGCGCGATGCCGGTCATAAGCGTCAAAACCACCAACAGCAGCAGCAACAACAGCAGCAACATCAGCAACGATCTGGACCCAATAATATGTCTCAACAGCAGCAGAGAAACAACCATAATAACGATTTTTACAATCATACACTCCCCAACCAGCAGCAGCGCGATCGTCGCGACTCTGGCCGTCAAATGGATAGTAATAACTACAACAATTATAACAATAACCAACGTAATAATCGTGGTGCTGTTGGTGCTGGACCAATGCAGCAACGTGGCGGAGGCGGAGGTGGAAATAATGCATGGAATATGCATCGCGGTGGTCCACAGAATTCCAATAATATGATGATGCGCGGCAATCGCGGAATGGGAGCACGTGGCCCAATGCGTCCAAATCAGGTAAAAATGCATAATAAATTGAATACAACAAGCAATCAAGGTCATTTAAAATGCATTAAGACACCTTCGACCTTGCAATCAGCAGTTTGTAATTAAATTTAAATATATATTTACTTTTGTATGGTAGCAGGGCTATCGTCCACAATCGGCCAATCAAAATAAGCCTCGCAACAAGATCAAATTTGAAGGTGATTTCGATTTCGAGCAGGCCAACAATAAATTTGAGGAGCTGCGCACCCAACTGGCGAAACTCAAGGTGGGCGATGAACCCAACACCAAAACCACAGCACCAACAACAGCAACAACAGCCACAACAACAACAACTAGTTCTACCACTACCGAGCAGGTATTCGTTTTATTTTCTTTTTCTTTATTAATTATGTATGCTTGATTTTAGATCGATTTTTCAAAAGCTCACTTTATTTTTAATTTAATACTAATCAAAAAATACAACACAATTAAAACAATAACACTTAAACATATAGTAGGAAGTATTCAATGGTTAGCTAACTATACCTTTTAACTTTGCACAGTTGAATGGCGAGACCGATAAGAAGGATGATTCTGGCAATGAGACCGGCGCTGGCGAGCATGAGCCCGAGGAGGATGATGTTCATGTTGGCTACGATAAGACCAAATCATTCTTTGATAACATCTCGTGTGAGGCTGCCCAGGATCGCAGTAAGAACAAGAAGAATGACTGGCGTCTGGAGCGCAAGTTGAATACGGAGACATTCGGTGTTTCATCCACTCGACGTGGCAGGTGAGCAGCCGCAAACTGCATTCCACTTGCAAATCAAATAATATATATATATTATTATATATACTCTTTAGCTACCGAGGGCGCACCCATTACAACAATTACAACAATGGAAACACGATGGGCGGCGGCGGTGCTGGTAATGGCATGAATTCGGGCTATGGCGGCGCTCCCGGCTACAATCGCAACAACTATCGCATGGGCGGTGGCGGCACCTATCGCAATCGGAGCAACAATCGAAACAATAACCGAGGTCCCAACAACATGACCAATGGAAATGGCAATGGTGGTGGCAGCACAGCCGCTGCACTGAAGGCAGCAAACATTGCTGCAGGAGGAGGTGCAGGAGCAGCTAATACGGGCAACAATTCGACGGACAACTCGGCATCAACCAATGTCCCAACAACGAAGACAGCCACGTCTACGCTGGCAGAGCAGCAGACGCAACAGGTGGCGGCAGTTTGTAAGTTAATAAATTAAATTTTTAAATTTATCAGTTATTTATTATTAAAATCGTTGCAGCTCAATAATGTCGCACAAGTGGAGAAGGAGTTCCCTTGCCGCCTTACTTTACAAAATCGAAAATAAAACAATCCTACTCATCACTACCACTTCAAAAGCCTGTTACCCGAAAGCAACCGAATCAAGCGACAGACCGACGACAAACAAGTCTCTTATCATCTATATCAATGGAATCGAAATCGAGGAGGAGGAGGAGGATTAGTTATGGATCTTATGATGGCATAAACAAATTAATTGTACAATTTTACTTAGTGTTGTTGAAACGCTCATGACGTCCTGCTGCGCGCACACTTCTGCCCGCCCACCGTGTTGCTTTGCTATCTAATATATGTTCTCTATATGATCATGATCCGAAAGCGTTTGAGAGCAGCGCCATATTAAATAATGAATGATAGGTTTTTTGTGTAAATGATGGCATGCTAATAATAACGTAACGTCGTCTCCAGCGAGGCAGCACACTTGATAAACAAAAACATAGTGAGATGAACATAACATACACACCTCTACATATATATTTAGGAATAAATGTGAAGAAAACATTAAGCATAAGTCTATGAAAAGTTAAAAAGAAAATAACTCTAGGAGTCGCAAATTATGAAATTAAAGGAAAAAGAAGGAAACAAAAAAAAAAGCAAACATTAAATCCATGGAATTCCCAACAAATTAATAAAAACAAAACGCAATTCACATGTTTATATTTTAACAATACAAAAAAGTCTACAACTATACTTAATGTGGGCGACATACCAACATACAAACATAAATAAATTAATTCAAAGCGTTACTAGCATTTAAACTTTTTTAAGAAAATTTTAATGATGGAGAATTGGAAATACATGCATATATAACAATTAGCAGCAACACAAACGACACACAACACCCGTACATATATACTGAACACAAAAATTGTAAAAAAAAAAAAAATATATTAATTAAAAAATAATAAATCACCTATCAACCGTAGTGTGGGCAACAAATAAATTTACTTAAACTGATGTTTATATAAAAAAAAGCAAAACAATTATATCGTGTCTTTCAGATATAAGTTCAATTTTTGATAAAGTTCAGTGTCTATGGCCACAATTCTCTAATAGTTTTCACGTGAGAGCTATTTAAATGTGTGTATTTTGCAACGGCCTTCGCGAATTGCAACAAGACAAATTATTCTAGATTTCCAGGAATGCATGCACAATACTTGTCTCATTATACAACACAATTTTAAGTTTAAGGTTATCATCCAATTGTCAGCTACGCAAGATTCCGATACATGATCTATTTTTTAAAACCAATTATTTCTTAAAGTTAACAATTTACTTTAAATTTGTATTGCGCATGTATAGTTGGAATTGAATCGGAGATATTACAAGAAAATACTCCACGGAATGTACATCAAAAACAAAAATGTTTATTGTAAATGTTTAATATACATAAGCCATATATTTCTTATTAAATTCAGAGCAAAATAACTTATTGAGTTACTTCATGGCACACGGCTCTCAAAGAGAGCAGTAGGGGTATTCGAGTCAAATATCAACAAATACAGCATACGCGACACGTTACTGAGCAGCACAAATCATATATGAAATTGTATTTTACCTATTTATATATGTATTTAATATGTCGCTATTAAGTAAAGAAGCAAGTCAATATTTCCAATAGATACAATGTTGATTGAAGGATCTGCCAAATATTCTATTTAATGGACCTGGAAACTGGTTGTACTTTGAGATTCGTATCTCAGACAGAAACATAGAACAAAGATATCTCCTGTTGGCATAGGTTTAAAATTCCGTGGGTGTGAGAATGATTTTAAATTAGAATTAATTCAAATGGTATTTCTAAGCTATTTCCCTTATGGTAAACAGGTCTAAATTCGAACGATTGCAACAAGATGCAAAGATTTTTAATTAAGTTCATATAATAAGCAATTAAATATTTCTTATCCTCCAAATTTGTTTTTTATGATTTTAGTTCATTTCTTCTGGCAAACCCATTTTTTGCATTAATTTTGGTTGGATATAAGTGATAAAACGAAATACATAATTCAAACACTCTTAAAAACTTGATCGGCATTTCTCTCAGTTATGGGACCAAATTTGACAGCGAAAATCGCGCGAACATCCCGTTACATAATAACATAAATATTTAAATAAGCTATATTTCATAATTTTCACATAGTTGAATTACTCTATAATAAATAAGGATAGAGTTGTTTCGCACTAAATACCTTATACATTTTAAATTGAGCGTGAATTTTTAGATTTTTTTTTGTGAAATTCAAAACCGAGTTGCGCATATCTTTCAGTTTTGCATGCATATATATATTTATATATATCTACGATAAGATATGACAATTTTAATCTTCATCACATCATTTATCCCACAATCCAAGTTCTCGCATTTTGGTTTGGAAATAACGCTCCAGCAAATTGGCGCAACGATAATACTCCGTGTCTGGTGAATTGTAGAAGCGACAATTACTGAAAATCCGTGCCATATCCGCCATGAAAAGGCGGCGTGTCTGATAATAACCCTTTTTCAAGCGCTCGCCCATCGTTTTCAAGTCCATGGGATATTTGATATGATCATAGTAGTCGGGCACCTCGTTTGCCGGCACCGGGCGTAAAAATGGCCAAGCCGTGTTATGTTGACGCACCGATTGCAATACGGACGCAAAGGATGTAACAAGTTTTTCTGGATCTGATGACTCTTCCAGGGGTCGGGAGGCGCGCACTGGACGCATTTGTGGTTTCCAACCGATTTCCCTCAGGCCCGGTATGGACTCAACTGGGATGGAGGGCACACCCTCCTTGAAGCATGTTAAGCCAGGCCTAACTTTCTGGACATCATTGTGACGTTGTGCAATGAGCTCCTTTAGGATTTCACTTTGATGGCGAATCACTGAAAAGAAGGAGAACAGGATAAGCAATTGGTAAAATCAAATGCGCAATGAATGCAGAGATAAACTCACCGGCTATAAACTGAGTATTCACAATACTTGGATGCAGTTCACAGTGCATTAGTGTGGCGCTATCATACTCCTTGATGTAGCCAGCATAGACGGGACGCGCCAGTTTGATGTCCTTGGAAAATCCCTGCTTCTTGAAATACCCAATGGCATCACAATCGGCAAATGTAAGCAAATGCTTAATGCCACGCTGAATGCTGTAATCCTTCAAGTGGTTCATCAGATGAGTTCCATATCCCTTCACCTGCTCCGCCATTGTGACTGCGCAGAATACGATCTCCGTGAAGCCTTGCGTTGGAAATGGGCGAAAGCAAATGCCGCCAATTGGCTGATTCTCCTTGATGAGTGCCAGCGTTTTGTGCTTGGTATCGAAAACCAGCTGACTAATATATTCCCTCGGCATTTCCGGCAGCTGATGCGCAAACACCAGCTGTAATCCCAGTAGCCAGAGGATTGTCTGCTTATCCACGGCCTTTGTCACCGCATTTCCTACCACATGAAACTCGATGGCACGTTTCTGCTCCTCGGCTTTAACATTCTCATCGCGCGACACATTCACCGGAAATAGAATTTCCGATTTGTTTGTTGTCTTGGATTCGGCTACGGCTTTCATGGCACGAGTGACCACATCGGCTGGCAGATCATCTTGATTTTCAGTGCTGAAAGTAACGAATTAAACAATAAAAACCTTTCTTTTCAATTTATTTTAGTAACTCACCTGATGCTGCGTTCGGGCATTTCCTTTTTGACCCTCTTCTGGAGTGGCTCTCCGACGCTGGAGCGTTTACTACTGCTGGCTGCCGACGTGGACGTTGAGCTGGCCGATGTTATTGTTGCTGTCGGTGGCAACTCCTGATGCCGCTTGCGTTGCTGCATGACAAACGAATTGGGTGGCCTGTAATTTGGATCCCATATGGGCGAATCATCTTTCAGCAGCTCCGAGCGCAGTGCCTCCAAAAACTTTGGCATTTGAGTAATTATCGAACGTTTGTCTTCCGGAAAGCGATCACGTTCCGAAATGCACTTCTTTTTAAGCTGTTGCGACATGTACTGAAATACAGTGCGAAGAAGGGTTCGTCCAAAAACCAGCGATGTCTCGAATTGGCGCAGCGAGTTGCAAAAGGCGGGCACATGGCAGAAGACCAGCCAGCGTGTATAGTTGATCTTGTAGGTGGACGCATCCTCGTGCGTCAAAGTCAAATCACCGCGCCGTGCCGATGGCGACTCAAAATTGTAATGATTGAGGAAATTCAGAAACGTCTTGGCGACCTCCGTCATCGTTTGCAGTTCAGTCGGGCTCAAATGATTGTACTTGTAGAAGACCAAGGATAACACTGCTTTCGTTATGCACGGCGACTCAAATGGGGGATCACCGAGTGGGCCGCGAATTACAGCCTGCGTGCGTGTTAGGACGCATTGACGCAGCAGCCTAAACAGATACAAATACACCTTCTTGGTGTCATCGTCCTCGACACGCTGCATGGACATAAACAAGTTTTCCATATCAATGATGGCACCCAATAGTTCATCCATACTTGTCCGGGAGATATCAATCAGATGAGCGATGTGCGAACGCAACGGATGGCGACAACTGGCATTGCGACACTCCTCACTCAACTCTGGACAGTATGAGGATTCGACATCGCGATGCCTGTTCTCCTGTGGCGTCTTCCAACCAGTGCAACGGCAACCCTCCGCTTGGCAGGAAGAGTACATGGCGAGCTTGGCGAATTTCTGTGCTTCTGGCAGATTGAATACCTTCTGCTTTCGCTGCTGGATGCGCTGCAAGCTATTCTGTCGAGTGCCTTCCTGGGCTGGTGGCACACTTGCTCCAGCTGCTGAACCCTGCTGGGATGATGATGATGATGAGGACGCGGCGGCTGCCGTGGATCCACTCCCAGATTGTTGCTGCTGCTGTTGGGCAGCTGCATTGCCACTATTGCTATTGCTTCCATCGATTGGTTGGCTCTTCAGTGTTATTGCTGGACCACCAGACATGCCTTCGATTTTTCTTTGTTTGCGATATATTCACTTATTATATATGCTTAAAATTTCACAATATGAGAAAATGCCAACGAGGGATGGTGAAATAATGCAATAACTGCGACTGCGTACCAAGGGATGGCGAACACCAATAAAATTCAAATTGAATGTGTCAATCCATTTAAAGCATTACCGAACACAACAATCTACTACAATGAAATCATAATTTAATTTATTTTCACCACATATAACACTATTTGGATCATAAATCAGCTTGAAATCAAACTAAGTTCAATGAGCTCAGCCAACGAGTGATTGCGAATGACATACATCGTGAATGAGTAACGATTGCATCGCTATCGACCTATCGTTATCGATTTTAAATCTACAATTTAAGCGGAGAAGAAAACAAGTTGTTAATATGCACAAAACTAAGTAAATGATGAATTGTTTGAAATGACTAGCCTGACCTTAGAGGATTTGGAGGATCAGCTGGATAATTTCATCATTCGAAAACCGCGAGATCAGACAAAGGTTTATACAGCAGCGCGCAAAGAAACCAAGAATGGCCAAAAGATTTTCGAACACATTCCGCTGCTTGTGGGAGACATTTTGCAATCGTCGCTGGACGCTGACTATAAAGATGTGTTTACAGCTATCAATCCGGGCACTATAAACTATCGCAGTTGTCTGGTGTACGGTTATGTTGCTGGCCGCGGTGTTCACAATAAATCCTTTTACAAATACCTTGTTGATGATGGAACTGGTACAATTGAAATCAGCATTTTTACCAAGCCAAAAGAGTCAGAAATTATTCGAGGTCTTTACAATGAAGCAAAGCACTTGGTGTGCACCGCTGGATCTGGACAGTACGAGAAGGTATCGGGTTGCATGATACGACTGCTTGGTAAGGCCATGGAATATGTTGATGGTTCCGCAATATTACCCGGCAGCAATGTTCTGTTATTTGGACGCCCAAACCGCTTTAGGGATAAAATTACCCTGGAAGTTATCTCATTTGCGGTGGACAATGGACGATCTCGCCAGCTGGAGATCGCATTTAACGACAATTTGATAGACTATTACCAGAGCCATAAGGCCGCATAATTTGTATTTGTGTATATATTGAAAGTTTAGCTCAATAAAAAATTCAAAATTTAAAAATAGATATACAGAAGTTATGTGGTTTTTGCTCGAATTGCGGCACGCTTGCCTGTGACAGCTTGGAAACCAGACTTAATGCTAGCCACGGAGCAACGAGAACCGCAGGATTCACACTGAAGGAAAAACAGACGTGTGTCCTTTTGCAATATTGTCTCCGGCGAACGGCAGGTGTGACAGGTGACATACTCCTTAATATAGCGACGCAATACGTTCTCGATCTGCTTCGGTTGGAAGCGTCCCTTGATTATCAATTGCTGGTTACCGTCCATCGAACCGCTGGTGCCCAACTCAGCCAGCAGGAAGTCCAACAGATGTTTGGGCAAACGATGCAGCGTTTTCGCAATATCCATGAAATTGGCGAACGAAGTCTTCTTGGTGCCCACACGCAACACCTGAGGCGGTCTCATCACAAACTTGGGCTTGCGGCCAGCGGCCATATCGGGGTTTTTGTCTAGAATGATTTCAAAGACGCGCTTCAGCAACTCATCGTATGTATAATCGCGATCAGAACCCGCCCAGGTTGAGCTATTATCCTCCACTGCAACAAAATAATATTTATAAATATATTTCAATTTATATTTAAAATTACAATTAGCTTACCGTTTTCTTTGTCCTCGCCTTTGTCTTCGTCCATTTTGTCGGCAAACAGTTCATCGAGGTCTTTCTTTTTGCTCTTCTTCTTCTTTTTCGCCATTGAAAAGTCCATGTCCAGGTTGATCTCCTCCTCCTCCGGATCATCAGCTATTACAATATCGTCGGCGCCAGCACCTTCGGGCAACGCACCTTCTAATTCATCCAAATTGAAGGGCTTCTTCTTTTTTTTCTTCTTTTTGCCAAAACTTTCTAAATCTAGATTATCATCCAAATCGGCTGCTGTCGCATCTACTGCGCTTTCATCAATAAGATCCTCTTTTTTGGCTGCATCATCGAGACCCAAGGCGGCGTCCAAATCAAAAGTGGTCTTCTTCTTCTTCTTCTTTTTCAATAAACTGGGATCGAAACCCTAAAAAAAAAACATATTGAAAGCACATGAATTACAACTGGGTGGGTGTGTGGGTCAGTGCCTGGTGAGTGGAGCCTCATTTGGACAACATAACCTCACACATTGGAATTCAAAATGTACTCAGTCTTCTGAATGTAAATGTGACTAACACTTGCATTGCAACACTTGTATTAACACTTACGTCTTCACCTTCCATATTAGTATTTTATTTTTTATTGATTGAACAAAGAGCTTGAAATTTATGTTGTTTTATACAGCGAATTGCATCAGAAAATTTCTAAATTTAATGACAGCAGGGCAGTTTGACGGCTTTGATGAGGGGATGTTGATTTCGTATCGATAAATCAAACGATAACAACAGCCGTGCACGAGTCTTCGATTATTGTTATACAGCACTATTTTAAATTACTTAATGCAGTACAATATTTATTTTTAATTTGTTTTTTTTTTTTGCAATAGATAACTAAGAATATGCTTAACTGGTCACGTATGTACACCAGCACCATATCTTGGTTTACACAAACCTTTCAAATACATCAATAACCCGCCAGCGATGAAAACCACAAAAAATATAATTTGATAAAATTTTATTATATGCAATAGTTTATATTTGTTTAGTTTTTTTTATTATTGTGATTGTTATAATTTATATTTCTTGTGTAATATTATTTTTTATATATATATTTAAGAATATACATTTCAATTCCTTGCGTGAATTAAATTCTTTAGTTTTTCACGATGTAGCTTAATAAAAATTGTATCTAAGATAGTACAAAAATATTGCTCTATTTCAATATGCAAATTTTTAATTTTTTAAAAACTATTTAGTCTTTTAACATTCTGTATAAGTGGAATTCAAATCAATAATTAACAAATAAAATGAGAAACTATTGAATTTGTATAATTTTCATAAAACTTTGAATAGAAATTTGACTCTGTTCCATAAGTCAATCAAATTATTAATGATAGTCTGGATGGTAGATAATACATACACTCAGATAATCTAAAAATCTCATTAAATTTAACGATATATTTTTTGTTGTCAATAATGTTTTAATAAATTGGGTATCAGTAATATTTCAACTTTTTTAAAATTAAATATTATACATAAAACATTTATTGGGATATACAAAACTATAAATGATTTACAGATAGAAGATGCAGGGGTAAGGGCAACAAAAGCACGACTTAACAAAAATTCGTTCCTGTTGTGGCAGTGTACGTATTTTAAGGCAAGAATTTCGCTTAGATGTTTGCAAATCTCAAGTGTATCTATGTAAATATTTTTTTATTTTTTTAAATATTCATTTGTTTATATGTAGAAATATTTAAAAGTACGATAGTTGAGCACCAACGACTAGAGCTTTCTTACATGTTTTAAGATTGTTTTTATAATCGAAACTGTTGTTAATAATATGTAAAAACTTGCTTGAGAATTTTGATTTTGATAACAACATAAACATTCACTTGCAACGAATATTTATAAATGCATTTGCGAGTGATTGTGTGAAAGTGTACAGTTTAAGACTGCGTATTTTGTTCCCCAGTTTCCCGTGGCAACTAGGCACGCCGGTTAAATGCGAATCAGTGAGATTAGGTCTAAGCACACCTTTAGTTGCACAAATGAAAGGCTCTACTACAAATATATTGACTACAAATGAGCATTGCTTGGATTAACTAAATCCGGTCCAACTCCGCCAGCCAGTTTCTGAACTAATACGCCCACTTCGTATGCCAGCTGTTGGGTATCCTAAAAAAAAATATCAAATTAATTCTATTCAATTCATTTAATCTCTTTCAATTATGATCACTTACTTCTTTCGTTGAAGCCTCGGCGTAAACTCGTACAACATCCTCTGTGCCGGAGGGACGTACGAAGGCACGACCGCGTTTATAGTTAGCTACAACTTGATTAATCTCATCTTGTAAACCCTCCGGCTTTACACAAGCGCGTTCCGCATCTGTTGTCTTGATGACGTTTCTATCCTCAACACGTATTTTAAGCTGTTGATTTGGTAGGTCAACGTAACTGGAAATCCATTCTTTAACATCCCAACCCTTATGGTTTAAAATCGTTTCTACTAAGAGCATATCGGAGATGGCATCTCCGACAGTTTCATTGATGAGATCTATAATTAAGAGAAAATCCCTGGCCTTTGGATTGGTCTTGGCCGCTTCGCTAATCGTGAGCTTAGCGCTATCACTGAACACAATTGTACCATGGCCATTGGCCTCGAAATAGACGCCAATGTCATATTCCAAGGCCTTGTGGTGCAAGTGCTTGACACCGGTTGGAACACATGAAACTGGCACCTTCAGTTCATTGACAATGTAATCCGTTGATGCCCCATTCGCGTACGCAGTCTGCACCAGGCCCAATCGCAGATCTAGCTCGCAACTCTTGACCAAATCCATGAGGTAGCCAGCGACCAAGGTGGCAATACGATCCCCATCCAGTAGGTGGAACTGTTCGTTCTCATCGATAAAGAAGTAGACAACACGATCAGCATCGCCATCGACACTAACACATCTCGTATAGGGCTCCGCATTTGGCATGGATATCGGCGGTCTTTGCTGCACCTTGACATGATCAGCTCCACACTCCTCATTGATTTTGCCCATGCCAATGGATTGGTTAATCACTGTCACAGCTAGCGAATTATTCATACGCTTCAGGAATTGCAACATTTTGCGTGCCCCAACGCCATTTGCACCGTCAAAGATAAGATTGTTGCGATATCGGTCATTTTCCAGCTGACCGTTGCGCAATTTCTCAAATGCCGAAATGAGTTTCTCGTAATAGTTCTCCTCGGTGGGTTTGCCGTACGCCTCCTTTGTGTTGGCCGCCACCACAAAGTAGTGCATCATGGGTGTTGTCACAATGCCAAATTCCCGCACATTTCCCTTCAATGCAATGACACCATCCGCAACAGCTTTGAGCAGACGCGGACTATGATAACGATTGTCCATGCCGACGAAGACATGCGAACTTGTCGTCACATCAATATTATTGTCTTTGATTATTTTGGCCACATGCTGCTCCAGTTCCTGATCGCTTACATTCACCAAATCGGTGGCAATTGTCTCCCAGCTGGATTCTAGCATTTCACCCTTTGGATCAATCAGTTTGACCCCATTGTCCGGCTCCGGATTATGTGAGGCAGTGATCATAACTCCGATCACAGCACCTTCTCGATAACGGGATCGCAGCGTGGCAAGGACGCCCATGCGGAACATTACACTGTCCAAAAATTCAGCTCTGTTTAAAAAGAAGGTTAAATTTAAAATTGGTTAGTGTAATATTACCACAATTTCTTCATTAATATTTTGAATTGATTTCAAGCAAGTATGAAATAAATATGATTCATCATTCTATACATCGATATACTCCTCATGATTAAACTTTTTTCCCTTGACTAATCGTCGTGTTATGTTTGTAGTTAAAATTCCAAGTGATGAAATTGATTACAAATTAAATATATGTTCCCTCTGCACCTACTACCGTTACTATTATACTAATTATTCCTTGCAATACGTCTTTTAATCAATTCAGAGTCTTCTATTTCTATCATTAACAAGGCATTTTTATTTCTTATGTATTTGTGGTTGGTCATCTTAACTGATTCATACAAACTACTTTTTTTTTTGGTTTGATTTAAACATATGCTGGACTATTTTGCATTTAAATACCTCCAGAAATGATATAGAAATTTCTTATTATTATTTATCTACATTTATGTATTAAATTTGCATTTAATTTATTTTTTACTTTTTGTATTTTTTTTGTCTACTGATATTAGTCGATATTTAATTAATAATTCATGAAATATTTATAATAATAATAATAACACTTTCATTTAATTGTCTTAGTATTACTATTAGATACAACAAAATTACTGTCATACATTTAACAATCAAACTTACTAAAAACTGTGGTCTTCAGCTTTATATACAGTGGCTAAAAGCTCATTTCGACCAGTGTCTAGGAAAAATTTTAATTGCCTGACATTCATTATTTTTCAAAAATTCCAAAGACCGATGGAAGGTACATTTACATCACGAAAATGAATATATGACCCTAATATATGTAAGTATTTACTTACGATTCTGATTACTTCACTTACTTGTACAAACATTCCGACATATTACGACCACTCACTTCTGATAACAACAACAGCTATTTGCGGTTGAAAGATAAAAAATTCTTTCCCATATAAAAGTACATTACTTAAACTTTAGTATACGTTGTACAAGTGTATATACATACATACATAATATATATACTATAACATTTCTACTCCTAAATTAATATTAAAACTGAGATTAATTTTTGACCTTTATTTCGTTTCAAATTTTAAAACTTATCTCTCTTTTCTAGTATGGAAAATGAAACATGTTTCTAAAATATCCATTCCCAACTTCTCAGATATACAAACTTATATGAATGTTTTTGTATTTGTGTACCTGTAAGGGTGCATGTTCATTGATAAAGTGTGTGCGTAAGTTAATTCTAAAAATAACTGCAAATGCCAAAAAAAATAGTGCACTCGGTTTTAGTCTTACTCATCTTCATCTTCACCACACCCCTAAACAAACACATATGTAAAATATTCTACGCATGTGTGTGCAAGTTCATATGTGTGTGAGTGTGTGTGTGTTGGGTGTGGGTGGAAGTAAATGCATAACAGATGTACAAATGCAGCTATATTTGAATGAATGAAGTTACCGACATAAATATAAACACACACATACATATGCAGAATTATGATTAATTGCCATTGGTCAACTTACTTGCCGCGAAATCCAGCTGTTCCATATTGAATGGGTGTCGTCGAGATTTTTGGGTACATTTCCCTCGCAAAGGCGTAAACGGTTCTCAAATTGATGGACATATTAGTAAATAAACTGGTGAATCGGCTGATGTGGCACTTAAAATCCTTGTTGCAGCTGTTACGTTGAAGTCGCAAAACTACTTTCCGTTTTCACTTTGTTGCTGTTGTTTGTGTTGTTGTTGCACTAAATGTAGCCCGTATATGAAAAGCAACCGAAAGCAACGCGTGTCAGCTGAATATTCGCAAGAAGAAGAAGCAATTGCCAGTAACAGTGCAACGTGTGCAGTCTCATATCTACCACGGGAGTGATGTCAGCATTGACCATTTATGCCTGCGCTATGGTGAGTTTAGTTTTAAATCGTCAAATTTTAAAAATCTAAATTCTTAAATATTGCGGTATGGTGAGTTTTATTTTAAATTGTCAGTTTTCATTCATCCTTTGATTTTTATTTAATGATTTGCATATTAATCACCCTTTCGTTATTAGACCATAATTAAATTAAATTAAATTTTAGCACTATTGTAAAATTGTTTATTTAAATTTCTATGCCAGTGTATAAATTTGATAGTGATTAAAAATAATTCAATATAAATATATGTGTAAAATGCAGCATAATATAAATTTTTGTGGACGGACTATATAGATATATATAATTATATTTGTAGATTGTACGAATCGACGTTTTGGACGGATGTCTAATATATAAAATTGACCTTTAACAAAAATTGTACTTCTATTTTGTAATGCTGTTGATCTTTAGGACTTAAGATTAAATTATTGTACATTTAGGGAATGTAGTTTAATTCGCTTCTGACGATCGGTTTTTTTAAGGCACTAGATTCAAGAAAGTTACAGCAATTTAAATATTGCCCTCATGGAATTTTTTGATATGTTTTTATGTCATTTGTTTGAGATTCGTAGTACGAGTCTAAAATCATTCGGGATGAGTTCTCACCCTATTTGGAATGGAATAGAGAGAAAATGAGACAAAATGAGACTCATTAGAGCAATATTCGCAGAACAAACATATTTGCCAGTATTAAGAATACGGATAATGTTAAATGCGGAGCACTCGCATAGCAATCGGTAATGCGACGAGCCCGCATAAAATTGCCACCCAGATATGTGGCATAATTGCGTTGGTGCTGCGGAATTACTTGCAATTGCCTCGTGGCATCCTGGAAGATTAGGTCATAGTGTCCGAGCGGTGAGGAGAACATACTAAAACTGAATGCATCCACATCCTTACGGCCATACAGCTGCTGGGCGTAGGTCAGCAGATTGATGTAGGCATGTAGCTGTGTCTCATTGTAGTTGACACCGCCACGTGTGACAATGGCATTGGCCTTCACCTTGCCCAAATTGCAGCGTTTGTAGTCTTGGAGTTCGGCCCGAGTGCCGTCCGTGCACAACAGTTCAAAGTCATCGTTGAGGGCATTCCTGGCCCACCACTCCTTGCGCTTGCCTCCCGTGCTCTCCATGACGGTGGTGTGTTTCATGAACGCCACATGTCCGCCGCCCTCGACCAGACAGCGGAAAGCACCCGTATGCCCATAGTAATCCTCCGAAGCATCCCGACGGCAGTATCTATAGCTGGTTCCATGGCAGAGATCGCACATGCTGTCGTAAGGCACACCCGTATTATATTCACTGCTAATGGCGCCGGGCACACAAGACTTGGTAAAATACTCGGCGGCGGCACGAATCGAATCACAGCCGTAGGGTCGAATCCAACCGTTCGAAATGAGGAATGCCATAGGATATGTCCAGCCGGCGGCAGTATTAATGCCCGTGTGGCAGGTGTATTTGCCCTTAAGATATGTTAGTTCAGTGTCGGGATCCTCCTCTTTGGCCACGGCTACCACATAGTACTCCGGCTCACCCAAATTATATATTTCCGACATGAACGGTATCAAGTCGTAGTTCAATCCACCCGTGTACACATCGCCGGCATCGAACACAGCCACATCAGCCTTCCCAGACTGAATCAATTGCATGCAATTAATGTGCGAATGCATCTTTTTGCAGATAAGTTCCGGCTTCAATATTTGCGCCTTGAGTGCGGTCTGAAAAGCGAGAATATGTCAGAGGGAAGTTGGCAGACGGGTATAAAAATCGAGCTCACTTTCATTTTTATGCATTTCTCCATCTCGGGATCTGAGGTGATGCACATCGTCATTGAGGGCACCGGACATTCACGGATGCCGTAAATATAGCCAATGGATTTTTGCAGATATTTTGAAAAGGATTGATCGTCTTCCGGTATGGAAAGCAAAGCGCGGGTTCCATCCTAAAAAGTAGATTCATTTTGTACCATATATTTTTAGAAATCAGTCATTTTTAAATACCTGGAAGAGCAGATTGGATTTGCCATATCTTCGAGATTCAAAAATCCGGAATTTTTCATAAGGCACCGATGTGTTGCCACCATCAAATTGATTGCGTTCAGTGGTGAAACTGCTGTCCAATCGCTCATTGCGGTAATTGGAGTTATCGTATTGATCATAGGGATTCTGGTTGAGATTCCTATTCCTATTGTAGGCGTTTATGTTGCTGTCGTATTGGCCATTGTAATTGTCATACGGATTGTTTCGACTCGGATCATTGTAGTTGTTGTTGCGATCGTATGTGCCAAATCCGCCACCAGTCTGCGGCTGATTGTGAGCTGGGTCCTCGTGAACCCCATCCGAATAAAGCTCAGTGATGCGCTTCAAAAACAGCTGGTATTGCTTTCGTTCGCGGAAACTGCGCGCTGACGAGGTAACAATCGCATCCGAAGGCACTTGACCCCAGCTGCATTGTCGATAATCGGCGATGGGCACACGGCTACCATCACGGCACAACAATTGGAACGTATCCGGTGACATTTTCTCTACAGTTAGTTATAGTTATAATATTAGACAATATATTTAAAAAATAATTTCAGTGGGCTACTCACGAAATTCGATGGTTTGCAGCATTTCAGAGATAGTTGAATGTCGCAAGAATGCCACATCTCCCGCCTCGAGGAGGCACCTAAATGCACCATCGTAGCCAAAATAGGGATCCGACGACGAGCAGCGCAACGGAATTTTGCCAATACACAAGCTACAAAGTCTGTAAGAAAATATTTTTTTTTTAATAATAATAAGAGATTGTATATAACTTTTCATATGCTTACTTGTCCGAGTTGTCGCCGATGGGATTGTACCTATCAATCAGTGAGTAGACAGCGCAGGAGCTATTAAAATAGTTGGCTGCAGTTTTAACCTGATTGTTGCAATCCACAATTTCCATATCTCCATTATGTTGCAGCTGTAAATAAAACCATTTTAATTTGTTATAATTATCTTGAGTTTGGAGGATTAGCTAACCGTATGTATTGGCACAATCCAGCCAGCCAGACTGCCCACCCAGGGGAAGCAGGCGCGCTTGTTCCGCAGATGTCGTATTTCGGTCACGTCGGGCAGGGAATTTTTTTTGATAACTGCCACCGCATTATATTCCAAGAAGCCTCCCTCCAGCTTCTCCTGCATGATTGGAATCAGCGAGTTGTAACGGCCAGCGGTGAACACATCTCCAGCATCTAGCGATGTGATGTGCGCCTTCTCTCGATCCAGATTATGGATGCACTCATCGGCACTGTATGCCATCAAACAGGTCAGATTCAGGAATACATCGTCGAACAGCGCCCGATCTCGTTCGATGGCTACAGTCAGATTTTGGCATTTGAACTGCTCCTCCAGACTCTTTGTGCACCAGATAATATCATTTATTTTATGTTCATCGTAGTGATGTTGTGCTAAGGAATATACATAATTAATTACGATTCTTAACAGCTTATAATAAACATTAAAGTTATTAATGGTATGTATGTATATGTGTATTAATGTGGAAAAAGTTCTTTGTTTTTATTATATTGTATTTAATGGAATTGTCAGTCAACATTCATTTGGCTTAATGTAGTACTTATACACATAATTATAATAAATCATACAAAATAATACTTAATTCATTCAATCCCACACACACACACACATATACACGCATATGAAAGCAACAACGCCCAATGTTTAGTCAGCGACTTGAGCGAAACAATATTTGTACTTACCATGCGTTACAATAAAGCCAAATGCGCATATTATGCATATAATTATTAAGCCTCTAGTCATTTTCACACACAGCTAAAAACAATACACATTTAGTTTAAACTGTTATTAAGCAACAAAAAAAATTACAAACGAAATAAACCAAACAACGGCGACACACCCGCAGCATGCACTAATCGATAGTAATTGCGATTGATCGTTGGCTATCGATGGCACACAAACCAGTGTTGGGTACGCGATGTTTTTTTTTGTCGGCATTCCGGATTTTTTAGTCGATTTGTAGGTAACAAGCAGGTTGTTATTGTTTTGTAATAGTAAACTACAAAAAACATTGAAGAATTAAAAAGAATAAATTCTGTCTTTCAGCACAATGGCAGTTTTGCGCGGTTGGAGATTCGTGGGCTTTGTATCCTGCATAATTGGAGCGGTTGGTCTAACTTTATATCCAGTAATAGTGGATCCTATGATAAATAGCCAAAAGTACAAATCGCTGCGAGATCAAACGATACACAAAAAATAGTACAAATCAGAAAAACAATGGGTTTTGAATTAATTTAATACTAATTGTGTATGTTGTTTAATTATTATATAAATATTGTAAGCAATAAAAGCAAGCAACTGTTGCACAGAACGGAGTTTATATTGATTTTAACTATTCCACACGCTTAGAAGGAAGTACAGATTAATTGTTGTTATTCAATTTTAAGGGTTATAATATTTTTAATGCAATTGTTAAATTTGTATAAGTTACAGTTTGGTTGAACAGACAGTGGAACATTCACAGCACTGCCGGTAAAAGTTATCAATTTCGTAATCAGCTGACTTCCAGCCAATTTGTGTACACAAACACATACGTGGAAATTTTCATATGACTGAGTTGGTTTTCTCTGTGCCAGTCTAATAAAATGTCGACAGCCACCTTAAAACGTGAGGATATTTTGCTACTCTTCGATGTGGATGGAACTTTGACAATGCCACGTACGATGGTGAAACCGGAGTTTGAAGAGTTCTTCTATACGAAGGTGAAGCCACGGGCGACAATTGGAATCGTCGGTGGATCGGACTTAGAGAAAATGTTTGAGCAGCTAAATGGCAAGAAGATATTGACTGAGTTTGATTTCATCTTTCCCGAAAATGGCCTGGTGCAAATTGACGGTGGCAAGGAAGTGGGCAAACAAAATATTATACAGCATTTGGGAGAGAAAACTCTACAGCAATTTATCAATTATGTACTACGTTATCTTTCCGAGTTGGATCTGCCCATTAAGCGAGGAACGTTCATAGAGTTCCGCAACGGAATGATGAACGTCTGCCCCATTGGTCGCCAGTGCACTCGAGAAGAGCGTAACATGTTCGCCGCCTACGATGACGAACATCAGATTCGATCCAAAATGATTGCAAAGCTGAAGGAAAGGTTCGAGAACATCGATCTCACTTATAGTATTGGTGGACAAATTAGCTTTGATGTCTTCCCGCACGGTTGGGACAAAACTTTTTGTCTGCGTTACATCGAAGATCATTACAAGTTTAAAGAGATTCATTTCTTTGGCGATAAAACGGAGCCGGGCGGCAATGATTATGAGATCTATACAGATCCTCGCCTTAAGGGTCATAAGGTTAATACACCCGACGATACAGTTCGAATACTTACAGAGCTTTTAAATCTTTAACGTCTGGAAAAGTTGACTTACTTTCATAGATATGTTTTTGTAAAATTCCAATTAAAAATTCAATGTATATTTTGTAAAACATAAATGTAAAAATATATTGTTTTCGTCAATTTGCAATTGTAGACACAATTTTGTGGGTATTTACATTATCACAAGAATCGTGAATGATTAATGAGCGTTACTTAAAATGCGTACGAAAACGTTTAGGGAAGTTAACAATTAAGTAAGGGTTAGAATTCTTGACGAGTTTAAAAGACAAATTATCAAATAGAGTAATCTTAAAATTTAGATTGCATGTGTTACAAACTTATATGCATTTTATATTTTACCCAACGAACCCATGAAGACTAAACATTCTCAATCTCAATCAATCTTCAGATTATCGTCACTAAGAGTTATAACCGAAAATGTCGTCTGGTTTCGTTTAATATTGGTATAATGAAACAAAAATGTTTGGATTATGATTTTAGCACATTATTGTTTAGTGAATTGCGGTCATTAACCGACCAGTTGGAGTCAAAGCCACAAGCCGAATCGGAATCCGAATCGACAGCCAGAGATGAGCCAATACTTTTGGGTGCACGTATTTGATTTGGAGTTGTGGGCATGCTGCTGTAGCCAGTGTTGAGATTCGAACTAGAATTGGATGAGCAGATGGAGTCCCGCGGTGAATCGGTGGCATTGGATGCATATGATGAACGTTTCGAGGATCTGTAGCGCTTTGAAACGGATTTTGGTGGTGGCATTAGATTTTCGGAACGCTGCGTTATATTGTCAGCTGAGCCCCAGGACTTGTGAACGGCCTCGTAGATATTCATATTGAGTGGAACACTTGCGCGAGAGCCGAGCATATTATTCGTTCCGTATGGTATTGTCGCCGATGCTCTCTGATTCGGAGGACGATTCCGTGTCGTACCATTGGCATGAAGATGATGACGCTGATGAGGGTGACGGTGAGTTCGCTGGTGATGGCGATTCACTTCGGCGGACCCCATCGGTCCAACTGGTCCACTGCCATTGCCCACTCCCAAGAAGTTGCTGAACGCTTCGGTTGTTTTCTTTACTCGGACATTCAGTGAACCAATCCGCAGGAATCCCAAATCTTTTTCGACTATAAAATAAAATGAAAATCCATTAGTAAATAAATATAAATAAAATATATTTTTTATTACTTACTTGTATTCT
This sequence comes from Drosophila mimica, assembly GCA_037043585.1. Lineage (NCBI taxonomy): Eukaryota > Metazoa > Arthropoda > Insecta > Diptera > Drosophilidae > Drosophila > Drosophila mimica. Next base: position 794,978 of record JBAMBE010000396.1, read on the forward strand.
TTTTTCGCGCTTTGATTTCTGCAAAATTGAATAAGAGAATTGTGTAATTAATTATTTGTTGGCCGAATTAAAACTTCACATTCACATTCAAAAATGCTGTTAACAATTAAATGATAAATATGTAACCTATAAAATTTTAGTAACTTCTTTTAAAAGGACAAATGAAAGTGCGATTTAGGAATTCATTAAAAGAGGCAAACTTACCAAAACAATAAAATAAGTAAAACAGGCATCAAAATCAAATGCTTTTAAATAAAAATATTGTATAATACTAAAAGCGTAAGGGTTTCTTTTCTTTACAGTGCTTAAAAACAATTGAAACAATTATAATTATATTTGTATATATATATATATATATATATATATATATATATATATATATATATATATATATATATATATATATATATATATACATAAAAAGCGTAAATTATGCAACGAATAAACATTTTATTGAACATTAATCGATTGGAAACATTCAAACTCGTTAGTTAGTTCAACCTGCCTCCAGGTTCCATTGAGTCCGCCATAGTGCCGCATCGCTTGAATTTCTACACGTTGCAACGATGAAAATAAATAGAGGTTCCCATTTTAGATAGTAGAGAACTTAAATACATATTTAAGACTTTAATCAAGACATAGTTTAGTTGAATTTGATCCGCTTGTTTTTGGACATGCAATTATTAATTATGGAGTTCATTTGTGAGTCTTGTTGAATGAAGTAATTTAACTTGTTAATATGATAATTAATATATTAACTGCTTCAAAACATTTTATATAGCTTTAAAGATCATATATAACAACCCAACAAATTATAATCAATCTTAAATTTGAATTAATAAAATATTTCAGAGCCATCTGACTATTTCTTCTTAGCTTTTGAATGAATCAAGTCAGTTGGAATAATAAATTAAATTAGTGCGTCAGCAGTTTTAATTTCATTATAGATCTTTCCAAGCTTTCGGACCACTCAACATGTATTTAATAATTATTTATTAATACACTGGTTTATTTGCGTTGAACTGTTTTAACTCTCATTTTGATATGGTCCACAAAAACGGTTTTTTTTTTATATATTAAGAAAGGTTTTCACAGATAATAATTCAATATTATAAACTAAATATTAGATAACTTCTGAATACCAATAAGCATATTATATGTTATTTTAATATCACCTATTATATAGTATATGGATTAATAAGGTGCAATTTCGTTAATTGGTTAGCAATTGGTTATAAAATAAGATAATTGTGGTTTAAAAAATAATAAAGTTGTTTATACTGTTTTTAAACAGAAAGGCAAAATATAAAATAAATATTGGCTTGTAGATATTATAATATAATTTTAAGTTTTAGATCAATGACTTTGCAGTCATCTGTTAGGATTTTAAAAATGCAACAAATAAGCACAGAAAGTATCTTTCTAAAGTACAAAATGTATCTACAAGTAAACAATGATTTTATGTTGCCTTGTTAAGGTTTGAAAGTACATAGATGATTAGTGATTAAGCACATGCTTGGATTAAGTAACTAATTGGTTGGGTTAGTAACGACGTCGTTAGGGGCTCGGCGCGCACCGGCAGCGGACCGAAAAGTTTTACGCAGAAAGCTCTCTTTGCGACGAGGGGGGGCACCGCGACTATTGCCCGCAATGGTTTCACTCTTCAACACCTCATCTTTCAGTTCGCCGGGCTGATCGGAATCACTGTCGTCATTTGGGGCTTTAAATAGTAAGGGTCGAATCGATGGCTTTTTGTAGCGACGCGTCGATGAAGTCAACAGTGATTGGGTGCGCCCAAGAGTGCCCCCACCGGTGCCACTACTAATGGTGGCATTGCGCAGCTGAGAGCGTTTCTTGCCGCGTGTCAGTGCGCTGCCGAGTGTACCGCCAGTGATCTCATGGCCACCGCTTGAGAATGTGCCCTCAAATACTTGGTATCCCAGATGGCGGTTGTTGTCTAGCTCCGGGTTGAAGAAATACTTTTGATACTCACTGCTGCACGTTGAGGCCGAAACACTGGCACGCTGCCGACTATAATCCAGTGGCTTATTTCCACTCCAATCCATAATGTCACGATTGGCTTCTGCAAGAGAACATTTTTAAATTAATAAAAGCTATTCCTTGATAATAATACTATTGAAAATCTTACTATATACGTTCCAGAGCAGTTCGAATATATTATCCCTTCCAAATTGAGTGGCCAAATGAAGCGGTGTATATCCCTAGAGAAAAATGCAAAAATAGTTATTAAATTTGTTCACTTATACTATTATTTAAATTAAAATTTGAATAATTTTTGTATAACTAAACACTAATTTGTGTAAACCAAAACTGAAAAGCTGTGCAACTTTTCACTCCTTTTTTCTGATTTGGTTTTTGTAATATGCGTATCCAATCAGTTGGAAAGTCGGATTAAATTGAATGTAACACATTCGTCGTGATTGACAATTCACTTTGTCTCCGTTTTTGAGAAGCGACATTTGAAAACATTTGAGTGAGAATTTAATTTGTTCGGAACAAGGCACGGTTCAATTTAAAATTGTGTAAACTTCGCATGCATAAACCGAAGGATTTGAGGTTGGGCATGTTGTGTGCGGCACAATTGGATTTGCTCGTCACGATTTGTCACAGCTTGCCTCAGATGCCGTATGCCTCATGGGAAGGGTTAAAGAAGTGTGTGTTTTTTTTTTTTTTTTGATTTCTGCTCTTGCCGTGTGACATGTGACGCAGATTTTCGCGTGCTGGTGACAAGGCAAGCAGTCGATTCGTATATTATTAAAAGTATTTCAATATAATACACTTACCCCATGCTATACGACAATGTGGACAGTTGGCAAATTGGTAACAACATGAAATGTAAGAGAATTTAAATATTTTAAAACGATAAATAGATATTCCAAGGAAATTGTTAGCCTTACCGTTCTGGCATTGACATCCGCTTTATAGGTGCCGGCAATTAGTTTGACCACATCCTCATTGCCGTGCTTGGCAGCCCAGTGTAGAGCGGTCTTAAACAAAAAGAGTGGAACACGTCTTTAATTAGTAAGCGGACCAAACGGGAGTAAAACTGGCATATTGAGCTATCCACACAATGGCATATTAGCTTTAAACAAATCGGTGAAGCGACAACTGAAGGACAGCGAGTTAAACAATCAGCAGGGCGTCGATGTCCCAATATGCTGCACTTCTGGAACTATTTGTTCGACCATCAATTGATGTCGTTTGGCCACAGAAAAACAAAAAACCAACAACAAAAGCAAAAACAAAAAAGGATGCAGCCGCTGATGCTGCTGCTGCTGCTGCGTCCGAGATTATACGATATATATAAATAAATTGGCCAGCCACTGCCGAATGCCTTTTGCCTCAATTATTTTCATGTTAACATAATAATTTAGTAAGGCGCAACGATTCGGGCCGCTCAGATAAGGCCCCAGCTCTGGAACTGGAAGATCGCCGCGAGTGCACGATGATTTTCTATAGAATTGTTTGCCACAGCAATGCTGCGTACCAACTTTACCAACAACCAACAACCAACAAGCAACAACCGACCAACAGCCAACAAACTACCAACAACGTATGTGTTGACAATGAAGACGGTCACTTTTTGAACAGCAACGACAAACAAGCCGAGTCTCTGAGAGCTGAGCTCTGAGCTCAGCCACAACGAAATCGGGCCATAACAAATAGAGTTTCAGGCAATTCCCGCTGCCGGATCGGTATGTAATTCTTTTCAAGGGAAATTTGTTTTGTGTCCCCCATCCTAAAGAGGGGGCATGCGGGCTGACATACATATGTGGCTACTATTTGCGGTCGATGCATCTTAATCTGCACTCTTTGGCATTTAATCTCATCCATTGTCTTAGCATTTCGTGGAGAAATGTTCACGAACAGAAGCTGCATTCGAATGCAGAACACTGCTCCGACTTATCTTATCAGCAATGTCAACTGATTAACGATATATATATTATTTAGTAAGAGTCTCCCTGATATCCTTTTTATTTATGTTCATTTTGTGCAAAAAAAGTAACTGCGGAGAAATAATTAAATTATTTACATTTCAAAATTAGTAAACGCTTCTTATGCTTTGAACTTGTCAAGAGTAAACAATATATAATCAGAATAATCGACTAAGAAATTATCTATTTTCATTTTCAGATATTAGATGGAAAAATTAATTTATTTCCAGATGCTGTTGAATAATAGATAAATAGGTATATTCTTAAATAACCATTTTTGATTTTTAATGTTTTTTCATTTTTTGATGAAAGCAGAAAAAAGAAAAATAATCTACCATGTTATAGGGTATTTAATAGTCGACCACTCTCGAGTGTCATTTGCTTTCTGGTGCGTAAAAATCTTCATTCACCAATAATAGTTATCTATATTTAAAAAATAGAATAATAGACCAATAATTAAGGAAGGGTACAGGGTATTTGCTAGACGAGCATTTTCAATAGACATTCGTCTATTCACTTTATTCATTCATCAATCATATTTTTCTTGAAGTTGTCCTTATTCGAAAAATAGACAAATGTAATATAATAATTTAAAAAGAAAGGTCGAAAAGATTGGAAGCCACATTTAGATCCTTTGGGTCGGACAATGCACAATCGATGGCTGTGATTAATTAGCTGCTGATAGCCAGGCATTCAAATGAGGCGTGAAATAATGAAAACGATTATCGCTTTGTCATAAGATTGGAGGCAGCAGAAGGACTGGTTTTGGGATTTACAAATCGTCTCACGCGCAAAGTAAGAGCAGCGATTTTGGCCATTTCGTGAATATCGCTTCCACACAAACTTCAGGCTTCAGGCTGAAGCTGAGGTTGAAGCTGAGGCAGAGGTTTTAGGCTCAGACACTTTACATATGGCATGTTGTCCGTCTGCACGTTTAAATTTATTGTCCATTCCATTAATGGTGGCAAGGGACAGGAATTCTGCGTCTCTGACAGTGAAATGCCATAAATTCTTGCGTCTCGTTTCAGTTGTGGCATTGTACTGCCATCGGGAAGCAAACAGAGCGATTTGCTCTCTAGAGTTCGGAGACTCAGGGCTCAGGGCTTCGGGGTGATGTCCATGTCGTGGAGGCGACCGACGGTGTTGGCGATCGCGGCTGGAGGGAATCCAGCAGCTGCTGCTGTAAACGCATTGTGAAGGAATTCCAGGAGTATGGAGCCAAGTACCAAAGACCAGGTCGTGAGACAGCCATGGTCCTTCTAGCACTGCTGCCTCACGATCATAAAAGGATGGTCAAAATATTTGTCACTCGTTTGGTCCACTGTGGAGCAGAGCAGACCAAAACTGAGCTGGGTAGTAGTAGTAGTAGTGAAGGTGTCACAGCTGGAATTCGATATGGTAAAAATGCGATGGTATGTGTTCATCTGGATCATGACAATAGATGATGGAAAACGAAGATAACGATTGGCGATAAGCATCTGGATCTCACAAAGCAAACAACAACACTTGCCACAGTACCTTTGTGGCATTGAATACGAGTAAATTTCATCGATATCACAAGATGCAGACAACTGCAAAAGTGTGCTAAATCCAAAATTATAGAAAGCTAAGCATCTGCTAATTGGTAAACTAGAGGCTAAATCTAGTAGATACTACGGATCGTATACCTGCTATAGAATTTGATGACAGCTATCGGTTTTTTTTAGTTATGTAACTCTTGGTTTACTGAAGTGATAATCTGTCAATCAAACTACGTCCAGCTTGGAATTTCCTATCGTTAGTTTTAGAGACTCGGCTGCTTAGAAAACTTATAAATAGCAATACTCTATATTAGCATTAAAATTATATTTCTTATGGGTTAATTTAAAAATTGTTATTTATTTTTGTGATAAGCCATTTTTGTAATAAAAAAATATAACTAAAAATTCAAAAATCGAAAACAAGGACTTCACTATCACAATGGTCGAGAGAAAATGAATAAATAAAATTTGTTTGTGTATATTCTAAATATAATATGATGTTAAATAATTTCAATGAGTTATAATATTATAATTGAATTTACTTGTAATATAATACTTACATACTGTTGTCCAAACGTCGTAGAGAGCACATGTAACAAGAGAATAAAAATCAAATGAAGATAATCAATTATTCAATTATATAGTTCAACTGGGGAAATGTGTTGATTAAAAACAAATGTGCAAAAATAGTCGAACAAGATTATTTAGCTAGTTAAGCCAAAGCTGTTATTAATTGTTAAATATAGTGCACAGACAGAGCTGGCATTTCGCCTTAACAATTTAATAACACATTGGCACAAGTCTCAACGGCAATTACACTGTACGATCCTGGCAGATGCATGTCAAGTCCAGTCCAGTCCGGTCCAGTTCAGTTCAGTTAAGTTCAGTCGCTGAATGTCCTCGCAGGACTCTAGACGAGCTAAATGCGCAGTGTTCGCAAAAATGATGTTTCCCCCTAATGGTGCCAACTATGATAATGAGGGTCATCCGAGCTGGAATGTGGGCTGGCAACGGAGCCTGACGATCAGTTCAGCTTGGTTCAGTTCAGGTTAAGGTTTTGCGCCAAAAAGTCGAGCGCGCCTGCGAAGTGGCATTGGAACAACAGCAACCTGAAGAAGTCGCTCGAAGGCGTTTTGATCGAAATTCGATATTACGTTGATAAGACACGAGAGCTGCCAGCCAGGCAGACCAGACCAGACCAGACCAGACCAGACCAGACCTGTGTAGACCTGCTGGAATCTTTTGGCGGTGCTATCCAGAAGCTGTCGTTTTGATCGATCGTCTGCACATGAAAAATGTCATGTTTAACAAGTATTTTGCTGGTTGTAATTAAGGCTGTTCGGAGTCGAGTCCAGCCGCAGATCGTCAAAGTGTGTGACGTGAACTTTAAGAGATGTTTTTAGCAAGTGACAATTGTTATGGAAATTCATTTATCACAACACCAATCAGCCAGTCAACAACAATTTCATGCCCCGCTTTTCTCTTCTAACTATTCATTACGGTTTCAAGGACAAGAGCAGCAGTTGGAAAGCGAACATAATTTTTTCGCTGCTAATTTGAATTTAATTGTGTTTGTTTTTCAAAAAAAAAAGAATGAGAAATATGTAACTATTAAAGTAATTTTCAATACTTACACCCTGTGGTTAAAGTTGAGCAGTTCATGTAAAAAGAGAAAAGAACATGAAAAATGAGATCTTAATTGGTAAAGATTATTATCGCTTAATCACTTTTTGGTTAGTTTTTATATAGCAGCTATGAGACTAAGACTGTAAAGAGAAAGTAATAAGTAGAGTATTTCTATAGTCTTTGGTAAAAGCTACAAATATGAATAGTACCAGCTTTTGATATAATAATTTTTTATTTGGAATTATTTATTTGTTTAATGTGAACTGTTAACGTTCGCAAAAAAATAATTGAATAAATTAATTCACAAATAATTTTTTAAAAAGTTAATGTGAAAAACAAATTAATAAAATTTACAAATTAAAAATGTGGCAAAATAATAAAATTTGAGCACAAAATAATTATGTGTAAACTCTTTAATCCTGAGATTTAATAATGTTGGGAATAGGTATAATAAAGTTGTGCAAATATTTGTATTTCTCCATTTCTGTCTATAGTTAATACTGTATATATTAATGATCCGACTAAATCGGCCAACTTATTGTCCATATTTAATATGCTAAGACGGACGAGTAGCATATTCCCAACGAAGGAATTTATTATTAATATTCCGCAGCAAGAATAAGGAAACCCAATCCAACAAATACAAACTGAATACAAGACACTCCTTGTTAAACATGCCTCAAGAGTAAAAGGCACGCAATTTGAGTATCAAATGTAGTTAATAAGCTGAAATCCTAAACCCGTAATGCTACTGAAAATGTGTTTTGGTTCCCAGAATAATGAAATCAAGCACACGAAACACGAATGTGAAACCGAAACAATTATTTTCTCTTTATGAATGTAGTATCTAAAGTGCAGATTAACTAAATTGATTAGAAATTATACTATACATATATGTATATATATATGTACTTCCGCATAGGCTTGCCTTGAGTTAATCGACAAACACCGGCTAATTTCCAGCTATGTCTATGTTAACTTGAAATGCGTACGCACCCCATAAAACATGGCCAAAAACAGGCAAACAGGGCAAACAACTATAGTAATAATCGGCCAGTTGTTTGATGATAAAAATAAAAACAATAATAATGACAGCCAAAGTCCTCGCTACGTGACTTATCTGGAGCAAACAATCTAAATGATATATTAAGCGCAAAGCAAATAACGCTCTTTTTGTCGCCACACATTTCTGTGTATTTTTCCTTTTTTCCCCTTGGCGAGTTAAGTTCTCCAATTATGCGGATTATTAATTTAACTGGGTCGCTGGTTAGAGCCAGGTTCCCGCCCCATTTCCTCTCTGTCTGTTGGCCAAGTGTGCGCTTCTGTTGTTGTTGTTGTTATTGTTGTTGTTGCCACTGACCACTTGTCGTTTCACAAGTTGTCAAAACTTGTCATTTAACCGACAATGAGCCTTGTTTGCTTTAATCGTGGTTATTATGCATTCGACTGAATAAGTCTGCCTCTCCCTGGTCTCCTCACCCTGCAGCTCGGAATTATTAATGATACTGGAGGTTGGGCAAAGTGCGTCGGCAGCTGCTCCAGCTGGCTTCGTGGGGAGTTCCTCTAATTAGTTAGCAGTCCCAGACTTGAGCGTTCCTCACTCGTCCGCCTTGCCATTGACATCTGATCATTAGTTTCTGATAATCCCTGCGATCATGATTTATATAAACTACGACTTTCTTGCACGTTAAGCTGCCTTGTGACCCAATTAGGTATCAGCCAAAATGAAAAAGTGTTGGCCACGTTATAAGTTGTGATAAATGCTGCACTGCATGCTATCCTGCCGATCGGCAGCATTATGTTATCCATGCTTTAATTGGTTTCACAGCGGCTCATTTGTCAGTGGGGCAATCGATAAACTCGCGGACAGGTGGAATCCAATAGCTGCTCTCTGGCTGCACTTTTGCAACCCACGTTGCTCCTGCCACTTGCCACTTGCAACTTGCTACTTGCTACTTGCAACTTGCTACTTGGTGATGATGAGGGTTGTTTTCTGTCATACCAGTGTCGCCTTCGGAGCTGACGCTCCTCATCTCTCGGTTAGCAACAGGTGATCGCCGATCGTTGATTGAGGTGACGTGTTTTCTTTTGTTATTAAGTTGTTAAGCTAAATTATTGTTCTTTTCTGTTGTTGTTTTTGTTTTGTATCTTGTATCTTCCTTTAGGGCCATCGTCGACATTTAACAGTTCATGCATTTATATGAGCTGTCGCAACTTTTATAATGGGTATTATAATGCATATGTACATTGTATTAATAGTCCAGTATTAAAAAAGAAAGACAAACATGATAAGATTTAAGATGAAAGATTATCTGCTACAGCTTGAAACAAAATTTCTATTATTTATAAATTTATCTACTTATATGTTTTCGGCTTAAAGATGATCTGATGACACTCTTTCCCAAAGGTCTTCAAGCCTGCTTTTGACGGATTTGCACAACTTTATTAGCACTTATTTTCACTAATCAGCTGAATAATAAATTATATTATAAATCATCAAACTTACCGTTGCTGGGTCCTGAAAAGAAATAAAAAAGCATATTAATAATTGTTTATTTTTTAATTTAATTTGAATTTCACTGGCTTTATAATACTAATTATAAGTTTGAATATAAAAAAAATAAACGATGAAGTTAGAATTCAACAGGCAGTTAAATATATAAAATAATGATAAGTTTTCAATAAATTAAAATTATAAATTATTTTGCTACACAAAGCTCACCAAAAAGAGGACCCATTTTTTTTTTTATACATATTTTGTTTGTATTTTAGAATAAAAAATAAATATATTTACACGATTACCTTTTAAAATGTATTTAAAAATATAAAAAAAACCCCAATTAGGAATGTATCAAACACAACTTTTCCGTAACTTTTTCACTGCCTCAAACTAATGTAAAAGTGTTGCATATTTAATAGTAAACTTATAGAATCCTTTGCAAGGGTATAACAAATCGCACCGATGGGAGTTTGTCCGAATTAAGCGTTTTTATTAACAATTAATTGAATGCATTGAGACGAAGGAAAATGCGAAAGATGTGCAAGCATTTGACGTATGAAATAAATGAATGGAATCGGATTGATTTCGAATCGATTGCTGATTTAATTGTCTGACTAATTGAGAGATTTTTTTTTACTGTGAACTCCCATGACGCACATGACGACCTAGTTGCAGCGTTATTTGCTCCATTTGGCACACGGCGAGCTTAATGACTTGATTTGGGAGGCTGATGAGTTGGTTGCTCAGCGGCCGGAGTTGGTAGATTGCAGTCCGTTGATTAGTGGCATATTGGCAAGAGAGAGATAGGGAAAGAGAGCAGGAGAGAATGAGAGAGGGAGCGAGCAAAGAGCTGTACGTGCAGCAACGCGACAAAGACAACAGCGGAGACGACAATGACTTGCCATATATGCACTAGGCTTGATCTTGGCCTCTACAAAAAGAAAAAACAAAAAAAACCTTAAATTTCATGCAGAATTAATTAACTGCTTTGTGGTGGTGGTGGCAAAGAGCGAAATGCAACCGTAGCAGTAGCTGCCCCAAAGCCGCCCAAGTTGCGGGCGCCCTTGTGACCAGCATTGGGTTTGTCTGTTTTTTTTTTGTTCCCGAACAGACGCTGTTATTTTGATGGCTGGGCAGACAACGCGGGAACACACAGAAGCAGCAGCAGAAGCAGCAGCAGGAGAAGCTGAAGCAGCAGCTCCGCTCTGGAATTTCATTGAGAAACGTGCCCTGTACTTTTGTGAGACAGCGGCGCAGGTCGTGTCCCCATCGCTCTGTCATGAATTGCACATGTACAGGGTATGTATGTATGTGTGTGTGTGTGTGTGTTGTTTGTCTTGGGTATCTATGTTGTGGCGCCATTAGCTGCCATTGGCTGGCCCGTGTCGCAATTTAATTACAAGTGGAGTCATCGGGCAACTCGCTATCTATAAAGAGAAGGCGGCAGCAAGATTTATGCAAAGACCATACAAGATGCTTAAACTGGACAGATGCACGGCTCCTTTTTCAAATGATATCACGATGACTGCTTGTCATCGTTTTTATTTGTTGTTGTTGTTGTTGTTGTTGGTGTTTTCCTTTTGCTGATGCACAACTCAATTTGCTGGTTGTCGGCAGTTAACCCACTCATAAGTAAGTGGACATTGTGAGTATACCATATAGAAGCCAGAGCGGTACAGGGTAACCTATTAAGGGAAAAGCTCGGGCTGCTGCTGCTTCTTGAAAATCGAATCACGTTCGCCCAATTTAAGCTCGGAGCGAGCAGACTTCGACAATTTTAGCTCCCTTGTAGGCGATTAACTTAAATGCCACTAAACTAATTTAAAAGCGATTGTAAAAGCTCTCTCGCCTGCATTCTCCAGCTGCCCCCTCTCTCTCTCTCGGGGTGCCTCACTGGGCGATAGAATTTCCAAGTCTGGGGCTGTTAAACATGTTGTCCGGTGCCCAGCCATACGCATTGTCACGTACTGTAGAATGTGGTCATCAGTGGAGATCTCTATGTGTGTAAAATAAATACATAATACATGTGTGGCTCTTGGCAAGATTGCTTTTTCCATATGGAATTTAATTTGCGCGTTTGCCCCGAAACATGTAATAACGATGCAATTTCATTTGCAATTTAATAGCGTACAGTTGACCACTGTGCTGTGCAAATGCTGCAACGCTGTGGCATGCTACACTCACTAAAAAAAAATGTGCTCTACATTTTAGAAAATTGCCGAAAAGCAGCTGAAATCATTTTTAAGAAGCATGGCTTTTTATGGCTTTACCTTTTTAAAATCATTTTCAAAAAAATTGCATAATTTTTTATGTTTAACTTTAGAAACCAGATTAGTTTTTTTCTTTTCTTGTATTTCTAAGTATGAATGTAGAAATCTTATTTTTAAACAGAACTTTTAACAATTGAAATTGTAGAATTATTTCATTACTATTTTTGATCAATTTGAAAAGATTTTAACACGCACGAAGCTAGTTTTTAATTTTATTTCAGAAATATATTTCTTAAAAATATCAAATATATATTTAATTTTAATATGAACATTTTTCTTAAGTTTACATTTTGATAACAAGCTAGAAAATGATCCCCAAGTAACCAAAAAAAAAATTCTCTTCGGTTTTCCTATCATTTTTTTTCGAGTGCAGAGACAAACACATTGCAACACTTGATAAGCTAACTCGGCTTGTTTGAGGAGTCTGTCGATGACAAAGAATCTCGTTATGCAAAATACCTGAGAATAATATTCGCACAGTTAACTTTACAATTTGATATGTTGCTCGTGAGGTTGTTTGTTGTTTGCTAACTGCCCATTGACTGAGCTGGCGCTTAGAATAAAAAAAAAACAACTAAAAAATATAAAAAAAAAACAATAAACACACAACGACGTCAGCGTTGGCGGTGGCAACCTGTTGCGCCTATGCTTGCCACCCGCAGGGCAGGTTGCCGGGGGCAGGGACAGGGGCAGGGGCACTCGTAAAAACCTAACGAGTCTGAATAACAAATACACGTATGTGGGATGATTAATTTAAGCACTTTTACGATGCCTCTTCATGCCACTGCTGATTTATTGCCATTAATGCCGTGCGACGAATTTGCCGCAAGAGATTCTCAGCTCAGCTCAGCTCAGTACAGTTGAGGGTTTTATGATTTGGGCGATAAATGGAAATTAGGGGCTTTGAATAACTGGACGCGGTAGGGGTGCAAACGCAAAGTCACTTGCTGCAAGCAAATATATATGAGATATAAAATATATTGTGATCTCCTTAGAGTAACTCAGGCATTATTATTGTTGCATAGCACAGCGAGTTGTGGAAGGAGGGAGCGGGAGAGGGAGTACCAAGTTGGAGGCTGGCGCATGTTGCCATCAGACGCATTTACTATTTTGCATAAATCATAATGTAATCTGCATCTGGAAATGAAAACAAACCGAAGCGAAAATGTCCAAGCTTTTTATAATTAACTGCGCGGCCACAAACTGAAGACATTGGCAGGCGACATGCCGGGCACAGCTGCAGGACCTCTCTTGCATTGCCACAGACCAGCATCAGGCAACAGCAGCAGCAGCAGCAGCAGCAACCAACTAACCAACAACAACAACAACAACAATCAAGCAGCAACCAAGCAGCAACAGGCAACATCGACAACCGCATAAGTTTTCTCAATGAAGCATGGAGCCCCAGCAAACATCAAAAGCAACAAATACAAATCCCAACAGCAACAACAACAACAACAACAACAGCGAACAGCAAACCCAGCGAGCTGTGCTGGAGATTCGTTCGAATCAGTTGAGGAGGAGGACGACGATTACTTGGGCCGGCCAAAATGGCTAAGCCCTCAGTTTTTGGTGCACAATCGCGAAATCTACGCAACAGCGGAGAGTTGCGCGGTCAACGGGCGCCTGCCAAAACTACGGCAAAATAATTTATGCTCGAGTCGGTGAAGCGCAGCAACACATTGGCGCAACATGCTCCTTGGAGCGAATAGCAGCGGGTTGGATGTTAGTCGCAGTAAAAATCAAACAAAAATTATAAATTAATGAAATTTATGCACAATAAAATTGCAAACGAAATTATTAATGCAGTCGTTCACGCTTTAAATGCACCCTAAATCAACCAACGTTTCCCTCACACACAGCCCGAAAAACAAAAAAAGAAATAAATAAAAAAAAAATAAGAAATTATTAATATGGCCGGCAGACATGCAGCCTACTACATACAACAATACTCCAGCCTCCTGGCCATCATCATCATCATAAGCATCAGCATCAGCATCGCCATGATGGCACCCAGGAGGCGCTAGCCGGGCACACGATAGTCTCTGTTAGGCTTAGGCGCCGGATATGTTAAGTTTTGCCAAGACATGCGTCTTGCAACATTAATGCACACAAACTTGCTGCAACCGACTCCTTCAACTCCATGAGATGCATGATGCGTTGCTTACCCCCACTCTTAACCGGTTCAGGTGAATCGGCCGAAATGCTAAATTTATGTGCCCATGATTTTGGCTTTGGTTCTCAATAAGCTTCACAATACCAACTGATGGACATGGCTTTATTGATTTGGCCTTTAAATGCTGATTAACAATACTTAACTTATTTTTTCTTTCTTTCCCTCTTTAACATAAGTTACTATTATTATGTATTTATCTACGCCGTGCAATTAGAAATTTGATATTTTCGATATTTAAATACAGGTGTATATTTAAATTTAAATTTTAAATTTAAATTTTAATTTGTTGCTATACTTTAATATGACAATTCGTAGTATGCTTTAGGGAGTGGGAATTAATAGTGTATAAAATAAATTGAATATAATTTGAATATGATTATTATTAAATATCTTATAAAGAGAGTTAATAAAGAATTAATTTCAGTGAAAATAAGCATTATTTCCCCTTTCAAAAACTAATATATTATTGTTAAGAACAGTAATTAAAATTTAATTTTTAATTTATTTAATTATTTAAATAATTTATTTTTTTATATGAATCATTTAATACATGTGTTTTTTTAATTTGACGAACAACGATTCTTTAAATTATTTTTTAAATATATATCAATTTAATTTAATATTTAAAAATTTAAATTAATATTTATATATACATAAATTCGTTGGCTATTTTATGGAGTAATATTTAGTAACGTGCACAAAAAATTGAAATTAATTTGTAAATGATTTAACTTTCTTATTTTTGTGTTACTAAAACATTATTATTTTATTAATTTTGTTCTATAATCTTTCTGATAATATTAATAGATTACGAGGAATAAAGCTTATATTTTTGGATGAGCACAAAAAATAAATAACAAAGTAAGTCAATGTAGTATTTTTTGCAGTAAAACTCTAAATGAATTTGACATTGATTAATCCAGAAGCTAAATATGAATTGCCGGCTGTAGCATAATATTATAAATTTAAACTTTTAAATACATTTGTTATGTGCTAGAATTTCTCACGATCGCGCCCTTTTTAGATTTGTCTAAATATTGTCAAAGATAGTCGCTTATTGCGTTTTAGCCATGTTTATTTCCCAATGCACGTCCCTTTGACTAATGGCCATTTGTTTTTATTTGTGTAATGGGCCTATGGTTTATGGTCTAGTTTCGTGTCAAGTGGCATATGAATAGTTAATTCATTTCGTTGAAAGATCCGAGATCGTCAAGTAAATCAACATTTGACTGGTTGACCAAAAGGTAACACACCCAAAAAGGTCGCTTTTGCAACCAAAAAGAGTTATTTAAATTTTACAGCGAATTTTTTTTTTGTTTTTTTTTTTTGTGAAGCGTAGACAGCTTTATCTTATCGCCAGTTGAGTTTTGAGGTTTCCCCTTAACGAATACATTAAATACATATGATATTCCCGGAATTATATATATGTATGTAAATGCCACTTCTCACATGAGTCCTCAACCAAGCACCGAGCTCTCCATCTTCTGCGATACTATCGTTCCTCGTCGTTTTTTATTTTTATTTTTTTTTGTATTTTATATTTTTTGTTTTGTTTTGTAAACTTACGCAGAAATCTCAAGACAGGTAGCGCTCTATTGGGCCCATATCAGCAAGCTAAAAAATTAGTTCCTCAACGATGACAAATTAGACGTCATTAAGACTTGACTGGGGCCTCTTTCCTGTCCGATGCCGCAGTGGAGTCACTCACAGTGGCACTCTCTGCAACATTGTTGTGACCTCATCCTTTCTCAGAATATATACATATTTATATATATATATATGTATGTGTAAGTGTAGAGGTACGTGCAACAAATGGGCATCCTAGGCAGCAAACGCGCGTGGAACTGTTACTCCATATTATTTATGATAATCTCGATTTTGTGTGGTAGCCGTCCAGCAACTCAGCGAATCCACCGAGGCTACTGACGCTGCCACCACCGGCGCATGCAAAGCGGGGCAAACGGAGCCACACGAATCGCTCTGTGTGTGGCCCTTTTGGTATCTTTGGCTGCGGCAACTTCGCCTACCTGTTGCCTGCCTCAACTCAACTCAACTCGACGCGACTCGACTCCGTTTGGCTTGGTTGTCGCGGCGACTCCAGATTAATGTGAAGTGACATGTTTAAGTAAATGATCCAGAAGCTTATCCGATAATGGCCACAATATTTATTTAATGCTACACTTAATTTTGGCAACTGGACAGCCTGGCGGGTTCAGCTCTTCAAATATAATTGACCCAAAAAAAAAAAAATAAATAAAAAATAGCTTATTACCTGTGCCAAGTGCTTACACTTGGAGAAAAGTCTGACTTTGCAATGAAGACCGAAATATAAATGTATTCTTGATAGGAAAGTAAAAGTTTTGACATAACTAATTTATAATATAACTCTATAATGTAAAATTGAAATATTTTAAATCTTTTTTTTTCTTCTTCAGGTTGCTTAATCAAAAATAAGCACACTTTATCTAAAAATATTTAATTATTTTTTTCAGCTCTGTTCAGTTTAGCTACTTAGTATTAAATATAGAATATATTCTCGATATAACATTAATTTTAGACTGTGCAGAGTATTTTTTGGTTTTTAAAAATATATTTATAAATTTACAAACTAAGCAGGTAGCCGAATTTCAATTGAAGTAAATAATTAAATAATTAAAAATTAGATACAAATTCTAATTTGTAATGTGGATATATTTTTTAATTTATGAAATTAATTATTATTACTTATTAGTCAATTTAATTGCAGCATTCAATAATTTTCTAATCTCTCATGTAATCATTATATTGTTTTAGAAGGCCAACAACAAGTGATTGTAAAAATTCAATTTAGTTTGCGTTCTGGATTTTTTCTGAGTGTGGCCTAAACCATAAATCTGGAGTCGGTAACTAAGCAGCAGCAGCAATAGTTGAGGCACAGGATATTACACAACATCACGAAGACGTGGACACCAACACGAGCGGCTGGCCGCAAGACGAGCTCCGAGGAACACGATTAGCCTTAAATAGGCCCCACAATAATCATTTGTTTTCGGGGCCCCAACAATGCAACGAGGATGGCGAGGAGATGGGGAGATGAGGAGAAGATCGAGAGCAGCCTCTCAGGGCCAAGTCGAGCGGCCACCGCCGTTGCGGACTGTCGTCGACTTTGTTTGTGGTCGTTGTTGTTGCTGCTGCTGCTGCTGCTTCTGCTGCTTCTGCTGCTGCTGCTGTTTTGCAACGGTTGCAAGTTTTGCGACAACACGAGGATTAGCATGCGTGACTAACAGAATTTTGTTATTCTCCCACTCTTCGCGGGCTGCCTCTCGTTTGGCAGGGAAGTCGTGCGTTTTACTCGCCCTGGGATAATCGTTTGTTAATTTTCCTAATTAATTATTAAATTCTCGATAAGCAGTCGCAGCACTGCCTCCGGTAATTGAATGAAAACAAAAATGCAACACAACAGCAACAAACAGGGCTTACAAGGTTGCAGGAGTGCCAAATTTAGGACTTGCAACAAGGTCTTTCACATAGTTGCTGCAGATGATGATTGGCCTTTTTGAATTCTTGTGTGTGTTTTTTTGCTTTTTATTTTGGTGTTTTGACCGGAACCTTTTTTTATTGACAAGCAAATGCACTCAACTTGAATATGTACCGCCAATTTTTTTTTTTTTAGCTGCGGCTGCTGCGCGAAATCTTACATACATTTTTAGCCAGGCGCGACTTGTAGCATTTGGCTGGACCTCGGCCGGAACGTCTGCCCCATCAGGACAGACAGACAGACACAGGCACAGCGCATTCATTCGTCGTCCCTTTTGCGCACAAAGTTTATTCTCGTAATTTATGATGTCGCTGTACCCAGGAACGCTGCTCAACAGATTTTAGGCAACGATCTCGGCTAAAGGCCCCCAAAGTGCGTGGGACGTTCGCCTGGTCCTCCATCTGGCAATCACACAAATCGTATGGAGAACTACTATTATCAGAAGTTTTATGTTAATTTTTAAGCATGTTGCCTGCCTGGCTGCCTGCTTGCTGCTTGCCTCCTTGTGTGCCACTTTGCCTGCCGCCTGCCTGCCTGCCTAACAATTTCTGGGGTCGATTGGCGGTGGCAACAGCCGCAAGTTGCAAAATGTAATCTTTTGTCATCGTGTTTGACAGAATCGGTTGTCGCCCCAAAACGCACCTGTTCAGTTTCCCTCATTAATTATGCATAAATTCACGTCAAAATTTAGTTGCGTTGCGTAACAAACTTTAATTCAGTTAGTCGTGCAATTAGCATTTCGTTGTCTGTGCTTCAAATAAGTTGATGAATATTTCCATGTAGCAAGTTGCTCATCTTGAGCAATTGAATTTTGAATATTTATCAGTCAACTGTTGAACAATTTCAAATTAAGGAAAGATACATGCTTTAAAATTTGATTCTTATTGTTATCGGCAATCGATTATGATCGAGAACTTATATATTTCAAATTCAAAGTCTGTAGCTATTATAGACTCTGAGATTGAATTGATCATACAGATTGAAGGATATGACTAAATCCCATTTTATTTATTTATTTTTAATGCGTTTAGGCAAAATAAATAAAAAATAAATTTATAAAATTTTAAGCATAATAATTATTTTAAGTTAACTGAACTTTTTTGTTTTTGTTTTGTTTGTAGGCAGAATAAATATTACATTTATATATATAATTAATATGGACTAAGAAAAATGGTTTTAAATATATATATCTTTTAATTTTAAGTACATTAAGTAATATACATGAATTATATTTCTATTGGAATGTGTCAGTTTTCGCTTGGCATACGAAAAACTATTTACATACCAAATTTAAAGCACGCATTTAGAAATTCGACAAATAATGACAAGGAAATTTAAAAAAAATTAATTGGTTTTTTTAAACTTCCTTGTCCTTTCTAATTTTGTATCTGAGATAGTTTAAAACTGTTCTAATTATGAATCTGAAGTAATTTAAAAAGCTACACACTATAAGCATTGAATTATCCTTTAATTCAAAAATGAAAATATTGGGAAATCAGACAAATGAGAAATTGCATCATTTACATCATTAAAGATTCTCATATTTATATTCAATTATACTTATATCAGACATTATATTTAATGAGAGTCAAAAATTTGTTAAGTAATTCTCAAGTTGCCGCTCACGTAATTCTCACGTTTGTTTAACATTCATAATTAATAAATATTTGTATTTTTCCGTGTTTTTTTTTCTTTCTGTTTTTAGCAAATTGAAAACGAATTACAAGCGCAGCCTTAAAGATAAGCCACAAGCACAAACAGAACGCGTGGTTTGCAAAGCAAATATGGGCGTGTCTGTGGGCGTTTTAACAAATGTTGTGTATTGGCATTGTGACCAGAAGACAACGAAACACCAAGGGGAAGGGAAGGAAGCCGGGGAGTCAATTTGAAAAATCGATTAAATTCGAATAAATGTTGAAGGATGAAGGGGGTTAGGCAGATTTAAAAACTCATAACAACCTGGCAACACCTCCTTTCGGCCGCCGCACACACACACACACACACACACACACACACACACACATATGACAGAGGTGTGCAAAACCATGTGTGGGGTACAGCCTGGTTGGCCAGTACCATCGGCACCACCTCTCTACCTGTACTTGTGCTGCAGTCCAACTACAAAAAGAACCAAAACAGAAAACGCCTCAGCCGCTGGCAATTGTTCGAATGAGAAATATTGTTTATATTTGTTTTGGTAAATTTATGACCAGAACGTTGGGGCACTGGCTCCTCTACAGCCATATACAGAAGCGGTCAAAATAATAGGAGTGAAAATACAATCAAAAACAGCTTAACGATATTTTTTATAAATTATTGAAATTATTTTTTGGCTCAAGCATTCTTCACAGAAGTTAAGGAAACAGAAATAATTTGGATAGTTTTAAGTCACTAGTGGAATAAATTTAAGATTTTCCCATATGCTGCTTCCCGATTTTCCACTAGATTTATTAAATTTATTTATTCATGAGAATTATTCACAATTTCGAGAATATTCTTAGTTGTTAAATATTAGTAAACAAATTTATTTGAGATAGTTCTAAAAATATTAAAAATTAAAAAATAATAATAATGATAGGATAGTTAAAAAATATTAAGAAGAAAATTTTAAATCTGTCAAAATAATAGTAGAACACTAATGAAGTTTTCACAACTTGCCTAGTCGTTAAACATAAAAAAATAGGAAAACTAAAAAGTAGAGTTTGAGGAGATAAGTGAGAAATAAATGATCGCAGCAATAAACTCGAATAGGTCATAAATTGAGATTGTTTAATCCAAATCAATAATAATTCGTACTTCAAACATTTTTCTGACTGTATCATATTCTTTTAGTATCATATTAATGGTAATTAAGCTATATTTCCAAATTCTGACTTTTTGAATTAAATTTCCATGCCTTATTTTTTAGTTTTCTAGTTTTTTTTTCCGCATTTAAATAAATATAAATAAAAGTAGCAGAATAAATATATATTTTCGACATACGATTTGGATTGTATATTATTTTAAGCACTACGATTATTATTTTGGCCGCAGCTGTAAATGCATATTCACATATTGACAAATTTCCTGCAGCTTCCTCTGTGTCTCATTGTGTGTGTGTGTGTGGTTGTGTGTGTGTGTGTGTGTTCAGGACATTCGTGTTTCAGTAGCTGGCGCTAGTACACAGAACGGTGGCAGTGCGGACGACAGAAACATGAGTTCGCCAAAAGCGAAACCTAATCAATATACACTCAAATTAAAGACCCAAAGGCACTTGCAACAAGCTGTCGTCGTCGTCGTTGCCACTCGTTGAGTGGGGTCGCGTTCAGTGTGCTTGGCGGTGTTGATTGCTTTGCATAGTTAAAAACAAATATATATATACATATATACACACACACACACTTATGTATAGAGAGTCGCATTAATAACTACAGTATGTGATTTAGATTGTGTGTGGAAATCTTGCAAATCCAATCAGAATTGCATTCCATTAAACGTGACAAGTTGCTTGTCCAAATAAAGCGCGCTCAAAATCGAGGACGAGGATGCGCTGGGTGTATCAAAAAGGATCGTGTTCAATAAAATGCAAACGCCGTCGATCGTCGTCGTCTCCACATCGATTGTAATCATTTTTGTGCACTAACAAAGGCCAGAATGCGATGCCAGTCAATCATGAATCCATCTTCGTCACTGTGTGAATGTGATTCTGATTCTGATTGCGATTGTGATGGTGGCCTGAATAATGCTGGAATCGCTGGAGCTGCCTGGCAGTAAGTTAGTCAGTGACTTCTTGGTGGTTAACATGGCGCCTGAGTTTGTCGTTTTGGGAATTGGTATCATCAGATCATCAGTATCCGATGATCATCAATGACTTTGACGCTGATGCTGATGCGCTCAAGCCATTGTCATTGTTTTTTTTTTTTATTGTTCTTCCTTCTTTCCTTTGTTGGCGGTGTCTGCAAATGCACGTCATTCCATGCCACATGAAATGTCACTCAAGCAGCGCGGGTAGCAAGGTGAAAGGGTAAGTCAGCCATCCATCCATCCAACCATCCATCCATCCAGATCTCACTGCCTGCCGACCGCTAAAACAATTCAATTGGAGTAGCGAATAAATCACGCTGAAAGACGACTGCTGATCGTGAAGCGTCGCCACAGCTTAGTCTTTAATGCCCTGTAGTCGAATGTTGGCAATGGGTTAATCAGGCTATGACAGGAATGTCACATCACGATATATCAAATGGGTTTTATAAAGACTTAGATTTGCCTATACACTTTCTAGAACTCTCTGAAAGCGTATTTGGTGGACGAGGCCATATTCCATTTTTTGAGGAGCAGGAAATGACTGCCGTTTGCCAGTTGAGCCTTTTATTTTGTTTACGATTTTCGTAGTTATCTGGGAAGTATTCCGAATGTCGCTAATTTGACGACTGCACGATTGCATCGAGAGTCGCCTTGGAGCGCATTGGGTGAGGTGAACTGCACCGAACTGAACTGAACTGAACAGAACAGAACAGAACTGAACTGAGCTGAGCTGGTCCTTGGCACCGAGCTCCCGCCGATGCATTTAGAGATAAGCTCAATTTCGTTTTTGCTGACACTTAAGCGGCGGGGCCCACAGACAACGAACCGGGCCGGGCATCGGTTTTGTGGATCGTCGGATCATCAGTTCCTTGGATTGGGCCCAGTTGGGATGGGTTTGGATTGGTGCGGCGGCGGTTGCGGGGGTGTCGTCTATACTGTTGTTGCACGTTTCTTTTTTTTTGCTGTTTTGATTTTTTCCTTTTTTTTTCGGTGGGCATCGAAATGAAAATTCCTACCCAAAGTCACGGAGGCAAAGTTTTTGGTTCCATTCGTATTTCTTTAGACTTGCGACGGTTCTTTTTTTGCCAGGCAACTTGCAACGTGACAAAAACAAAACTGTATGACTGCCTGATTTATATATATTCTTAAGTTGTTGGTAACTTTTAGAAATAGTCGTGGATATAATCTAAAAATATATATTTGTTTAGTTCAGCTTCTTTGCAAAGTCAGTTAAGTTTAATTTAAAAGTGTTTATAGAAATTTTATTTGTTTATTTTATTTATACGAATTTTTCATTATTTGATCTAATTATTATTATTATTTAATTTATAGCTAGGATTTCCCATTACCTTATAAAAACTTTTTTATGTATAAATTAATTATTAAGTGGTTCTAGTTTATTTAGGTACATCTTAAAGTACTACCAGAAATAGGTTTTTTTTAAAGGGTATTTGCACAATCTGCGAACAGAATGGAATCGAGCATTTAACCACTTTCGTGTCGGGCTTAAGGCATGCGCAGGTAATTGTGAATGACAATAATTGTGAAGACATTCAGTTGGGCCTGGTCGGAGTGATTTTGTGGACGTCCCAGTGACCGGCCACCATTCTGTGGAACGTGCAAAACGTTGGCGCCAACAGCGCCACCCAATATAAAAAACAGCAAACAAGCAAAACAAAAACAACAAACACAAAAAACAGAAAACGCAGACGAATTTTTGTCAATTTGAAGACAGGACTCAGGCCAGAGTCGCGATCTTGAAGAACATTCCCCGAATGGCAGAAAACAACTGCCTGCCAACGAGGCTTGTTGGCAGTGGGCAGTTCTGAGTGGTGGTGCCACGCCCCGTATTTAATAACTTTCGCCCTAATTCATGTTTGCTGTCAGTGCATCGATTTTTCATAATTAAAAGTGAATTGAAAACGGCGCACAACTTGTAGGAGGCGCATCTCCGGCGTCTTTGAAATTGATTTTGTGGCCTCCACCGCAGCCCCAACTCCAGCTACTTACTACTGCCGCCGACCACGTTTGAGGTGGTGCCATAATAAATGGTTAGGTGGATCGATAGAACTTGCTCACCAGCATGCGAGCTGGCCCCAAAAAGCTATTCCAATCGCCGCACACGTATCCAAGGTCTTGATCGTGTTAGATATCCATTAATCAAATCACCAAGTTCAAGTAAAGTTAAACCATGCGATTGGTTGCATCAATACTTGAGCGGACTTCAAGGAGACTTGGCCTAATTGACTACTCTAACCACGATGGTTAAATGGAAGCGATAGTTGCACAATTAATTAGCATGACTCCCAATCACTCATCGTGATTTCTGTGCTATGATAAATTGCACTTCGATTTAGTTAAATTCCTTTGATTAAGGTATTTTCACAAAAGTAAAACAAATTGTGGTAATCAACAATTATTATTTTTGCTAACGTAGCTATCGTATATATGATATAGTAAGCCGATCGGTTATAAGCAGTCAACAATAAACTGGAGCTATTATTATTATGTCTCTATTATTAGTACAAACGGAACTAATGACTTGGATGAATGTTGCGTCAATGATTTCCAACAGGAAATATATTTTTTATGCTACTTTGACTATGATTGAAAGAAATATATTTTGGACGTTGAAGTACTAACGAGCAGTACATTCAAGTGACCCAACGATACCAAGCATCGGCTTGTTAACGCGCGGACCCAGGCGAAAGCAGTCCACCCCCCCAACACAACCGACCGAGGGGCGTTCAACACGAGTTACTGATACGAAGATCGCGAATTGGAAGAAAGATGACACAACAAAACATTTTTAATTACTTTAATAGGGGAATTGCAATTAATTAAAGGGAAATGCATATTATAATTAGTACATAAAATTCTAAATATAATCCATTTAGCATAATTCGAACTACAAGTTTGGAGAAAGATGGGTAGAAAGTTCCTTGTATTTCTGATCGGAACTGTAAAATTTATTTGGCTAATTAACTCCGAAGAATCAATCTCACCATTTATAAGCTTGTGTAAAAAGATTACACCAAGCATTGTTCTACGATCAGAAAGTGAAGGAAGATTTATTAATAGAAGTCTACTACGGTAGGAAGGTAAACTAAAATTAGTAGTCCAGTTTAGACGTCTAAGTGCAAATAAAAGAAATTGCTTTTGCACGGATTCTATTCTGTCCTGATGAACCCTGTAATTGGGTGACCATATACAAGACCCATATTCAAGAATAGGACGCACAAGAGACATGTAAAGAGTTTTAGTGATATAGGGATCGTCAAATTCTTTTGACCAGCGCCTAATGAAACCTAGGACACCAAGGGCCCGATTGGCAGTCGCAGAAATATGCTTGTCAAACTTAAGCTTGTTTATGCGTTCTAGTGGCTTGCCATTAGGGAAATAATTGATTAAAATAGGCATTCGCCTATAAAAGGACATGACTTTGCATTTATCACAATTAAGATTTAATAAATTAAAGCGACACCAGGCTTCAAAACTATCTAAGTCAACCTGAAGCCTGTGTCCAGTAAGAGAGTCAGTAGTTGATAAACACAACTTAACATCATCGGCGTACATCAGTACCCGAGAATGCCTTATAACGGAAGCAAGGTCATTTATAAATAAAGTAAATGACAAGTGACCAAGGTGACTTCCTTGTGGTAAACCTCTAAACCTCTAAAGAAAACTCTCTGTGTTCTTGATAGTAAATATTTTGAGATCCAATTAATCAGATTATTTGGAAATCCCAGAAGATAAAGCTTGTGAATTAGCAAAGGATGATTCACAGAATCAAAAGCCTTACTGAAATCAGTGTAAACAACCTCCGTTTGCATTTTGTTCTGAAAACCTTTGATAACAAATTATAGCAATGTCTTAAGTTAATATACAAAAATAAAGTTAATGAGCTGTCTTAAACAGAACTGAAATCCCATGAGGATACAATGATTTATGATATAGTAGACAAAAATATTAAGAAAAAAAAAAAAAACTGATGCATATTGAATTATATATTTTTTCCCGAGACGCCACAACACACTACGGAATACATCCTCTCGGCTCTAGTAGTAGTAATTTTATAAATAAAGAAATGAGTTCTCTGATGACAGAAATATTCAGGAACAGAATAATCAAGAGCCATAGCTAACTTATTCAGGAACAGCCACAACAAATCCAAGAAATAACAATAATTATATGTGACTTGCACAATTAAATCACTTTTCGTATCTTAACGTATTCCCCGACGTAAAATCATATAGCATTGTGAGTTATAAATTAAATACTCTATTAACAGTGGATTAAGTTGATATGAAAAAAGTACTGATGACCAGGTTGTTTGAGCAATTATATCACTTTCGATGACTTAATGCTTGCCCCGAGGGGAAATCCGCTTGCATGTCAACTGACCATAATTTTAACAACTCCTGATGACACGCCGGGCAGATCCGAACTCCCAACTAAATGAGTAAGTCACATATCCGCAGGGAGCTAAATAAACAGAGACAGAGAGGGGAACACAGAGAGAGATGGAGGGTGAGGTGGAAACGTACTTCTTGAAGAGTTTACGCCGCAGGCGGCGCTATTTGAACAATATATCTCTCTATATACATATATATGTATATATATGTGTGTATATGTTTTCAAGGGAATATTTTTGGTGACATTTATGTGCCGCTGACGTGGGCCAATGGCGGTAGCGACAGCACAGAGCTCTAATTAAATTTAATAGCCACGGCAAAGGGCATAAAATTGAGTCAAGCCACCAACGAGGCGGGCCGACGGCAAAAGAAGACGCAAAGACGTCAAGATTGGGGTCGTAAACACATTTTGATTTGATTTCTGGAAAGGATTCACTCAGTTCACAGCCAAAGCAGTCGTTATCGCTGCTGCTGCCGCTTCTGTTGCTTTGTCGGATGCGCTGATTGAATTGTCACCTCCATTTAATGGCAGACTAGAGCAACGCACAAGTTCCACTCGTTTTGATGTCTACTCCTCGCCAAGACACTCGGAGGAAGGCGCCAACGTTGCCGGTGACATTTTTGTATTTTTTTTTTTTGCTTTTGGGTTGTTTTATTATTATAATACTCAGGGGCTGCTGCTGCCAAAGGTGTCAGACGTTTTATTGCTGTTCTTGAAGACCTGTTGAAAAGTTCATGGTCACTTCTACAATTCTACCTTTGAGATTAGAGCGCTGTCACCAGACACGGGGAGGGCAACCAAGGCGGCATCATTCATCAAAAGACGCCTGCCTGAAATTGCTTCCAAAAAGGACAAAGCACATAAATGAAACAGGTAGAATTGACTAGGAGCAGTTGGATTAAACAGTTCTTGGATGGTTCATAGGTTGCACGAGAGTTTCCATAAGAATCTTTACAGCTAAACTATTTAATTAAAATGTCTCTAACGGTTATCTTATCTTAAGTGAAATCTTGTTAACAATTGAGTTCGCTGTTGTATGTAAATTGCTTCATTTACATGTGCCTAAAAAAGGGTTAATTAAAACCACTTGTTTAGATGTGTTTTTTTGTATATTGTACAAATTAAATATATAAGCTTGAAGCTACGAAAAACAACAAATCATCCTTGTTTAAACTTAAGCCACAACTTATGTATAGAAAAATGTTTTAAGTAGCATGTATTGTAGTTATAATCAACACGAGCATAGCCAGCATGTTGAAAATGTTGCAACATTCACCTATACATATGTACACAGCATACACACATATGTAAATAGTGAAAAGAGTTGAAGGTGAAATACTGACCACATTTTTTTGCCCAGTCATTGTCCATATGCAGCGAAAATATTTTTAATTTGAATAAGTAATTCAAACAACACTCAAAATCAAAAAAAAAAAAAAAGAAAGAGAGAAAAAATATAGAAGGAAAAACAAGTCAAAACAAATGTGAAACAAGGAAAATTCAATTTACTCGCATGTCAAGCCGAATTGCCGGCTAGGTCAAACATGTTGATGGATCGATGCATGGCTGCCCGGAATGAAAGGGACGCACAACAACAGCAACCAAAACAACAACAGCAACAACAACAACAACAACATCGGCTACAAGCTGAAATGGCAAAATGTTGCATGCTCGTACAATTCGGCGGTCCAAACGGCCCCACCTATATATGTATATTTATATATATATATATATATATATATATTTATATATATGTATATATATATAGATGCCTGGTCAGCCGAGGCATATTAAACGATGGCAAACAATAGTCAAACTTGCGCTTCATTTCACATACAACATGGGAGAGAAAGAGAGATCTCGAATATTTCCATATTTGAATTGAAAAATAACAGAAAAAGGTATATTTGAATTGCTAAAGGTAAAAGTTTTTAATTAATACAAATACATGTAACATTTTATAAGCCGCTACAGCAGACTATTAGCAGTGTATCTACATACACACATACAAACATATATGTTGCAGCAGCTAGTTGCATATATTCGAAGCACTCCACTTGGCCAGGCTGAGAGTGCAACTGAATCTGTTTGTCCGTTAGTGTGAATGCTGGCTAGGCTCGCTGTTAGCTGATTGCTGATTGTTACCACATATGTGTGGAAATTTAATTAAACTTGGAATGCAAACTGCAAACTGAAAAAAATGACTTCTAACTGCAGCGGCGACATGAAACTAAATAAATTACTAATAACTTGAATGCCGCATGCCACCAGCTAAAATATTGACATATGCAAATAATTGGACACTTCGATAAATAAAACTTCGAGAGCTATTGAATAATTGAAGAAGGTGGTTACTAAACTGGTTAATTTCAGCCAATTAATCACTTATTCATTTACAATTCTGTTATCGCGGTTTATAATTTAAATATTGATCATTTGGCTATTGCTAGAATTTATTAATTTATTTAATGTAGACCAACCTAAAAAAATGTCTACAAATTTAAAAAGTTGTAAAAATATAAAAATTGTGGCAATAAATTGAATTAAAGCCTTTGTTATATTTTAAATGTCTGTAACTTAAACAGGTTAATCAAACTAATATTTAAAATAAAATAAGTAAAAACAAAGAAAAAAAGTGTATTATTTTTAAACTACAAAATATCCTCTGGCCCCAAAATAAATAAAATATAAATAAATAATAATTTAATTTAGTAATGTGATCTAAAAAATTATTAATTAAGCAGAAAACAAACTTGCTCCCGGTTGTTTATTCTAGTTAACTATTTTTGCTGTTCTGCTCACTCTTGACTTGAATTTGAGTTAAATTAAAAATATTATATTGTTAAAGTGTGATCACTATCGTTAAATATAAAAAAAAGTATTTAACTGATCAATTATGCCAACTGGCTACGGCAAATATAAACTCTGCAACCCGTTGCTGCCACAATAATTTAATACATAATTTGTGCATCTTGGACAGAGTTTGGTCGATTCACCACCGAGTTGAGACATTAGGTTAAGTGACAATTGCGCCCTGATTTATGGCTATTTCCGTCTCGTTGCGATTTCAGTGATTCGGGGAATTGCAAGCGCCGCTAATGAGCTGCCTGCCATTCGTTCACACTTGCTGCCCAGGAGGGGTACGAGCTGTGGGGCCGGGGGATGGGGGCGGAGAGCCGTGGGCTTTATTAATTGATTGCACTTATGGCATTCAAGATTTGCATATAGTACATATATAGTGTGTATAACTGCGCGGAATCCATTATTTCCGGGAACATTGCATTTGTACGGCAATTAGTTCGCATAAGTTGAAGCATTATGCTCGCTTCCACATGCAGCATCGGCTCCATCGGAGTTGGACCCATGTTTGCTTGCGGCACGGCATAAATCATCTGACGACGCCCGTGCCGACGCCAAACGGGGGACATCAAAATTATGTATGTATTTATATATGTATGTATGGTGTAACCGAAAATTTTCATCTAATTGAGAGACACCGCAGCGACATGCGTGCCCCAAAATAAAAAAGATGCCTCTTTTAGCAAAACAATATCTGTTTATTTATTTTTTCTGGTTTTGGGGTAAAACTCTAGGAGCGGCCACCCGCACGTTGAATTCGTTGGCATTTTTCTGTGTCGACCCTTCGCATTTTGGTGGTTGCCACAGTTCGGTTTTGAGTGGTGTCGTATATTAGACAAAAAGAAAACAGCTTGTTTATAATTCTTGTGTAAGCAAATTTATGACCATTTAATTTGACATTTATCTACAACAATAAGTTACGGCAAAAATTGCGTCGCTCGACTGTCAAAATCGTTGAATTCATCAACTAAATATTTCTAATATTTGTGACACCAGGAAAATTGTTGGCTAGTATATAACTTGGTTAAACATGTGTTTTTCACTTGTATTACCGGCAACATTTGCAAAAGAGAGAACTATTTTCTTTTTGTTGTTGTTGTTGAAAAGAGCATTGCATAAAATCATTTTGATGAGAGTACAAAATATAAACACGTGTTCTGTCAAACGCTTGTTTTGCAGTTGTCTGTCTAAAATGGAAATTGCATGTTGAGCTCATAGTACAAATGTACACAACATAAGTATATATTTATATATACCTCTATATACATATATGATAAATATATGTATAGTTTTTTCGCGGCATCCTGGTCAAGTGGGGCAAATGTAATCTAGTCATACTCTTGTAAGGGGTCTTATGATATTGTCGTGAAATTGTAACGAATTTAAGGAAACGTCTATGAATCGATAAAGTATATATATTCTTGATCAGCGAGTAGATGTAAACATTTCCGTTTTCAGTTATAAGACTTGTTGTATTTTTTTTTTTACTTGAAAATATAAACAATTATTAACTTTTTATTTAATGATATATCTGAGCTAAATTTGCAAATTTCTTATGTTTCTCACATTTGAGTAATTTACTATCAACATCAGTTTATTATATCATTTGAACAATAGATCAAAAGATAAGTTCTTCCAAGAACAATTCTTTTATTTACTAAGCCATCAAAACTAAATTCCCAAAATGTTGACATCAAATTACTCTACTCTATAATATTTAATGTGTATTCAAACTTCGGTGTTATTTTCTTGATATTTTTATGGTAGTCGCATTTAGCTTGCCTCTTTCTCTGTTTTTCTCTAATGCTTCCGCCCACACGCAGGGGCGAGCGGGGAGTGGCAAGGAAACGCCCACTTGCCAACATGCAGTACAAGTGCTAAAAATTCAGAAAAACATATTTCACAATTAATTGTCAGAGGAACTGGGCCGTGGCAAGCTTTGTGCACCGTCTACACACAAGCAACTGTCATTAAATACACACAAAAACAACAACAACTACAACAACAACAACAACGATTTTTTTCTCGCATTTTTAAATGTTGTTCGACATGGCAAAAAACAACGCGTTGCTGCTTAATTTGTCGTAATTAATGGTTATGAATAGTTTGTACTTGTCTTTAATTTGTTCGAGCCAATGAATTCGTTATACTTGTACAGTCAACTAAAACAGCTAGTAGTTGGCTAAGGGGGTTAACACTAACCTGCAGTTTAACCAGTTCGGGATTATCGTTAGCCAGCTTTGCCAGCTCTTGGTAATTAGCCTTGGCCATTGAGACAATCCACTCCTTAGCCTTGGGATGCGAAAGTGTCACCTCGGGTGAATCCTTCTCCTCAATTAATTGCTGAAAGACACAAAAAAGCATGGGGCATAAATTAATTATACATGTTGCTGCCACTTCATTTACAAAAACTCGTAGGCGGGTGTGAAATGGTGAAAAAAAAAACAATATAAAGAAATATATATGTGTATATATATAAAACAACGGGCATAAAACATAGAAAGCCCATTGAAAGCATTAACGCCAAACATACGCGCGTCTTAGAATACAGCACACACTCCCACACACACACACACACACACACACACACTCACATGTGTGGCATCTTTGTGGCAGCGTATAGATTATAGAGAGGGTTGGAATTGAGGGTTGGGGCCCGAAAAAGCTGGCATAATTATGGCCAACGCATTTCGGCGGCGCCATCGCCATGTTCTTTCCATAATTATGAAGGTAATAATTTTTATTTATTAGGCGCGTGCTTTAGGCAGATTCCATGAGTGTGTGAGTGTGTGCGAGTGTGTGTGTGTGCGTGTGTGTGTTGTTGTTGTGTGCGCCGTGTTTTAGAAATAGAGCTCGAGAGCACTCGCGGCGAAAGTTGTTTTCCTTCCTTCCTTCCTTGCCTAGCCTTGCCTTGCCTTGCCTTGGCTTGCCTCGCTTTGCTGCAGCTTCATTTTTTGTTTTCGGTGATTTACACATTTTCCACTGACGGGGGAATGGGAACGCATTCCTACTGATAATGAGCACTCTAATGAGCGAGGGGCCCAAACACACACTCGCACACTCGCACACACACATGTGGCGGAATAACAATAGCTGGCAGCATGTGTGCCTCATATTTACGAGCGCTGAAAAACATTTTCGGCAACTAATTATCCATTCGCGTAATGTTCGCGATGCTAACAAGCAGAGGCAGCAACAACAGCAGCAGCAGCAGCAGTAGTAGCAGCATAAAAAGGAGTCGACATTTGTTTACCTGTAACTGTAACTGTAACTGTAGCCACCCACTCAAAAAAAAAAGAATATACAAGACTCCCTTTGCTTTTCATAATGCGTACACTCTGAAAAAAGCGGCAATAAATTTCATAGGTTTCTAAGAAACACGATATACATTTCTTAATTTTAGGTATTTTTTTTTATAAAGTTAGAAAATATTTATAATATACTCAATATACTATAACTTATATGATATTGTTATTATACATCAGAATATTTAAGACCCTTCGTTTCATAGAAATAGAGAGTAGCTAATTTGTAAGATATCGTTCGATTTTTCTTTATTTCAATCAGGCTTCGCATTTTTATTCTTTAGAAACGCATAGAAAATATTTCTAAATAATAACCAACTTATTTTTCATATTATCGGTTTAGGTATTTTAAACTTAATTTATTATCTAATTTTTATAAAATTTAAAATAAATTTTAAAAACAAGAAAATTGTTTTAATTGTTGAGGCGATTCATTTTGCGAGTGTATGCGCGGCATTTAGCCGCAGGATGCAACATTGCCAACCCCCAATTTCTCCACCCTCTTTATATATATTTACACGCCACTTGACTTTGCGAGTGCTCACGTTTTCCCAATTACTCGGCTGTGCTCGAACGCACCCGGAATAATCCGTGTTCTGTTCAGGTAGACGACGACGACGACGACGACGACCAGGACGACGACGACGATGAAGTCGAACGACAACATTGCCGCCATTTGCAAAATGCCGAATGTTGGCGAATGTTGAAGGCCGATTGCCGATTTCCGCATTTGCCGAATCGCCGACCAGCTCAAAGGGGGAGTGAGAGTGGTGGGGGTGGGTGGGATGGGGATGTGTGCGGGGGCAAAACTGATGAAACAGCAGCTTGAACAGGACAAACATTGGCAAAGTAAGCGCTCCGGGCAAAGTGGCCATGTCAAAGCTAAACAAAAGAACCAACCGTACAACGCACCATACCCGCCCCCAAAAGAAGACTCCACCCAATGGGGTATACACATATACACATATATATGTATATATATATATATATATGTGTATTCATTTTTACGGCTAGCATAATAAAAAGGCAGCGACTGCTGCTCGTTGGCTGCCCAGTCCCAGTGCCATCCCCATCCCAACCCCAATCGCCTGGTTGTTGGCTGGCTTTCTTATGTCCCAGTGTATATGTTGTTGTTCTTGTCCCTTTATGCTAGAGAGATATTATATCACACGGCTAGCCGTTGTCCAGAGCACCAGAGCACCGACCACATCAGATCCCCCATACACCGACCCCGACCCCGACGACCCCAAACTGTTGAACCGACCGTTGTCCTGCGCTGTGTTTTTGCGTTTGTGGCACCCGAAACTTACCTTTGGCTCCCTTTTACGTGAAAAACGGATGAAGCCACAAAATGGTCATGTTTGCCATTGCCGTATTCTGTGTACGCTGTTGCCATTGTCCGTCCATTCGGATCACTGTTGCCAATACGGAGCCGGGAGCTGGAAGAGGGGGATGGTAACGTCGTCGTTGTCGTCCTGGTCCTCGTCCGTTGTTGCTGTTGTAAATTTAACCGCTTCGGGACACACTGCGTTGTTGTTTAACAGCAATAACAACTTTTGGTTTGTTTTCCTTACATTTTTAATTGGGTCCTTTGTGGTCGCCTGGCCGTGATGAGAATAGCTTTGCCTAACTAATTTCTATTGCTGCTTATTGGCTATGTTAACATGTTTCAACCAACTTGTTTTTATCCCCAAAAAAGGGTTTTCTCTCTCCAACTCTCTCTTTCCCTCTGACCTCTCTTTTGGCCACCCGTTCCGGCCGGAGCCCGCCCTTAATATGCATATTGGGACACACAGGCACTGGCCACCAAAGTACCTTGTGGGTTAATAAAAATATATGTGGCTTGTTTGATGCTGCACTACGGGTTTTTCATTTCATTTTGGCTTAAAGCATCCGCTCAACCCTTTAAAATTAACGCTAGTGTTTTTAAGCCAGCAACTATTCTGCAAACAGTTCAAAGTCATTAATAAAATAACCCTTTTATTGAAAGCAGTGCTTAGTTTGCATAGCAAAATTTCAAGTAAAATAGTTTTAATCACAGTTTAAATTGGAGATTTTAATATGACTAACTAAATGCCTGCCAAAAGTATTATGTATCATGGCTAACTTTGATATCAACTTTGGCACGATTGTAAATGTTAAACTGACATTAGTTTTGTCAAAAGTGAAACGATTCTCAAAAGCAATAGTGTTTTAATCAAGGTTACTTCATATAAATTAATAAACTTGTTTTTTGGTTGGAAATCGATACAATTTCAGTGAAAATAAATCTAGTTCCATATTTTAAGCTGCCATAACTTGATTGAAGCTGAACCGATTCTTAAAAGAAATACATTTAATATAATTTCTACCCAAGCTAATTTAAATATTTTATGTCAGCTAGGGTTTGAAATAGTTAATTTTCTAGGTTGATAACAACACTAATCTCTTTCTATCTAACAAGTCCAATATGTTGAACAAATGTAGCCAAAGTCTTTTGGTATTTTCTGAGATAAGGCAGGTTAAGCATCTGAAAATGGGCAGATGACTTGGGCTCATCGTTGGTTAGAAAACGCAAACCAATCCCTTCGTACAGTGGGTGCTGGCTAAATGCCAACTCATGAAGCTAATTAAAAACACTCGAAACGAATTTAATTGATCAGCTAGCAGGCTGAGATCAGCCCGGAGTGATTACAGTTGCGGCGCCAAAATTTCACGGTCTCATATACATATATTGATGGATCTATGACGAGGAAGAAGAAGCAGAATAAGAAGAGCTGGTATCCCATTTTCGAAAAACTCTTTCGTGAATGATTCGGCACTTTCCATTCGACTTTTGGGATGATTAATAATATTTTTGTTATTAAACAAAATCCGTCAAGTAATTCGTTGGGTCTGTGATAAGTAAAGATTGTTGGCGCCGTCTATGTTTGCTTCTTTGTCTTCTCTCTTCTCATCTCATTTTAGATGTTGACTTGTTGGCTTGTTAGCGAACAGATATGTTAACAATATTTACAGTTTTACAGCATCAGTAATGATGGGCATGAATGTAACCTGTCTGGCCACCATACACTGATCCTGGTCAACTTTCAAAGTTGGTAATGGTAAATATTAAACAATTTGGATTAAGTGGAGCTACTCTTAATATATAACTAAATACAAGGAATATATTCCGTTTATTTGCAGCTAGATGCGTTGGAATATTTGTTGCATGTAATTGGGCAACATAAATCCGGAAACATGAAAAACGTGAGAAACTTAACATAAACTCTGTGATTTTGACTCGCTTCGATATATGTAAACATTAATTTAACATGCATCTAAGTGGAGATGAGACAATTCTGTCGGCACAAATAGACACTTAAGTCTTTTTATTCCATCTTTGCTCGTTGCGTTTCCAGTGAGATTTTTATAGCGTTTGACATGCAGTTGACAGTTCCGAGTTCCGACTTTGACGTACATCCAACTGCTGCGCCTGTCGCCCCGCCTGAGTAAAATGCGAGTCTGCTGCATGTTTGTACGGAATCCACACAGATATATTTCCTGGGATGATTTATGCCGTCTAGCGACAATTGATGCCCCGTTGCCCGAAAACCCCAAATTCGTTGATTGACAGCTCGGAGTGGATGACAGTTGTTTGTCAATTCATGGGCACTGGTAATTGCCGGCGTCTTTAGCTTGGAAACGCTTCTCTCGTAACGCTTGACAAATTCTGAACATGTTGTCGCCTTTTATTGTCGGCTAGATAGATGGATTGTGTATCCATATTTATCGAGAGTGCATAAGTATACTCAAATGTATTTGATATACTTAATGGAAGCTACTCGAGAATATCACTCAGGTGTCTTTCAAACCGACTCTGAAACTAGCTCACATCTGTTAAGTCTAATTAAAATTTATTTTCTTGTTCTCAGAGACTTTGGACAACAAAATTCCAAGACGAAATTAGGAAGTTAAAATAAAATGCAAGAAAGTGCAGTTATCTTTGTATATCTTACTTTTTATCTATTATGAATTTGAAAACTTGACTGATTATTTCTAAATGATGTACAAGTTCGATGTCGATGGTTTTTTGTGGATCATAATAACGCTCATATTTAGTGATTGTTCTCAAGATCTTTTGGTAAACAATAAATGGATCCTATGCAATCTATATGATATAATATGATTTCAATGATACGTGATACCACGTATATTGGGCAATTTTTGTTTGGACAATTTTTTACCGATCATTCCTATACCATGATTTTATCATAATTTATGATATAGTGATCGGATACAATTGGTACTGCCTGTCTTAAAATTACTTATAGAAACTAGTTTACAGGCTATATCGACAACATGGCTATATCGACTTGGCTAATTGCTAATCAAGAATATATATTCTTTAATGGGCTGGTTATAAAAGTTCATTAAAACCAAACTAATCTTGTTAATTATTTTTAAGCATGAAGATGATTACTGTCACAAAACAGATAAAAAATAAATAATTAACGTTCTTCTAAAAATAAAGTTGTTATTCGCATTACGCTCTAATTATTTACTAATGTTGAGCAAACATATGAGCCTTAAATCGACGCCAAAGTTCTTGCAGCAAGCGCATTAAATGTTGCAACAAAATGAAATAAATATATTTGTCCGTACATGTTTGAAGTAGACAAGATACTTTTTTATTTTATTTCTTATTTACTACTTATTGCCAAGAGAAAAAAGAATGAATGACGTTGTTGACAATGGTCCTAATGGCCACATAGACTTGAAAGAGACTTTGCAGCGGGCGCTTTGCTTGTAATTTTATGAATCTTACATTTTATTGTCCACGGAATAAAATTAATGGATTTATACTAGGCTATAGTGGTAGTCCAATGTGCTGGTGGCAGTTCGTGACGGACGTGTGTCTTGGCCACGAAGCCAGCAGTTCCACTTGAGTGGGAGCTATATATATCTATATATATATATATATATGTTTAAGTACCCGCTTTGGTGATATGCCACAAAATGCCGCCGCCGCATGTGAGAAAAAATATCCACATCATAACATTGGTTGCAAATTAGATTGAGACTGTTTTTCAAAATTTTACTATTGCAATAGGAATTCTGGAAATTAATCATGACAATAGGAAAAGATGCGAAAGACAAGAAAAGATACAAATTCGCAAATACGCAAAAACTGTCCACATTTTTTTGTTTGTTTGTACAAACAGATTATAAATGCTTTTCACAGGAAGTGAGGGGGAATAGCTACAAGAGCTAGTAGCTGGAAATACTGGGCAGGCAGCACCGATGCGAGACTGTTGGCGAGACAAGCCAAAACAATCCAACGAGGCAACAATCCAACAAGCAACAAGCTCACCCGCATCTCATGGTGGGGGTCAATGTTAACCGGT
Source organism: Drosophila mimica (assembly GCA_037043585.1). NCBI lineage: Eukaryota > Metazoa > Arthropoda > Insecta > Diptera > Drosophilidae > Drosophila > Drosophila mimica. The sequence continues at coordinate 832,272 of JBAMBE010000396.1, forward strand.
TTTTGGGTTTCTTTGTTTTGAGTTGCAAGTAAAGCTTTGAAGACATACCTTCTCTGGTTTTTTCTTGGGCGGTGGCGAAATGATTTTTGCCTCTTCCTCGGATGCCATCCGGTTGAATTTGCGTGTCGCCTCCTTCACGCTCATGGGATTCTCGGCCAACTCAGCCTCCGTGCCGGATACCTTATCTGCTGCCGTCGAGCTATCCGTGGATGTGGTGGATGAGAAGGAGAAACGTGGTATGTTCTCCTTGTTGCTGCTCTCGTCTACAGAATTGCCACGGGACACCGACTTGGCAGCACTCTTGCTGATCTCGCTGGTCTTGTCCACATCTGGCTTGACTTGGCCTGATTGCAGCTCGAGGCGAGCGGGATCGATGCGTTGCATGGCTGCTGTGAATTCGCTGACGCAATCGCGATAGCTATCCACTTGATTCTGGTGCACAACAACGCCAGTGCTGGGAGCAGGCGTTGGAGCTGGCGCTGGCGAGGATTGCTGCACTTCTGGCGGGGCTTTGTAGGGTGGTGGTTGTCTCATTGGAGAGATGCCGGCATCTGTCATGGATATAATTGAACCGGCACCCGGACTCGAGGGTGTTGAAGCATTGCCAGCAGCCTCGACGGCTCTGTCTACAACTTCATCCGATGGACACTCATTGAGATACTTTTTACGCAGTATCAGATACTTTTGATTGTTTTCGTTTTTAATCGTGGAGAGCAGCGTCACATATGTCTTGAAACGTTTGCGAGCCTCGGCCTCATCTGTAAATGCACAGATTTAGTTAAAACATTGCACCTAATATCTATCTATGTATCTGTGAATGATGTCAACAAGTTGTCTATCAAATTGAACTCTGACTCACTTTGGGTGTGCGTAAGAAATTTCTTAAAGTGCTTGACGAGTGCATGGTTTGTCACCTTGCCATCGTTTTGCACCATGTAATTGCGAATGTCCGCAATCGACAGTTGCTTTGTATTATCCACTGCACTCATTTTGACACACTTCACTGTTTATATTGCACGCAAATTAAAATAAAAACACAATGTCCCGCACCAAAAACCCAAAACTAAACAAATAACACGCACCAGGGCTGGCGAATAACTGTAGTCAGCTGCTGTAAGGCAAAAGCAAAGCGAGTGTCAGCCCTGCTGCCTCGCGGAAAAAAGCTAACTGCTATGCAATGACTGACACAGCTCGAAATAAATAATTAAATGATTTTTTATATTTATAAACAGTCTAATTTAAATCAAATGTTTATTAATAGGTTAAAATTATGCCTTGTAGATGTTTCTGAAATAAAATAAATTTAAGCAATATTATGTAGTTACTCATACAAGCTAATATGATTGCTTATGTGTTCCAATTAATAATTAAAATTGTTTAAGAATTGTTTAAAAAAATAAGAAACTAGTTTTAAAATAACAGTTGTACATGTGCAATTGAGAAAAATAATGAAAAACTAAACAAAATGGGTAGACAGCACGAATATATTCTTGAGAAAATAATACAAAACAATACTATTTACTGATATGTAAATTTGTTTGAATGTAAGTGACTAACAAAAATTAGGTTAAATGCTTAATATTTTATTCATTCAGAGTAAAATTTAATTTGCACTCCAATAAATTCAAATGATTTCACAAAGGACAGAGTCGATTTGAAGTTCGTATTCAGTTCTATTTTTCATTTTTCATTCACATTCAGAATTTAAAAGCGGAAACACATCAGATACTTATTCGAATGAAGCCATAAGAAATATTACACTTTTATCTATAGCGAACAATGACAAACAAATTGCTTAAATTTCAATTTGACCGCAACCGATGTACACAAAGATACTGTCAGTTGCCAGATTAAGCACCCGAGCAGTTTGTTCTTGTGGGTGGCAGCAGCTTCCAAACCAAATCGGTGTGAGAATGAAAATGGTGATGGTGCATTGGGCGATATGAGAAAAGTGTTAATTTCATTTTCAATTTGGCAAATGCGATTGCAAAGGGAATTGTTGTCGAAAGGCCATCATTTATCATGTGCACCATGCGAGCAGACTCCTCTCGGGCTCCTGTTTAGGATGGAAGGCAGCGAAGGCTTGGCCACGTACAAGTCTAGGCCGACTGGTTGCCTGATGCTGACAGTGTCTGTGGCATCGACTTCGATGCGAGAGAGATGGAACGACATTGGCATATCTGGATTGGGATACACAGATTGGGATTGTATCTTTCACTTACATTTCAAGTTTCAAATGTCAAGTTGTTGCTATTGTTGTTGTTGTTGTGGTTGTTGCTGTTGCTATTGTTGTTGTTGTTGCTGGTTGTTTGTCGTCTGTTGTCTTGTGTCTGATGGCGCCCACCCAGTGGCCCAATAGAATGCCTTGGGTTGTCAGGCGAATACATTTATTCATTTGCATTTTGCAATTACCAACTGTATAATTTCGTATGAGAAAACCACATACGTCTTATGCAACATTCGAAGACATAAAGTTAATTTCGCTTTTTGACTGGGCTGACAGTACATAAATTGAAAGCAGATACGTTAAGTTGCTCAACTAACAGGTACCCTGTAGTCCATTTTATATTACCCTAATTGAGAGGATTGTCATATTGAGAGAGTGTATAGATTATAACGTTAAAAGAAAGTGAGCGACACAGATAACAGATGGATTGGAAATAGAGAAAGAGAGTGAGAGAGAAATAGAGAGTGGGAGAGAAATGAGAAAGCGAGAGACAGAGAGAGAGATAGGGAAAGCGAAATTAGAGCGCAATGAGTAAGTCGTAGTAGATTTATGTAGTAGATAGTAGAGAGAAGAAAGTAGAGAATATAGAGAATAGAGTGGAGAGAAGATAGCTGAGAGTAGAGCTTAAAAAGAGGTGAGTATATTATAAAGAGAGGGACAGTTGAACATAGAGAGTAAGAATGAGTAAGATAAGAGAGTAGAAAGTAGAAAGGGTAGAGAACAAAGAGATATGGCAGTAGTAGATACTAGAAAGTAGAGAGCAGATGATAGATAGTAGACAGCAAAAAGTGGAGACCAAAAGTAGAGAGTTGAGTGGAGAAAGATTATACAGTAGAAAGTAAAGAACTGTGAGGAGAGAATAGAGAGTAAATTATAAAGAGCAGATAGTGGATACCACAGAGTAAGGAGTATAAAGTAGATAGTAAAGAGTAGATAGTGATGAGTAGATTTTAGAGAGTGGAAAGTAAAACACAGAGTGCCAATGAGAAAAAGAGGGAGAGAGAGATCGAGAATTGAGATAGATCGTGTGAGAAAAATAACGAAAGAGCGAAAACGTTGAGCAATTTATATGATAATTTTATTACATGTACAATTACTACTCATTTTTATGAATACTGTGTGACAGAATAGATGAATAACATGTTAACTTACAAATTGCACTTAAATCGCAATTATTTCGCAATTTAATATTGAATTGGGATTTTTGCATTTTGTTAATCGATATTGATTTACTTATAGTGTTCCTTTTCGGAAATCTATAACTTTACAGCGATTCCGTGTGTCTTAAAAGTCTGCAAAGGCATATTTACCTAAAATAAAGTCAGTTGATATTTGGTGCCCGCTTATCAAATTTTCCGATTGGTTGCATGCCAAAAAATATGAGGCAGGCTCTATCATAAAATATGTAATCTGTGTGAACACTCAAATAAATGTGGCAGGTATGTGTTGGCAATCGCACGATATTAGCTGGCATTCATTTGTAGCCGTGTGATTGAGCCATTGCCACCGATTGTCTCCGGAGCTGGCGCCTGATAAGCGCCGCAAATTAAATTAAATGTATATTATATAAAATAGCTCGAGGCGTTTTGCACCACGACTCCCAGAGAATTTCGAATGTCTGGCCTGGAAAATCAGCAACAGCAACTGCAACTGCAACAGCAACAGCAATGGCAACTACAGCAATGGAATCCGTCGTGAAGCTGCTCCTGTGAGTGGAGACCACTCTCCACTCTCCGCACTCCACTGTCTTCGTCTTGGTCTCTGGTCTCTGTTGCAGTCTCTGTTGCAGTCTATGGCGTCTATGCCGACTGCTGACAACACAACAGCTCCGATCGTCGATAGCTGCAACGTTTGACTTGTTGTTGTTGTTGTTGCTGCTGCTGCTGCTGCAGCGGCTGCAGTATAATTGGCAATTGGGAATGGGCTTATTCACTTTTATGACTGCCTCTTCTTCTTCTCCATCTAGTTGGCGTCTGTTGCGAGTCTACGTTGCATAAAGTCTATCTATTTCAGTCACATCGAAGTCGTGGCTGGCTTGTTGTTTTGAATGTTTCCTCTTTTCTTTCCCACTTGTGCAATTTTGTTGTTGTTGTTGTGCTTTTTGCTGTTTCCCAATGGTTCCCTGTTGACCCCCGGCGAGTGGCGCCTCGAGTAACATGCGAGTCGATCGACCAAGAAGACGGTTTCCCGTGACCATTCTGTAGATCGGAGCAGCTGTCACAGTGTTTCTCTCCTGAGATTTATTGTGCCCTGAGACTGTGTGGATCAGAAAGTCAAAAAGTGTTGCGACTTGTCATACGCCTCAATCTCTCCAGTACTCTCTGTGTGTGTGTGTGTGTCCAGATGTCCGGTTTTCCACACACACACACACACTTACACTCAGACCTAGTGCAACCTTTTAAGCACTTGAAGCCATTATTATCGAACCATTACCAAATGAGCAGTGCGCATTATAAATGAGCACATAAAACATAAACGTTGTCGCTGCCGTCCGCTGAGCTCTCGAGAGCCGATTACTGCAATTTAACACCCCCGCTCCGCTGCGACGAACTCAATGCACTCATTGTCATCCCCCTCCCCACCAGGACAGCGCTACTCACACTCGTCAATGTCGTCCTTCTCGTCCTCATCGTCGTCATATGCTGCTATTTCCGACTCCATCCGGGAATTCATTCAGATGCCGGCTGCGGTCAAACGCTTTAGCTCGCACCGGGATTTTGGCTCGTTTCGCTCGGCTTAGCTTCAGCTCCCAAGTGGGATTATGTCACTTTTCACTGACATTTGCATTTTGATTGACAAACTCATTTGGCAATCCTCGAGCTGTGTTTCAGTTTCTGCTCCTGTTCCTGCTCTGCTCTTCAGCCATTGTTTGCTAAGCGCTTAAGAGTATTTCCCAATTACACCCAAAACACGAGCAATGCAAACACATTTAATGTACATACACATATATATATAAAGATATATATTTACAATTGGATTGAAAACTATAATGTTGTCAGCTTATTAAACTGACTACGGCATAAGGGTCCGTCAGAATGTGTCAGGTGCACATGTGCATTTAGAATGTGGCAACAATTGAACCAGGCGCTCAAATTTGAATCTTTAAATAGAACATTTTATTTTCAATGAACAGATGAAAGCATCTTGTATCTATTTAGTTAAATATATTTCATATGGCATTTAATTATTTGAGCTTTACAATCTTAATTTTAAATTTTCACTCGGAAATTAAAAATTCTTGGACACTCACAATTTTATTTCGGATTTTATTCCTTGTTTATATATAGTTTTCTTACTACTATTTTGACTAGCATTTTATTTTATTACATTTTTAAGGTTGGTTTCGTATTTTTAATGCTGTTTTATTTAAATTTTATTACCTTGACTAAATTAGCACTTTGTAGATCTGTTTAAAAATTATTGATCCTTAATTAATTAATCTAGCTTTATTTAAAATATAAACAAAAATGTTGTATAACACAGAATTTTAAATTTTAAATTTATTTAATATGTTTTTAAAAAACCGAAATGTGTGTTAATAATGAACAGGTAAAATAAACTGGAAATATTCATGGGCGTTGAAGAATCTATCTTTGACTTGAATGCATCTTTAATAGTGTGCAATTTACTAGATACCCGATAAGTGCTGCGACATGTGATTCACATTTTTAAATTGTATAATGGAAATCAATTATGTAACGGAGAGCGATACACTTCCCTTTTGACAATTTTTATGTATTCTGACATCCATTAAAGTCGAGGCCTGCTGACAATGACGACAACAACAACTGCAACAATGCCAAAACAATGCTTGTATAGTGCGTGTCCTCCCCTCCTCCTCACCCATCCGCCATCCGCCATCCGCTGATCTGGTCCTGCTGCCATCGCCAGCCTGGATGTCAGCAGCGAGTGTTGTGACAGTTTTCTCGCATGAGTTTCCAAGCGAATAATATTAAATAAAAATACAAATAATTCATTTTTCATGGTGGCATTTTTTTGCTACGATTTTCGATGGGTATGAGGTGTGTGTGTGCGTGTGTGTGTTGGTTGTGTGTTGGGTTTTTGGTTTTTGGGCTACGGGTTTTGGAATCATTGCCCGTTACCATTTTGGCAGCTATTCTGAAATTGATATATGCATAAACCGCAGTGACAGATGTTGCAATTAAAACGGCATAAAATACGCGTCCCTCAAAGCGGCTAATGGCTGAGAGGGGTGAAAGAGGCAGGCAGGCAGTCAGCCAATATGCAGGAGGCATGCGGCAAGAGGCAGACGGCAGGATATTATTGAAGGGATGACATTCATGCCGCCTCGAGTGGCGCGAAAAGTGAAACGCTGTCGTGTGAGTTTGACGCTCGGACAGCTCAATTGTCAAAATAGATTTAAGTGGCAGCAACTGATTTGTAAGTGCAAGTACATACACTGTAAAAAAATAATAAACATACTTCATATTAAGCTTAAGATTCTAGATTTATTCGTAAGTGCATTTGAAAATTTTATTTTTGTAAATTTTTATTTATGTAATTTAAATGCAATTCCTAAAATGGACAAATGTGAATTTAATTTAAGGTTCTCGATTTATTCGAAAGTGTAATTGAACTTTATTAGTATAATTTAATTTGCTAAATTTTATTTATAAGTGAATGGCAGTCCTTGATTTAAACACAAATGAATCAGTTATAAGAGTTCAAAATACTTACACAGAGCAATATTAAACTTTATTTGTTGAAATTTATTTTAGATGGAAATAAATTTTTTTTTTTTCAAAATTAATTTCTAGAAAAGACATTTCCAGAAATGTGTGAATATCGTATAATATTTATGTTTAATTTTTATAATAGCAGAGCATAACTGTGATCAAGATTATAATCTAATTTTTTCTTAAGTAAATCGATATTAATGAATGCAGTATGTAAAAATCCAGAGTTATAACCAATCTGAAACTGTGTCAAAAATTCATTATAATATAATTTACTAAAAACGCCAAAATATATTAAAATTGACATTTGTGAAAATGTAAAACAAATTAATTTTTAACTAATAATAAAAAATTTCACGAAGGTTTATTGAAGGTTTATATGTACAATATTTATCAACCAATCGTTATGAAAACTGAAGTCAGACTTAAATCAACATTTCCGCGATTTTAGAGACAAGTATTTGCAATACACATTAAAGTCAGGGTTGATTGCAGATTTCTTCAGCGAATTTCTCACACTGCTTTAGCAAATATTATATTGGTGTTTATTGCAGTGTACATATCAATACATTCTCTATAACTATGGCACAAGATGCCCACTGAGCACTGAGCAGAGTCCTCCACTGTTTTGTTCGCCGAGGGTGGCCAAAATGTGGCGGCCGCAAATGGAAACGCCCCATGTGGTTGGCACTCGTCTGCTCCGTCATGCTGACCCATTGATTGATTGCATTTGACTCAGCCGGACGGCAGATTGAAACAAACAAATACACACACAATACACACACACACACACACACACACACACAGCTCGTAATACGCGCAACAGTGCAAATATTGTACTTAACACTCAGAGGGACACTTTGAAGTGGCCCTTTTTTTGTGTTTTTGGTTTGGGCTGCATTTTCATTCCACTTGCAGCCCTCTTTTAAACGTTGGCGTTTTTCGCGAATTGTTTTGGTCATTTGCGGGGCTTTAAGTCGGCTGTTGCCCTCATTTCATGGCTGTTGTCTGAGTTGGGTGGTGCTTGCAACTCATACATCTTGCCACCCACATGGCGAAAAGGACACGCCCCGACCTTATGGCGCAATTCCATCATGTATAAGGCACACTTTTTCCGTTTTATAGGTTAATTCGCTTTTATTACATTATCATAAAAAGTAAACAAAAAAAAAACACACACACACACTCACACACACATGCACTAACATGTTGAGCATCACCTCAACGTGGACTCGACCACATATATACAAACATTATATATATATATATATATATATATATATTTATATATATATTCCTCATGGTGTGTGTATTAGTTCTCGCTATAAAAAGCAGCTCATAAAATTTGATATTCATTTTTCGGCTTTGTTTGCTGGAAAATTCATTTAAGTGCATACATTTTTAAAAATTTTTATTAAACTTCTGAAGCAGCTTTGACATTTGAAAGTTGTAAAGTTCCTTAGAGGGTGCTGTGAAAGCAGTACCTGCAAAAAGAGGTGATAAAAAGTAGAGTAGAGCATGTTTATGCCTCCTATAATATATTTCTTTATTTTTCTCTTGTTTTAGTAAATCTTGAAAATGTATGTTAAAAATTAGCTGGTTTCATTAGCAGTTAGTTGACCTGCTTAGAATATCATAGTTACTATAATTAAAATGATGTGAAGCACATTCAACTTTTGCAGCACCTGTCGAACTCTTGGCTGATTATGCCAGTTAATTGACTTTTGTTCCGGTATTAGTTACCGAACCTGTAAAATTAAAACAAAAATGTGTACACGTAACCTAGATATAGTAGAAAGTACTGAAATGTTGTTAAATTGTATTGAAAAAAAAATAACATTAAATTACATGGCTTCCCATTTTGTTAAAGGGATGCTAGTTTTGGTTAAGGGATGATAGTTTTGGTTAAGTGTGATTTATAGATTAATGTATTATACTCTTATCAATAAAACTAATATTTAGCATTCAAAATTAAACTCTTTTAGTTTAAAAACACATTCAAGAAATACGTTTTTTTCAGCTATTGTTCGCTAATAATTTAAGTTTACCATTAAAAAAATGAATTCCCGTTTGTTAGAGGGAAAAAATGCACATATAATATAGATAAATATGTACCAAAATGAAAGTTTAATTTTAAATTTATATAAAATTAATCATTGTAATTAATCATTAACAGAATAATATATTGAACTTTTTATTCTTATTTTTTTTATGGAACAGAGCATGTTTTGTTGTCATATTATATTTTCATTTAAAAGTAACTAAATAAAAAATATACGTATTATATATTAAAATTGATGTGAACTTTTCAGCTACATTAGCAATAGGGACGAAGTTAAGTAGGAAACTAAATTATCATACGAGCATTTCCTACTTATCTCTTCGAGCAGCACTTATCTAAAATATAGGCCAACATATTCGTCTTTTTGTTGTGTCGTTGTTGTTGTTGCTGTTATTTTGACGTCACGATCGTGCATATTGAATGGTGAACCGGAGTAAAAAGTCACTCGGCCGAAAGGTAAACAAACAAACATTGCGACTAGCCAAACAAAACAAATGGGCGTTACCAAAATCAAACACTACCCCTGCCTCTGGGTAGCAAAGCGTGAAAAATAAGAAGTAATTAATGGTCGTATTTCCATTTCGTTGTTTGCTTTCTTGTGTTTGGCTCCAATAGTAATATGCCACTAATAAAACTCGCACCTGTCAATGGAGGCAATGGAAGAACAAAAGTCGAATCGTATGGAACGCTCTGATTGGTTGTTAGCTGCAGCATTTCCAGCTGCTGTAACTGTGTCTGTTTTCTCCTGGCTTAGGCGGAGAAGCTACATAAAGAGAGCACAAGCGAATGTGTGTGTGTGTGTGTGAGTGCGTTGGAACGATAAAGTCGAATATACCACCACCAGTAGCACAGCTCGGAGGGCGTAGACATCGCACACACTTCCACACTTCCAGCGACGGTCGTCACAATCAGGCATTTCCATTCTAGTTGGAGTGCTGCATGAGTAGCGTCGTCTCGCTCACGCTCTTTGCACTCGCCCAGTGAGTGCAACGGAATGCGAGTCGCTGAGCTAAGCTGAACTGAGCTGAGCAACGGCATTCGTATAAGCTCTCGTGCCGGTTGTGAGTAGCCATCCGCAACCAGTTCGTGTTCGAACGTACATAGGTGAACAACTGGAGCGCACTGCTATCGCTCGCTCCGTCGCTGACTCCGACTCCGGTCTACGTTTCGGTTTTTTGCGTATGCCTTTTGCGTCTTTTTCGTCTTTGCCTTTGCGTGCATCTGTATGTGAGTCTCTGTGTGTGTGTGTGCGCTCGTCTGTCTGTCTGTGCGGATAAGCGTTGCAATTGTTATGGTTATGTTTATGTCGGTATTGTTGTCGTCGTCGCCGCCGTCGTCGCTGTCGCCGTCAGTCGCTGCTGCTACGCTCAATAATCCCAATGTTGATTCTGCTCGCTCGTTCGTTCGTTCGCTCGTTCACTGGTTCGTTCTGTGTGCTGAGTGAGGCTCGTGTTTAGAATTTTGTTTATGCGTGTTGTTACCGTTGTTGTTCTGCTTCTACGTCTTGGTGTTGTTGTTGTTGTCGCACAACGGTAAAATTGTCACACACATTGGCTAAAATCGGATTGCAGGCCAACGAGACCCGTTCGCTGGCAACAAAACTTAAAGACCAGAGAATCGACTTTGAATATTAAACCGAATTTTGAACTGAACTCAACGGCAGCTGCAGCTGCCTGCATTCGATATCGGATCGCATTCTGATTCGACAACACACAAATACAATCTTAACTTCATAACAATACATTAATTAAATACACACACACAAATACAAACAAGAAAGAACACCTCAACGAAGCAGTTGCCTCAACTATTATTCTGCAATGGCCGCCTATACACAATTTGGATATGGCGCTTTTCCGTCGGCATCGCAGGTGGGTGATTCTTTTAATGCTAATTTAAATGTTATCTTCACTTTTTAATCAATTGATTTTTTATACTAACACAGACAATTTTGTAGATATTAAGAAACATGGCGAAACTAATATTAAAATATATGTATTTATATTTTGTTACAACACCCCATTTTTTTTTATTTAAATCACACTTTTTAATTGCCTCAATTTAAACAGTTAAGGTATTAATAAAACATGAATAAAATTAAATATTAACTTTTGGTTGCATTTAATATGATATTTAGTCAATGATGGGGTTCGGAATAAAAAATCTGAAAAAGCAGGAAATATATCCTTAAACTTTCCATAAATATAGAATTTAAGTGTATAGCGATTAATCTATTTAAAAAATTAATCTTTAGCTACCTAGAGATCAATGTGTTTGGTAGTTTATTATCAGATAATTATTAATTCATTTAAATCAAAATAATTGTATTAATATGCTAAGACATTGACTTATGTTTTTAAAGTGCAGGTCAAACAATAATTTCTTAATCTTCTGCTAATTTATAGAAGCATTAGTTGCCTGGGCTTCAAGCTCGCTCTTTGATTGTCTGAATTTTATATTTGATTCTAGCCCAATAAATAATTTATTAGAAAAATTTAGATTTGCTTAATGATTTAAGACAATCAGCTCTCGCAACATTTTGCTTATATTTAGAAAAATAGTTAACAGTTTATTAAAAGCAGTTTCCATGAAGTAAATGATTGATTTAAGTAGTTAACACCTAATAATAATAAAAATAATAATGAAAACAATAAAAACGTAGAAAAATGACGTCAATAAAACGTCAATAAGCAATAATAATAACAATAAGAATTATTTGAAAAGCGGCCGTCTTATTTCCCATGCTTTAATCTCAGCCAACCAATTGGGATCGAAAAAAAGATAACAAGGCAACTGGGAAGGGGAGTGGGAGGGGCGAAAGTGGGAGTAGGCGATGTTGGTTGAACACACGCACGCACACATACACACACACACACGCACACAGAGATCGACTGCGTTGCGGCTGCTGTTGCAGTTAAGCATGTGAAACTGTTGAAAAGTCAATAAAATTCAATTGCAACGATCGTAAATCATAAAACTTATAACCGTAAAGTGACAGCTCGGAGCTGAGCGGAGCTGAGCAGAGCAGAGCAGAGCAGGCTCGGGGAATGCAATGCGTCCAGCGCATGCGCTCACGACGTACGTGAGCAGCCAGTCAATGAAAGCAGCTCGCCAAAGGTAGTGAGAAGGCCAAGAAGAGAGAAGAGAAGAGAGAAGAAGGCTGCAGCAGGCAGCAGGCAGCAGATAGCAGCAGCGGGCAGGCAGCAGTTGAGATTCTGCCACACCGATAGTGGAATCAGTGGCGCTGCATGGCTACTGGAGGTCCAACATCAGAGCGGAGCAGAGCGATCTCAGCAGACAGATCGACAGACAGACAGACGGACAGACAGACAGACAGACAGACGGACAGACAGATCGAGAGATGACTTAAGAGACTGCGGCAAAAATGTAGAACTCGGCTCCAGAGAACGATGGTGATCTACTTTACATTGGACTGCTGCATTCCCATTCGTGGCTACTGGCGCTTGCAGTTCCACACTATCAACCTGGTTATCTTGGGGTAGGAGTTGACTTGGTGGAGGTGGCAGGTGGCAGGTGGCAGGCGGCAGAGGAGGCAGGCAACCTCTGCCTCGGCAGAGAGATGCAACCGCCGAGATTAGATCATTGAGCTCGGCCTGCGCTTTTGCTTTTGCGATTCAAAGAAAAATTGGTGGTGCACACATGACCGGCAAGCAACGCAAGGCAAGGTAAGGAAAGGCAAGGCCACAGCGCAGATCTTATCAGAAGAAGAACTGCGTCTGCAACTTCAGTCCCAACTCAGAGTTGCAATTGGAATTGGAGTCGCCGAGCTGTGTGTGTTTTTCACATGGCGCTTCCTGCCTTCTGCTTTTGCCTCAGCCACAAGTCGAGCTTCCTTTCTACGCAAGTCTTTGCTGGATTCGTTTGTTTCATGAATAATGCAACGGCGGATTCTTGTGGCAGCCGCATAGGAACTCCGTATATGGTGTCGCCTATCAGATCAGTTGTCATAATTCTCATATTGTGTGTGAGAGAGAACCCTGACGCTTCATGGGAACTACGGAGCACTGTGGATTGGCTGAGGTCCTTTATGGTTTTCTCCTTTTTTTTTTATTTTTTTCCCTCTCGCTTCTCGCTTCTCGTTTGTCGTTTTTCTTCTCTCTCTCGTTTCACATTTATGTTTGCTTCAATCAGCAACGTGTACGTTAAATTCATATATTTATTTTTCACTAATTAAAAAAGCGCGACAAAAAAAATTGAATCAATCATTTGTTGAAATTTGATTAATGGTTGTTCTTTGATATACAGTCAGACGACGACCTCGAAATTCAGTTATGATTGCTGTGTCGAGGCATGCGTCATATTTTTTCTCATTCAATTTTTTTTGATTAAATTTCTAATTTTTTTTTCTTCTGTTGTCTAAAATATTGGTACTTTATTCTTGGTAGCAACTCAGTTAATATGTTATTCCTTTAGTTTAAATATTTCTTGTAAAATATTTGTTTATATTTATATCAAAAATATGAAGTTTTCATTTAACGATCATTAATTGCTTAAGATATAATTCTATTTAAACTTATACCATTTAGTTACAAGTTAAACAACACGAGTCCCATAAAACTAGAAAATTTTTGGAAATATTTAAGCTATTGAAGAATTTACAAAGTAAAAGCTTCGTTAAAACAAGGCTTATTCTTTTAAAGGTTCTTGTAGAAATTCTCTCATTTTAGTTTTAGTTAATCTATTAAAAATACAAAGTATTTTATAAAATGAGGTAACCGTTGTTCCTCAAATAGATTTAAAATTCTTAATCGGCAGCACAAATCTTTAATTCAACTTAACTTAATTTATTTGTTTCAATATTGGACTGGTTTAGTAGCAGTTATTATTCACTACTTTTTGGGATAATAATCTATTAAAATTTGATACAAAATGTCGTAGATCACCTTGCAGCACAAGGCTATAAAACAGGTATATATATATATATATGTATATGTGTATCGATATCGAAATTTGTTTTTAAAGTTTAATGTGCAAAAATTACGAAAAATGCCTTCAGACATTTTTGGGGTGCAGCTTGAATCGACAGATTATGTTAATGATTCCCGATAATTATGAGTTTGGCCAACATTGAGCTTCGCACAGACCGAGGCCAGCCTCCAACGGGAGCTGTAACCACAAGGAGGCAAGAATGCGTTGCACGAGGCGTATTTGACCTTTGGGCCTAGTCTGCCAGCCAAAAGAAGACGCGACGACGGCTGATAGCCAGGCCAACAGAAAAGCGCGGACGGCATTCGATCAATTTGTAGCTGTCCATCAGCCGAGTATTCAACTTAATTATAGGTTCCCCAATATCGAGCAGATTCCTCCGTAAAGGCTGAAAAGCGCTCAGCACACTCTGAAATTAAAAGCAGCGGTGGGGCTCGTTTCGCAGATTGTCCCGCGGCAATTTTCAGAAGCATTCGATTTCATGTACTCCAGCCAAGATACTCGCCTTCCACGTCTTCTTCTTCTTCCTCGTCGTCGTCGTCGTCGTCGTCGTCTTCTTCTTCGTCGGCAAGTTGGCCTGCAAGCGTTTGGCTGCCACACCCTCATTGATTTCAGGCATCTTGACTGTCTGCTGCAACGGAGTCGGAGTCGGAGTCGGAGTCTGGGTCTGAAGTTTGAGTCTGAATTCAGCTCTTGGGCCTGGGCGCATTTTGCATATTAATTGCCAAGGTTTGCCTGGCGCATGCTATTGGCTCCCAAGACCACTTCAAGATGGTGAACATCAACTGCATTTTGGTTTTTCTGGTTGCTGCTGCTGCTGCAGCAGTTTAAATCGATTTGCCTGGGTAATTGATGTGGCCGACGTTGCAGCCAGCAATCCCTCAATGGGGTATGCAGGCGCTGCAACAAAATATGGCGGACCGATTAATCGGTTGCAGGATTATGATGCCGCACAGCTTCTGTGCTTCTGCGTCTCCTTTCGATCGCTGCAGGCGCTGATTATGTGTGTTAACACCATATTCGCTTACATGTTATCGTGCCCATCGTGTAATGGGTCTTCTGTCGATTTTTCAAATTAAACTCACTGCTGCAGCCACTCTGCGCCGAAGAAGGTGCAGTCGGACAGGACAGTCTGTCCAGGGTTAGTCCATGTCCGCCACAACGGTCATTATGCGGCATGCATCAATATTTATGAACTCGGAAATGGTCTTCAATTACAAATATTTCAAAGACAAGTTGTGTTGATGGAAAATTTATCATGTGTATTCATCAACCGTTCCAAGAATGTTTCTAAATGAATTTTCCTGGTTATCGCTTATAAACAATTGTTCAAGTGTAGAAAATTTGTAGATAAGAATTACACAATTAAAGTAAACATTCTTGGCTTCAAATTATATTTTAACTGATTGAATTTGATTACAGCTTAAGATCTGATCGCTAGTGCTCAATTAATTGTTAACAAAAGTTTTTGTTAATAAAAATTAATGAAATTATTTTGATAAATAATTAATAATCAAATTCCTTTTAATATATAAATATATAAAATATAACATACATTGCACTACTATTTTAGTTAATTTTTAAATAAAATAAAATAAAAAATTATAATTAGTAAGCAATTTTATGTATTTTTTTACTTTTAAAATAAAGTATTACAATTTAAAATTTTTACAGATATAAGTATTACAATTTAAAATTTTTCCAGATATATGTTCTAAAAAAAATAATTAATAATACACAATAAAAATATAAAAAAAATGTATCACAAAAAAATATACGTGAACTGCATTAGTCCAAATAGTCCATTTTAATAATTTAAAAAAGTATAGAAATATGAGTCGAATAACAAAAATACTACTAAAATTATATAGTTATTATTATTAGACTATTTGTCTAAAGGGTTACTTTCAAAATTACTCAGATTACAATTTTTGAAATAATCAATAAGTTTTAAAATCTTCAAATCAATAATAAACTGACATTAATTAGTAATTTATATTAAAATTATAAAATGATATAGCTAATTATGACTCAAATTAATAGCACAATTATTATACAAATTATTTAGATATTATTAGATTTTTTTTATAATGCTACTTTTGAAAGTTCCTCAGATGGAAATTCGATTAAAGTGTTTTCTTAAACAATCGATAAACTCACATTAAAAAGTGATTGGGATTATAATGATATATAGATAGGGCTAAGTGAGTGGTAAGCAAAGCTATCAAAATTCTCAGATCTCATTTGTACTACACACAAAATGACCGCTTGCCCACTTTCAAGTGTGTGTGCGAGTGTGTGTGAGTGTGTGTGTGCGTGTGTGTGTGTGTATTCAATCAAAGTTCCTATCACGATGCATTTTTCCATGTTGAAAAACCTTTGAAATGAAATTCGAATCGATGCGGCGATAAACATTCATTAATTATGTAAACCAGTTGCGATAGCCTCAACTTTAGGTATGAATAGTATGAGTAGTATGAATAGTATGAGTGTGTATTCATTTGATATTTAATTACATGATCAGCGGAATCGAAATCTGTACAAGAAGAAGGGTGACAAATTTTCCACTTTCAATCAAGTCTTTAGCCGAAAGGGAAATGGAAATGGAAATGAAGTGGTGCAAAGATAACGAAACTAAATGTTCACATCGCATAAATTGAAGCTCATGTTTTTTGTTGCTTGTGTTTTTTGTGTGTTATTTTAAAATGCTAAGGAGATAAAAGAAAAATGTTTTTGGTTTTTTCAATGCAACCCTTTTTGGTATTTTTGTTTTTGCAGCTTCTACCGCCGAATGCGACGCAGACACCTGAGGATGCAGCGAGGGCGAATGTGACCGCATCTTCATTGGTGATGACAAACGCGCCAGCACTCAGCCCCACGGGTGGTGCCGACTGCCAGACGAGCCAACAGCCGGGTGGTGGTGCAGGTGGAGGTGGAGTCGGTGGTGCTAGTGGCGGCGTTGCCTCAACTGGCGCACTCAGCCCCGACGCACTTTCGCAGAACTCAAACGCGGCGGGGTCAGCTGCCGCTGGCGCTGTTGCCGTTGCGGATGCAACAATTCCTGGCGGCTCCCTGGACAGCAGCGCTGTGGGCACAACGCCTACAACGGGCAGCTCCTGCTGCGGAAACGGTCGTCCCATTATGACCGATCCCGTCTCGGGACAGACTGTCTGCTCCTGCCAATATGATTCGGCTCGGCTGGCGCTCTCCAGCTACTCGAGATTGCCAGCGGCCAGCGTTGGTGTCTATGGCTCACCATATCCATCGACGGATCAGAATCCATACCAGAGCATTGGAGTGGACAGCTCCGCCTTCTATTCACCGCTGGTAAGTGAAAGCCAAGACGATGACGATGACGACGACGATGGCTAAATGGATTATCTCAACATATGACTTTAATTGTGTAGTCAGCGGCAAACAGGCAGACATAGACATAGAGACAGCAACTGGACGGGGGGAGTGGATGGAGGGGGGAGTGGCAGGGGCAGGGAGAACAACGGGCTTGTCAATGTAGTCGAGTAAATCGAATTATCATTATGGCTGACTGAAGCTCAGTCAAACCTCATTTAGTCGCTGGGCTGGCAAAGCAGCAGGCAGCTCCAGCTCCAACTTGATTCCCCCTCTCTCTCTCTATCTCTCTCTCTCTCTCTCTCTCTCTCTCTCACTCTTGCTGTGTCTTTTGTCTTTGCTGGCTTTCTCATGCTGCTGACTGACTCTCTTACCATTGTGATATTCGATACTTTGCGCAACGAAAGGCAAAATCATTGGAAACAAAACATATTGCCCCATGGCCTCAATTACACTACCAGTTGAAGCTTGCCTTGCATTTGTAGTTGTATTAGTTGTGTGTGTGTATGCATGTGTGTGTGTGTGTGTGTGTGTGGGCTAATCGAGCTTATGCCATTGCATACATCTGCAATATGTATGTGTGTGTGTGTGCGTATGTGTATGTAGATGCCCTTTGTATTCTCTAAGTGACCACAGAAATGTACACGGGCAACATGCACACAGTTTTAAATGACACACTAGATGACATACCCATGTAGAGACGCAGTGGGGCACGCAGATGGAAGATGTGGAGGCAAGCAATACGACAAAACACAGATCCAGTTGGAGCTATAGTTGTATGCCACACAAAAGTAAACAACCAAATGTTTACCCCTTACAAGCTGCCAATTAATACTGCAATCGGTTAGCTTATTTGGCCTAATAGCACTAGTAATATTTACATGATATTTTTCCATACTGAGAAGTCCTTTTCATTAGTACCCCAACTAATTTATTAAGCCCAAAGTTATTGCAGATTCGTAACTCTTGGAAGTCTTTTTGTTATAGCAAATTTAAATACGGAAAAAATAGTAAGAATAGCTGCAGATACTTCAGTATCTTTTTAGGTGATGAATATTTTTTATGCTGAGTAATTTTTATAGATACAATTTGACTACATATATTTAAATTGTTATGGATAAAATTTAACTGTAGATACAATATTTATTAGTGTTACATAAACATATGCAGCTTGTTGCTAGAATCTTTGCTTTAAGCTACATAAACAATGTATATTAATTTTTTCTGTAAGGGTTTTTTTGTTTTTTTGTGAAAGAGAGAGGAGCAGCAGGGAGGAAGAGAGACGGCGACAGCAGCCAGCAATGTGTCATGTTAAATTGTTATTTACAAGAACAGGAAATTCAAAGTGAATCGTTCTCATTCCGCCTTCTCTTGTTGAGTTGCTGCTGCTTCTGCTGCTGTTTCTGCTTGGCTTGTTGTGTCTGTGTGTGTGTGTGTGTGTGTGTGTCGTCTGTGGCATGCACCTGACGGCGGTCCGCTCTTATCCGTCGCTGCTTTTAATTAAGAAAATATCATTTGCTCGCGTTCGCACATTCAACGCGATAAGATGTCGCCGCTCGTAATTTTGACTGAAAACTCGAGGAAAAAATAAACTAAACCAGTGAGAGTGAGATAGAGAGAGAAATTTGAGTTGTTAGTGGCAGAAGTATAAAATAGGACAAGATCGTCAGACATTTAACAGTTGTTGTTGCTGTTGTTTCAATTGGCTGCACCTGGCGCAATCTCGTGAATCAGAGTTCATGTTTGGTCGGCCTTCTTTTGATACGAAATGCGCAGGCCATGTAGATAGGAGTTGGCGATATCATATCCAATATATATATATACCTGTTTACTCCCCCTCCCCCTCCACACCCCCCACACATACACCCCATCGATCAAATGCCATTTTTTGATAAATATATTTGTCACTCGCGAGCGTCGGCAACGGCGGCAAAGGCGAGCTAAAAAATTAATAAACAATGCCATACACGATGTTAAGCAATTAAAAATGTTAATGCCGTTTCATAAATCAAGAGCAAGAGCACAGCATCGTCGGAGTTGGCCAACCAGATTGGGCGCTAGACTCCCCACACACGGCTCTTAACCTGGCCAATAGTTGTCGCTCATAAATCCAGCCAGCATCCGTAAGGTCATCAGACGGCGGCCATCCGATATTAAAATTTAGTATGTCGATCCATAAAGACAATAATCGGCGTTCCTGTTTATAAAATTTGTGGTAGTGATTTTCTCGATTTTTGTTGATTTTTCGAACATATGTTCAAAAGTTACGAGTCTAAATTATGCCTTTGAATACACATCATTCTGTCTGTGACTGTTAAATATGGTCAACGTCAGCGTTTCAGCTTGTTTCGTGGCGAAATATGTTGCCAAATTATAAATACCATGTTAACAAAATCGTCAACTTTATTTTGGATACTGTGGGAAAATCATTTTGCTTAACGCTTATGCCTGAATCACATTAACCGGAGGCCGACTAACAAAAATAGAAATTTGCTTGCTGTGGTTGCCTCAGCTGTCACTATCTATTTATATAGAATTGAACATGTGTAAATGAATTTGATTTGTCCATTTGCAGAGCAATCCTTATGGCTTAAAGGACTCGGCGGCCGGCACCGAAATGAGTGCCTGGACCTCGGCAGGACTACAGCCCACAACTGGCTACTACAGCTATGATCCGATGTCTGCCTACGGGTAAGTTAAATCACACATAATTGCGTATTGAAATCAAAAGCAATTGTGCGACCATAATTAATTGTAAAATATTCGACGAGTGCTCAAAATTGATTTGAATTTAATTGCACTGAGAGAAAGAGACAGGAATAGGGACAGGGACAGGGACAGGGCGATAAAATTTGAATTGTGAAAATTGCTGGAGCGCGCGAAATTATTTATTTATGATTGCGGCGCAAAATAATCGCAGTTAATTGCACGCCACAGTGCGCACTCTATATATATATATATATTATATATATAGAGAATATATATATATAAGTATATATATATATATGCACACGCAGACATTGGCACGCACCAGCAGCAGCAGCAGCAGCAGCAGCAGCAGAATTGACACGGATATGCGAAACGTCGGACAATCGTCGGACATGCAACTGCAACTGCAACTGCCGACGCGACGGCTGCGGCTTCCCCACTGGACGTTGGGATGAGCGCTGTGTGTTGCAAGGGGAAGGGGGGTTGTGGAATTGCGTTTGAGTTGCGTGCTGAAAGCCCATATGAAAGCGGGACTGTGACTGGAACTGGAACTGGGGACTGGGAGAGCAGAGTGCAACAGCTAGTAGTGCCACTAAGTGAATGAAGGCAGCAAAAAATAAAATAAAATAAAAATAAAAAAGCAGCAGCAGAAGAAGAAGCAGCAGCAGCAGCAAGGTGTGAGTAAATGAACGCCATGTTGGCCGCCATATTGAGCGTAGACCAGACACGTTGACAGACATTTAAAAGAAGAACGGTTGCGCTTTCTGCTGTTGCTCATTGTCACAGATTGCCAGAGAGTGAGAGAGCGACAGAGAGAGAGAGAAAGAGAGAGAGAGAGGGAGAGTGAGAGAGGTATAGGTAGAGCCGTAGAACAGAGTGGGTGGGTTGTGGGTGGCTTTTTAATGGCGGGACAGTTGACAGGCATTTGACGTTGGCATGTTCATATACACACACACACACACACACACACACATATATATATATATAGATATATGTATGTACATATATAATGTCAGTTGTCGTGCCTGGCTATATTTGTTTAAAATGTGTTCATTGCTGTAAATTGCTACCCACAGATAATGGCAAACAACAACGACAGCTTGTAATTATCATTGTTGGTCTAAAACTAAATTGCATGTTTATACAATATGCCAGATTTTTCCATATGTATATCGAGAGAGCACATATATATATTAAGCTATTAAAAAGGTATAGCTTAAAATCGGTTGGGACTTGGGGGCGCCTCGGCCTGAGCTGTTTTTGTTTTTGTGTGAACAAGAATTCGATTTGTTAACAAGATTATGGACAGACTCACAGTCAGGCTTCAAATGTATGTGTGTGTGTGTATGTGTGTATATAGCCACATATGCAATTAGCAACAAATGAACAAATAATGTAAAACATTACAGAACATGCAAACACACACACACACACACACACAAATATGTATGCATGTATGCTATGTGTGTGTTAGCCTGGGCTGCATCCGCCGCTAACCGTTACGGCCAGCTACTGGCATTACGCGCTAATCATACGGCGGGAACTCATCGCCAGATCCGATTTGCAACTTACGTGCACCAAATTGCAGTTCATAAGATGCTTTAGCCAGTTGCAAGCAATAATTACAGAACAAAACTTGATTTCTGTGTGCCGCACATGAAAATAACAGCTATATTAAGTAGAAGTATACAAAAAAAATACTTGCGGCCATTTGTCGATTTTCTTTGTAAAAAAGTTGCTTGATTGTTTTGTTAGAACTTTGAGTTTGTACTTATGCTGTTTTAGTCAAAATTACATTCCTCGATTGGTTCGTCTTAACGTGGCCCTTATGCCTTAAAAAGCTTAAATTATTTCAGCGAGAATAATGTAAGCAGAATGCAGCATTTATTAATTAAAGTAGTCATTTTCAAAAACTTAAAATTGTAAATATTGATTTTTTATAAATATAAAAAAAATTCGATGAGAATAAAATATCAAGAAAAATATTTATATTCATAAAAAAATATAATAAGAAGAAATGGGTTCTATTTTTTCAATGAAAGATTCAAACAACTTTAAGCTAAATTCAACTGAAATTAATAAAATTTACAAAAGTCATTTAAGAAACTGCAACAAAATATATATAAATTTACAGAAACATGACTTAAAGCAAAATAAGTAAATTATATATTTAAGAATTTTAGTAAGTGGGGAAATGGGTAATTTTACAAACAAAATTTACTTAATCATAAGTCTTAAACCACTTTCAACAAAGTAAACTAAATTTAATAAAAGAAGGAAAAGTCTCTTAGTAAACTTCCGCAAATCGGTGGCTTTAATCGCATAATTTAAACAGCTGTTTTGTGTCTCCAGCTTGAGCATCCCCCCCGCAGTTGTCCACTTATAAGTATACAAAGCTGTGGAGCCGGAGAAGAACAAATTTCTCTGAATGCCCAGCGTCCTTGTGCCAGACAATAATAGCAAAAACTCAAACATCAACTTCAACGCTGCATAAAAATCAGGCGCTTATTTCTATTTTTTTTTTTTTTGAGTAGAGGCAACATTGCGAAAGCCGTTAAAAGTATACACGAAAATAAAAAAGGGAAGAAAAATGGGGCAGGACAACAACAGAGCAACGAGTGCAACACAACTTCGGAAGCAGGCAACACAGGCTTCCTTCTTTATCTTGTTGTAAAATTCACCGCACAAACTGTTGATTCTGCGGCACCATAAAAATCCCATGAAAAATTAAAAAAAAAACCAAAGAGAGAAAAATAGGGGAAGAGAGGGGGAAAAAGAGGATTGGAAAGAATGTTGAAAGTGGGCACACAAAAAATGATAAAAAAAGAGGCAACAAAAATAGTAGATGGGACTAGGCAAAGCACGAAAGTGAAATGTGCGACGAGCTGCTGCGGCTGCTGCTGCTGCTGCTGCTGTTGCATAGATGAGTTGCAACAGGATATACGCATGGGTTGAGGGTTTGGTGGTGGCTTAATTTAGCTGGTAGAACTTTAGTGAGGGGCTTTTGGACGACGGCAGCTGGATAAAAATGCAAAACGCAATAATGCCACAGCTCTCTGGCAACAGCTTCAACTCCTGCTCTGGATCTGGTTGCCCCCAAAAACCCCACAGCTGACCATACGCTTATGGCGTTGTTGCCCTCGTCCTCGTCCTCCTCCTCCTCCTCCTCCTCGTCCTCGTCCTCGTCCTCGTCCTCGTCCTCGTTGTTGTTGAGTTTTGTTGTTGTGCGCTGTTTCACAACTATGTTTTACAATATTTTGACGTTGTAGTACACTGTAGTAGGTGTGGCACCCCCGAGTGGGTGGCAATATGAAAGCATCAATTTAAATTGTTCGCATTTTTAATGAATTTTCATGTTTCCATGTCTAGTCTAGCGAACGAAACAAGAAACTCCATTTCACTAACCAGTTTGTCTCGCCTTTACAGTTATGGGGCAAGCTACGATTTGGCCGCACGCCGCAAGAATGCAACGCGAGAATCGACGGCCACGTTGAAGGCGTGGCTCAATGAGCACAAGAAGAATCCGTACCCCACCAAGGGGGAGAAGATCATGCTGGCCATCATCACAAAGATGACGCTCACCCAGGTCTCCACTTGGTTTGCGAATGCGCGACGCCGCTTGAAGAAGGAGAACAAGATGACGTGGGAGCCAAAGAATCGCACGGATGACGATGACGACGCCTTGGTCTCGGACGATGAGAAGGACAAGGACGATGTGGACTCCAACAAGGATGGTGGTAGTTTGGCCAAAGGTAAGCATGAAGAAAAACTAAAGAACATTTTCGTAAATTACTTTCACTCGGAATATCTGAAACTAATATATTTAAGTTCTAAAGAATCTTTTTTCAATCTTGAAATTCCCATATATTTTCTATAATTTCTGGATAAGCAAAATGCGATTGTTGCATAGTTCAAAATATCAATTAAATTATGTCTTTTTACATCAATATTAATTAAATTAAATATCGAATTGAATAAGTCTTATTAACTTTATTAAAGTAGTTATGCTGAAAATTCTAAAAATCAATTACAAATTTGAATTCTGAAATTGAGTTATTTAAAATTCACAAATGGTGGTAAATTTAATTTTTAAAATTAATATCTAAAACCTTTTACACTTATTTTAAGTCCACAAATGATTATAAAGAGTATTTTTGTGCTTGATTAAGAATATTATTTATTATTATTGCTTATTCACTTTAAAGGTTTATTTAAAAATTCAGGATATTTTATGTAAATATAAATTAATTTTCCGTTATGAATCTAATTATATACGTATTTAAAAACGAAAACATAAGAAACTATTTCAGTTATATTAGGTGTTTTTCTTCGAGTGTATAAGCCAAAGCATTGCCATCTTCAATTTCATTGCAGACGTTGCCAAAGACGAGGAGGAGCTCATCGATGAGGAGCAGAAACAGTTGGGTCAAGCGAACATTTTGCGCGCTGGCTTTGGCTATCCCACTGCTGGCTATCATGGTGGAGGTAGCAGTGGTCATCCCGGTGCTGCCTACAATCCATACCATCATCATCATCATCACCACCATCAGCATCCCGCCTATTATCAACCGCAGCAGACGGTGCTGCCGGCGGCCTTCCATGCGGGCGAGGGCAGCAGCCTGGCCAGCAGTCTGCCGGGCAGCGGTAAGCACAGCGAACATGGCGATCCAAAAAACCAGTTAGGCCGGGACTGTGGCGTGCCGATTCCAGCTACGAAGCCCAAAATCTGGAGCTTGGCCGACACAGTTGCCTGCAAGACCCCACCGCCAGCCTGCATGGGCCCAGGGCAATTAATGCCGCAACAGCAGCAGCAGCAGTCGCAGCAGCATCAGCAGCAGCAGCAGCAGCGTCATCTGCATCCGCAGGAGAATCTGGGCATGGGTACGTCACAGGTGCAGCAGCAGCAGCAGGAGCAACCATTGGCGATGGGCAGCCATCTGTTCAACGGAGCAGCACCGTATGTAAGAGCGCATACTACGGCATACGGGGGTTTTCTAGGGGCTACGACGCAGCAGCTCCATACTACGAGCACGAACAGTGCCCCATACAGCAGTGGCCAGTTGCTGCAACACCACAACAACAGCAGCAGCAACAACAGCAACAACAGCAACAACAACAGCAACAACAACAACAGCAACACCAGCAGCAACAACAGCAGGAGCAGCAGCAGCTGCAATTCCAACGGCACACATACGCCTACCATCCCTACTATCCCGGCAAACCCAAATCCGAACGATGCCATGAGACTGGGCTTGGGCTTGGGTTTGGGATTGGGTCTGGGATTGGGCCAGTCCGAGGTGCAGTTGCAGGCGCAGGGTCAGTGCCCAGTGGGGCGTCAGTCACAGCCATCTCAATCCACAGCGAGTCAGCGGGCGATGGCGATGGGGTTTCCCGAAGCCCAACCCGATACTCCACCCCAAACTCCGCCGAATATGAAGGTGTTGAGCGGAGCTTTGAGTCTGCTGCCTACCGCTTCCCAAATCCCTATGACCGCTACCTGTCGCAGCAGTAACAACAATCCAACCAGCTACAATTCCGGCTGCAACTATCCCATGAACTATTCGACCCGTCTCAACGAATACGAATACCCTACCAGCATGGCCCGGGATGATTTCGGCAGTGGCAGTGGCAGCAGCAGCAGCAGCAGCTCATCTCCGCCACATCTGCAGCGGAATGAGAACGTGTTTAGGCCGCTCTTCAAGAGGTACACTTACTCCAAATAGTCTATGCACAGCAACTAATCTATTCATCATTTCGAAGCTTGACGCCTGTGTAGACAGAAACCACACACGGAAAGAGGACATTGAATATGTATTTATTATATATATATATATATATAATCATATATATATATATATGTGAATACACATGTGTACATATTTTAGTTTAGGTAAGCAACAAATGCCTTTTGTTTTTAAGCCAAGTTGATTTTATTTTACATCCTCTACAGATTATCATTATTTCTGGGCTCGTGCAACAACGTAAAGGATTGTGTAATAATTAATTAATTAATAAAAATAATATATACCACATTGGTACACATGTACCATACACCTACAACTTAAATAAAGCCGTGCATTGTCTTAACCTACACACTAGTACATATATATATATATATATATAAACATTATTTATCTGGAGTAAGCTTCTTTTGTAACAGCAGGCACATTGAAAATTAGTGTTAAGATTATAAACTGTGATAAATTTTACATTGTTTAACAGACTTCAAATATAATTAAAACTAAAACCACATCGTCTCTATAAATTCATAATCTAATGTAATTTAAATTCGTTCAATACAAATAAATCTTTGTAATCCTAACAACTACTTTGTTTTATTTCTGGATGGGGTTTTTTGGTGGCCATTTATGTAAATGGATTATTTGTTTTCTTTTTTTCAGCATATTTGGACAGTCTTCTTTAGAAGATCAGTTTTTCGTGATTTGAAACATACCTAAGCTGAACTAGCAGTACTGTCCGTATCCTGCAATTATAATAGCAATCCAACTTTTTTTGATTTCGATTGGAACTCCTTTAAATAAATGCTTATTCGCATTAAGGAACCCTCAACTAATAAATATTTAAACTCTTCAACAGCTGCAAGGAGTTCTTTTGTGCAGATTAAATGGTAACTTAAAAGTTGAATCTGCTTGGTACACTTAAGATATTATAATAGAAGATATGATAAACATATTGAGTAAGAAAAGTCCGAAATTATTGGTAGTGTTCTATAAGCAATCATAAGTTAGCTGGATTTTCCCCCTTCATGCAACAATTGTTGGACCATTTTGCATTAAACTACACACAGAAATCAAACAAATATTATTTTTTTTATTATATGGATAATTTGAAATTTTATTTAAAATTTTTGTAATATTTTTTTTTTTTATTTTTTGTGTCGATTGACTTTAGTTGACATCAAATAAACAAACATATAAATAGCTAGGGCCTTAAAAGTCTACTATAAACCATTATATTATTAACTCGTTTAGATAGTGAAAATGATACAATCAGAAAACTGCTCCAGGTACGAATTATTAGTTTTGTGGTTTGTATAAGAATAAATATATATTTATAATTAATATTTGCTGATTGTAGTTCTATCAATATTAAATTTTAAACATGGCTTAACTGCGTTGTCAAAACAAAGACGAACATAAAACTTAATTGTTCTTATTTGTTTAATTAGATAATCACTGAATAAACTTCACCTTAGAATTCTGAATGAGCAGATTGTAAATTAAAGCGATCAAAAATGTTCTGTTTTTGTTTAAATCACCGCTAATTACCTTTACAACATCAGCGTTGTTTTTTTTTGTCTGTGTACAAAGTGAAATTAACATAAATTACATATTATTATAATTCATTGCAACCGCACATGTGCCCAGTTGTCATTTGTGGCAACCGAAAACAGAGGCATGTGTATACGGAGTGCACACTAAAAAATTCCAATTAATGCAAGCGACTGGAAAACATTAAAATATTCTTAAATGCAATTTAATATGCAATATCCATATACGATATTTTGTTGTACATTCTTGTTATCGAAATGATTTATTAATAGCGATACAGGTGTTAAATTTTCATATTTTTTTTTTTACTGCCAACTTTGGAATATATAATAAAGATTGTAAAGAAGAAGAAAATATAATATATATAGAAAATGTAGTATAGTGTATTTATATAAAGCAAATGCAGCTCACATATTTCTTAAACTGATTTAGCATTTTCACACAGTTCATCTTGCTGATGAAGTAACTGCAAAAGCAAGTGTTCTTTTTGGCTAATAACAGATAGAGTCTTACCAAGACAAGTAGGTAAGACCAATAGAGCAGTCTGCGACCTGGTTTTGCCCACATCCACGACAAATTACGCGGCAGAGAAAACGTTTCTGTCAAAGTCACCACTTAGAGCCAGCCACCGAGACAATATCTATATATATGTATATATATATATATATACATGTGTGTGTGTGTGTGTGTGTGTGTGTGCGAGGAGACTGGTGGTTGGTTGATGGAGAAAACAATTTGTAACGACTATCGCCGTTTGATAAATTAACATTCAGCAGTTTCTCGATTATGCAACAAATTGTCATTTGAATTGAAATTGACAGCCGCTGAAGGCAGCAAATTGCGACGAATTCGCTCGAATTGGAAATATCGGAATAGGAATCGAAATTGGACGCTGTTTGGCATTGTAGTTTAGTAGTTAGTGCAAGTGATTAATTTGGTTTGGTCTTGTTTGACACACTTTACACAGAGATACATGTGTTTTGCGTGGCACTAATGCGACTGGTAACTAAGGAAAGCCACGTGATGTCCACTTAGCTTGGGGCACATGCATTCAAACATATTTAGTAACAAATTTCTTAAACTGTTTTGGTTGTTTCTGTTGTTGTTGTTGTTGTTGTTATTGTTTGTAATCCCCCTGGTTGGAGCGCCTAGCAGCGGGGTATTAGTTCCGTTCCCATAGTTCCCATAATGCCATCTTATTCGCTTTACGAGATGTTTTACAATGCCTAAACGACTTGCAGTGGGGCATAAAAAGTTCCCATTGCCATTACAAATGCGGACCAATCAGTAAGCCGGGTAAATTAATCGCATCACATGCCATCGTCATCGTCATCGTCATCGTCCAAAGCCGACCAAGCCGTCCAAGAGCCAGCAACTCAAGATCCTTTCGCAGCGCCTTTGTGTAGCGATCTCATTTATGGGCCATAAACCATAGAAGCGATGACTCTCCACAGAGCGCCGTCGCGACGGCTGCCGCCGCAGAAGTTGCCCTTGTGGCAGGCTGCTATTGTTGTTGTTGTTGGTTGTCGTAGTCCGTATTGCTTGTGATCGGTCACCAGCAGTGAGGATATATATATATAAATATATATACGACAGTTAACTTATCTTGCATCCACTTAACGTCTCGCGGCAATAAATCAATCCAATGGTCAAAATCTCGATGGCAGCCAGAAGGCAAATTAATCACTTTGAAAATTGTTACCCATTTGGAAACTTGTCGCATTAACTTCCCAGCTGCATGCAACTCGTTTCTAAAATCTTTCTCTTTCTGTGTTTCCCCATTTGCTGTTTGCTGTTTGATGGGGAAACCAGTTGGCGATCAAACCGTGTGTGGGCAATCCTTAAACATCATGTGAACACTCTGGTAATTTATGATTGACAGTATCGAGTATTAGGCACTATTATGTAGTATACCTCTATTCGGAATAAAGAACTATTTTCCAACTGCTTTGCATTTAAATAATCCAAGTTGAAAAATGGTAGCAAATAGCTTAAAATATTGGAACTGATTAATGAGTGAGGCAAGCTAAAAATGGATTGCGTTTCTCTAATTAAAGTTGCTTTTATTAAAGCAAAGATTTGCTGTCTATTTATGATGATAATTGAAGTCTTTCAAATACAAATTGAGCACCCGGCTTGTGTGGCTTTATTTGTGCTCAAAAATATGCCGGAGCTGTGTTCGAGATATTTTGACAGCAAATTGCTTAAATACTTGTGCCCATTAAAGCAATTAGTCACTGCTGCTGCCAGTCCAAGTCCACAAGTAGTTTTATGAAATTTTCACAAATTTTCTCATATTCATCGAGACGATTCACACTCAATTATAACATACCAAGGAACACAAATTTGCTCAAAAATAATTAAAGGGAAATTCCAAAAGATGCGCTTCCGTAAGTCCTGTCTGTCCTGTCACACTCAAAACCCCCCTCCTCAATGCTAACCCAATGGCAAATGCTTGCCTAAAATTCAAGATGCTACAAGAATGCAAAGTGTCATTTAAGTGAAACAAGACGAGAACAAATACACAGCCTTCGAGCAGACACTGGCAGGCATTGGCCAAGGATTTCGGCTCTGGGTTCAGGCCTACCCCAACCTCCTACTACCTGATCAGCCAAGTATTCAAGAGAATGTTTGTACGTGAAGTGTGTCTGCGTGTGTGTGTGTGTGTGCTCTTGTCGTTGGCTGCCAGAGTGCGTTGCAGCATCAACAGCATCAAAAGCAGCAGCAGCAGCAGCAGGAGCAGCAGGAGCAGGAGCATCCTTAGCATCCACGCAGCTTGGTTACGCAGCCTCTATAAATTATTGCTGCTGCTTGTCATGTACGGAAATCCTTGTGTCAGTGTAGCCGAAATGCCAGGCTCTATCTGCCTCTGCCACTCTGCGTCTTTGCCTCGCTGCCTTTGACAGAGTCGGGCAAGGCGATACGTTTTCAACAAGATTAGAATTTCGTTGCAACGCACAAAAGCCTCAGAAACAATTCAAGCAGACACATCTCGCAACTATAACAATTAATATCCTCAAATTGCGCCAAGGAGTTGGGTGTGTGTGTGTGTGTGTCTCTCTCTCTCTCTGTGTGTGTGTGTGTGTGTGTGTGTGTGTGTGTGCAGCCAGGCAGTTTCTGTCTTTTGCTTCAGTTTGTGCACACATCGTACGGGGCGTATGCGTGATTCTGTATGCTAATTTACCCGTGCCAGCTGCTGCAAGAGACACACGACTGTGTTTGAATTATTGGCCAACCAGGCTAACAACTAATGCCAGTCTATAACGTACTTTCCTCAATCCAACCTACTGAACACTAAAACTAATTAAGCCAATAAGGCTCCCCTATTCAAATTGGTAATAATGCAAAAGAATTATTAATAAAACTACTGGAAAACATTCTTAAATTTCTTATTTATGCAAATATCACTTAATTAGTCTATAAAAACTAACTTGATTAGTCTATAAAAAATTATATTATTATTTCCTTAAATAATGGGAGCTCTCATATTAATTTGGTTATTCTGCAATTTGAAAAAAATATTCAATTTCTTATAAATTCAAATATCATTTGATTAGCTTTTAAAAAATTACATTAAGAAGTGCTCGAAGTGCATCTTTTGTGGTTATTAATTTTTCTGTTTAAACCTTCTATTAAGTATTATTATTGTAAATTTCTAATATTTATTTACGAGCTTTCCATTAAATATATTTTTAATTGCACATTAATTGTGAACCTATTTTCAAAGATGGTCACATCAGGTCTACTTTTGAAAGCTTTTGTAGAATTTACAAGTAAATTAACTTTAAGAATTGCAATAAAATTAACAAAAATTGGCCGTATTATTTATAAGCTTATTAAATGGGGGGAATATAGATAATATTTGTATTTTTTGTTGTGAAGACCAGAAACACAACTCAGTCATTTCATGGACTTCACATTGATTAATCTCTTTGGCTCAAGCTCTTTCTAATAATTTTATTATTTATGAATTAAAGTATGACTATGAAGAAATTATTGTCAAATTTTGAAATGTCAGCTTGAATTATCATATAAACGTACTTAGCCTCATGTGGCTAGGCTGTCCCTCACTGTTTTAAAGCGATCCATTAATTAAATCTAAACATGGAGATTTCTTCTTGACCGTATTTGCTGTTGGACGCCTCGGCTTAAAGCCATCTCTAATGGACGTACATTGTTAGCCATAAATCATGACCACACGTGCACTGTTCACTGTCTACCTTTAACAAAAATTGAAGAAATACGGAATTAAACGCCGAGCGAGGAACTAAAAATACACATTTACAACGATGTCAGACGCCTACAAAATGTGGGACCGATGGCCACCTTTGCGGAACCGAGTGCTGCGCTTTTTGACATCGACATGGACACACTCACACTCACACTCACAGTCACACACACAACACACACACACACACACCACACACATTCACATACACATGTGAGTTCAGACAACTCACGTTGATAAGATGAGTAAAAATAATTATGGCCATTAGGCGACTTGGCAATAGAGGTTGCCTCGAAGTCACTGCCTGAGTCGTAGTGTGCATCATTCCAGAGAGGCGTCGGTGCCATCGATGAGTTTAGGGAAAGTGCTGTCAGCTTATAAGCACTCACGTAACCATGTGAGCAGTTGTGTATATATACAAAAATTCGCAGATGATTAATATATAAAAATTTATATTTGTTATGCAATTAAATTACACAATTATTCTCTAAGGCAATACATGGTTTTTTGTTAATAGACGAATATCTAGTGGGAGGAGGAAAATATTAAAAACCAAAATGCTAAAAAAATCTAACGAAACAACTCAAATTATGTGAAAAAAAATGTATATAATGATGATTAATATATAAAAGCTATATGTATATTGTAATAAAATCACATTTTCGCTTCACACAAATTAATACTCTAAAGTATCAAATTTTTTTTATTCTATCTCAATAAAATAAAACCTAATCGGAATAAAAAATAACACAGAAACACAATTTTAAGGAAACAACTCTAAGTATGTGAACAAACGTGTATAAAAATTCGCAGATTATTTATATAAATAAAACTGTATTCAATTTGTCATTAAACTTAGCTTTCGCTTCATATAATAATTCTCGCTTTTCTTAAGAGAAGACTATTTGAATGGAAAAAGATTATAAAATCAAAATTGTAAACTACGAATTTCAAGTGAGAATAAAAAAGATAAAAAAACAAAAAAATCGACTCAAATTAAAACTTTTGTATTTGATACCTTTTAGTGGTTCTAGTAATTACATAATAATGAGGAGAAAATCGTAATATTAATAAAATGGATATTTCATTCAAGAACTATTAATTCAGGATAAATTTTCATTGTTGATTGTAGGTTTTCCATGTAAAAGAACTTTTTAAGCAATGCAAATGTATGTTTTGTATTTTTATTTTTTCCGAAATTTAATTTTGATGTCTTTTGTATTATGCAAATGCGAGTGGGGCTAATAAATATTAATGAGTGAAATATTCATGCTCATGTCGTCGCCACAACGTCTACGAATATAGAGGTATTGACTTTGGCGTGGAAAATATAGTTTTTCGTCGAAGTTTTTCATTGGAAAGGGTCATTTGCGGCCCAACATTTTATGAGCGTGAGTGAGTGAGTGTGCGTGTGGTGTGCAAGTGTGTGTGTGTGTGTGGGGCATTCTCCGTGATTCTGAGAGCAGGTATCTCAGATGCCCTATCAAATTTCGTTAACCACTTGGCGGTCTAATTAACATGACAAAGAAATGTCACTTGGGTAAATTTATGATACGGCACTTTGGTGCTTTCGGTGCAAGGCTGCAAAGTTGCAGATGCAGATGGCTAAAGATAATATTTACGATGCCGTTTGATTGGTCTTTCAATCGATTTCCATGCCGCACATATCTCAGGGCTAGCTTGTGAAGGCGGTCCAAACATGAAGAGGGCCCACAAGCAACTCGAACACGAAGAATCTGAAACGGGCCCAAGAGACAGCGCTAGGACAATTTCATTGCCGTTAAAACAGCTAATTTTATTATTCCGCTGACATTTACCATCTACAGGTTAGTCGCCTTTGCAACAGGACGGCTAAAACAAAACAAAAACAAAAACAAAAATAAAAGGCTAGAAGGCCAGACGTCTTGGACCCGCAGTGCTCCGAGCCGCTTATCTTGTCTTCGAGCCCGTTATGCTATCCCATCATTTGTTGTTGTTGCTCTTGTTGTGTTTTTTACATATGTATGTCTAAAGGCAGTGTTTTGAAATAAATTTAAATAGTGTTACCGATTTTTAATTCAACTGTAGATTATGCGTTTTGTTAGACCATTTCTCTTATCTTAATGCGCTTGTGCTTGTGCCCGTGCTTAGTTGTTGTGGCCAACAGTGGAGACACTGTGTCTGGTCAGATCGGAATGGGACTCGTATCTGTATCTGTAGAATACGGCTTAAATGTATGTATTTGTAGCTCCATTGTTTAATGGAATTTTCTTGTAATGCGTGCTGAAATTGGATTTTAAAGTGCGGGTCCAACATATAATTTGTTTGTTAATAGTTTCGAAATGCGAGCACACGCGACTGCACATGCTATTTGCTGGATTGCCATATATATATATATCTTTCCATATACACACATATATCTGCATATACATATATCGACCGTATCCCTATCTGGTGTCTGGCTGGGCCATAAAATGGCCTGTTGTTGCTTAAATCGGGCGTAAGCGAATCAATTCTCATTTTAATTTATTGACACAAACACAGCCGAGTCCACCCAGTTGTGCAGCTCAGTGTCCAGTTGCACCGTCGACATTGCACCAATTATACAATAACTCGACTACAATACAATTTGCATTGTGCTGCAAATTGGAACTGTCCCGGACGGACACCAAAGGCACGGCCAACACGGCCAACACGGCCAGCCGGGCCAAGAAACGCAATGCCGTCGAGCCGATTTCCATTTAATAAATGCGCATACGACCGGTGGTCAGTTGACTTCGGCATTACTGCAAAATAGGAACATTAACTGCAGACAAAGCGCACTTCCACCCACACCGGCAACCCCCCCATCTACTGCCACTCCCACATTCCAAATGCGGTAACGGTACATGCACCCACTAACAGATACCATCGATGCTGCATTGTCATTGACCCACGTCCTGCTGCAGGCTCAGGTCCAGGCCCAGGTCCAGGTCCGGGTCCGGCTCCCTGTCCAGGCCGAAGCCGATTGCAGTGCTGCAATAATTATTTATTGAATTAATGGAGGCTCGCTTCATTTTATATCGCGGACTTAAGCGTTGTCCAACACCAGATACAGTAATGGATCCGTGTTCGCCGTGTGATAACCAAAACTGTGAGTCATGAGTAATGGGCCCGGAGCTGCAATGATGTTGCTTGTAATTGCCGTTTATCTGGCGTTTGAAATTTGCCAAATAAGGCCAGGACTGTCCAAACAGTTAACTATTAAAGGTAAGCATTTAACGCTACTTTGAAATCTTTTCATTTATTTTGTCTCTTTTCACTGTTAAATAATTTAAACTTAGGGTTAAAGTTTATGCAATTAATAAAATCAATTTATTCGTAATCTTATCAAAATTGGCAAGCTTTCGAGAAGACTTTTATAACTATTTATTTATATATTTATTTATTGTCAACTAAAGTCAGTCGACACCAGAAATACAAAATTAAAAATGTTAATCAAATTAAATTTAAAATAAAATTTAAATTATAAAGAAATTAAAAATTACTAAAATATTTATTATAATTTGAAGATTTCTATATTTTGAATGTGTTTCTATATACAAAATCACTACTACTATTTGGACAACTTATTATAATAAAAACAAATTCAATTTATTTAAATTCCGAAAGAAGTAAAAAACTGTCACAGGATAAATTATAGTTAAGCACTGTTAATACTATTATTTATAATAATAATAATTTGAAATGATTTAAAAATGATTTAAAATATTCAACGGGGCAACTGACAGTGATTTACTTTCTTGAATACATGTTTCAGTGTATAAATAAATTAAGTGTGTGTAAATTGTGTAGTCATCGATTTGTAATCAGAGTGTCAACTATGATGACATAAGAAGACTTAAAAAAATGAAATCAGGGAAAAGAAAACAAACTGTGAATGCCTTATGTACAAGTGTCTACACACTGACAAACATTTGTACATACATATGTATGTGTGTATGTGTATTGCGCTAGTGACACGAGTGCCTTCTGTCAATGTCGTCATTGTCGCCACAACGAGGAGTCCGTTGTACACGGACTGGTGGACGGACGGAGGGAGGGAGGGACAGACGGTTGGTTGCCTAAAATGCAGGTCCAAATAATTAATGATTGCTTTTAAATTGAGGCAACGGACGAGTGTCGTCAGCGGAGAAAAATGATTTTTTACTGTTTAAACATTTGCACTTGCTCGTAATTAGTTAACGATGTCAGCCGGCCTCACTATGGTATTAATTTGTTATAATCGATTTGAATTAATTTCAACATGTTTTTCCTGCACATTTTATTTCCAACATTACACAAATATCTAGAGCCCAAACCAGTTGAGAATCGATGAGGGATTCTAATTAGAACTACAACAAGATGCAGCTAAAATATGTTTATGTAAATATATATTTTGAAGTACAAAAGTCGTCTTTAGTCTGTTATTAATGTTTACGCTTTGGATAATAAATAAAAACTAACTTCATAAATAAATAGGATTAATACCACTAAATCACTAGGGACTTGATTATATTTTATTATATTATATAATTTATATAAAAAATAAATTTATTTAGAAATAAATGAATAAATATGATTTTAATCCGATAGGTTTTTAATATTTGCCTAATGTGCAAGGGAATAGAGTTAATACATCTAAGTCTGGGATAGCTTCGTGGAAGAGTAGTGACTAATTGCCTGGAAGACATCCGGGGATCTCTGGCTATATAAAGAAATAAAGCGACTCAAATGCGAGGCATAAATACACGTACTTATTTTCTATAATATTTATTTAGTTTATTTTGGGGTGCACCGGAGCGGCGCACATTACATCAACTTAATCACTAATTACTGTGTTACGCATAAATAAATATGCACTCTGGGGTGCTTGACATGGACATTTTGGTGTCGCACTTCGGGCTCTGAAATTCGCAAACTAATCTGCCATTTATCACTGGCCTGGCTGGCAGGCACGGGACCCTGGCGACAGGTATGTACTTGAATGACGGTCCGACACACGTCTACGGATGGGGGCTACAGACTCGGATACGGATTCGCGCTGGCGAACAGCATTTGGCCATGGATCACCAACAGGGAACTCTGTGAAATGATTTATTTTTGATAAATTGCCACGGTCTCCGCTATACGGATTCGCATCATTTTGCAAATGATTTACACGGAATGACATGGAATTTAATTTTGAAATTCGCAATTGCTAAACTAGCTGGGTGGCAAACATGAATGTTGCTCTTGCCACCGCAGTGATCTGTGTGCAACACGAGGTCGCAATGTGACAACGTCTGCGATGTTTATTAAAAACAATTTGCGGAGGGGTGATTTAGCACTATTCGTAATTAGATCATCAAGTGTGGAGTTCTGTAGATCATTCACTATGCGATCGAAGGGATACGAGACTTCCCTAGTCATAGGCTGTTTGCGATGAATCTCTAAAGTGAATTTATTCAGATTTAAAAATCAACCTAAAATATTTAAATATTTATATATATATGAAAATTTGTATAAATAAAAAATGGCTTGATTTTGCAGATTAGTGTAACAAAAAATACAACACAACTTATACGAAATGTAAAAGTTATTCTCCTAGGAAAATACGGTTAAACTTTGTTTGACTTTTCATATCTACAAGGAAAACAGCGGCAGATTTAATGTGGTGTGCGTTTGTGTGTGTGTGTGTGTGGAAAGCCAAACAGTATGCAAAACACACACAGGTGTAATGTTGTCATGTGCATACTTATTCCCAATTAATCCCAATAAAGCAGAAAGACAACTCTCTGGAGAGCCTTAACTTAACTTTTGGGCTGTGTTTGGCTGCAGAAATGAGTATGAGTTAATTTATGGGAAAATATTTATATTTTTATATGAAATAGAATTCTGAATTTACAACTGATTTGGGATACCATTTAAAGACTAAGTTAAGTTAAGTTAAATTCGATTTTGAACAGCTACTTTTTAAAGTCAAGTCAAGTTTTGGATTCCGTGCTCAAAATTTAAATACGGCTTTTGCTGGGCCAATAAAAAATATCTGTAACGGCATAAATCGTGCAAAATCGAACTGATATCGTCAGAAAGTAGCCCGAATCGTGGGGCATGCCACTGACTGACACCGTCGTGTTGCATGCGGATGGGCGGCAGCTGTCCATACTAAGCATCTACATCTACTTAGTGGCATAATTACTGCCGGGCGAAACGTGGGCCACTTATCACGCCAGTAGATAATATGTTGTGTGTGCAGTGCGTGTGTAGTTGTGTGTGTGTATCTGTGTGCTTCAACAAAAACCAATTGGAAATTAGAAATCAGCGTCAATCGGTGCGGCAATCAATCGTGACTCTGTTCTTGTTGTTGTTGTTGTTGGTGTTGTTGTCGGCAATGCCGACAAAAGAGGAACGCACGCGCGGGGTATTTCTGTTATTGTGGCATTCTGGTTGAGGGTCCCACAATTCTCTGACTTTGACACCGGCTACAGTTCCATTCTAACCGGGGTTTTTGGGTACGGGCATCGGGCGTCGGGCGTCGGTCTGCGTCAACGTCGGGCACTTGAACAGCACAAAGAGCACCGATTTGTTGATTTGTTTTTGAAAAGTGAGTAAATATGTTTCCATTTATGAATGTTTGGAAAAGTGTTCTGTGTGTGTGCGTTTCCTTTTTTTTAGTTTTCTGTTTGAGCAGCAATCCCATTTTGAAGTGGTCGATAAGATGCCAGGTGCTGATACTACGATACGATACGATGCGATACCATATCAGTGTGCAACTGATAACAATGTCCACACGAGTGGTGTGATTGGTGACAGCAAGCTCTGTGGCACTAGCCCCCAACTGCGACGACTCCAAGGTGTCTGCCATCACTCCGAGCAAACAATTAAAATGGCCATAAGTGCTAGGTGCTCTGTCTGCTCTACGCATGTGTGTGTGTGCGAGTGAGTGTGTGTGTGTGTGTGTTTGCGCAAGGAATCCTGCAATTTGCCACAAAATCTTTGGTGTCACTTGTCGTCTGGCCCAAGCCCGAAGCAGGGGCTCAAGCATATACAAATTTATTGAAAGCAATTTGCATAGTTTCTGTTTAGATGTATTCATCCTTTTTGTGCGTGTTCCGGTGACTTTATCATTTGTCGTCTTTTGGGCATAGGGATTTTATATTTTATTACTTTTCCGTATACGGGCTGATGCACAAGTGCGGAGAGGAGAAGAATTCAATTTGAGAAGATTTTGTGAAGCACATCAGATGTACACACATACATACTCACTGTCAGTGTGTGTGTGTGCCACATACTGAAAAGCGACAATTTCATGTCCAATTGCTTTCCAGGTGACATGAAACAACACTTAAGCAAGAGGAAGCACAGCAGTCGAGAAGGGCGGAGGATGAGGAGGCAGCACCAGGATAAATGGGATGAAATGAGAGCTTGCAACTCCCATTCGTGCAGCTGCTGCTGCTGTCGTGCGTTCACACTCTTACCCCACACACACACACACACACACACACACACACAAACACACACACACACACACTGTGTTTGTAGGCACGTGTGTGGCCTTCCCTCATCCACCTGATGCCAAGGCATACTATTATCTGTTAACGCTAAAATCTACATTTAAATTGTTTTCAATATAATCTGCATGTTGTCCAAAAATGGACGAGTTATTGTTTGACAAAATGCAAATACAATCGTTTTTAGTCCCAAGCTGATTTCCCTCCGTTGTTAAATGAAATGCGACATCTGCAAAAATTCTCACAAGCAAATCGGAGGCCAAAACACATGGCAACTGTTCTTGTGCAAACTTGAGTTAAGCATTCGATTTTCTTTTGGATTTCGTGGCGCCACCAAGTGTATTCAGTGTCCAGCCCAACGAAATTATTATTAACACGATCTGGCACTCAGACACTCAAGGGTACACTGAAAGAGGCCATCAGGACGTGCTCTCACTTCAGCTAGTATTTCTTGCCCATATGCACTTACTACATTCATTATAAATGACATCCCGTTAACACCCAGAAAAAAACAATACTTTCGAGTCTCATCTTACAAGAATTCCACCAAAAATTCCATCGTGCTCCGCCGATCTTTCATAAATTAGAATGCAACCAAGTGGTTGCTCCCATTTCAAGTGCCCGAGGAGTTAAATTTCCATTTTGGAATTGAATTGTTTGTTTTTTGTAACACTCCAAGCAAACATTCGGTTTCGTCTGACGATCGGGAAAAGCCAATTAATTTTGTGGATTTGGCAGCGTTCTATGAATCCTTAAAAAAAACTGATTTTAAATATGCGTAAACACTATTTTTATAAGTTGTTAGATACCTGGTTTTAAATATAGCAAACAACATTTCAGTTTTCCAATTTAATTAAATTTTAAAATGATTAAAAATACCTTGGCTACAAAATAAATAAATGCTTTAAAAGATATAAAAGCATTTTAATTAAATCAAACAAACTGGATTTTAGATTTGACTCAATTGTATTTTGTTGTACATTAAAATACCAGATATTTCCCAATATAATTTATTAAAATTAAATTCTGAGTTCTATAAATCTTAGTTATATACTTTTAGCTAAATGGCTATAAAAATCAAATTAATTCAAATAAAAATCTGCGTTTACATATGTTTAAATTTTACTAGCCAATTTGCTATAAAAATTAAAGTGCTACTGACTGCTGCTAAATAGGGAATATTAAATTTGCATACTTTGTGCGAACTTTGAAAAAGTTGTTACCAATAAATCATATTGACATATTTATTATTAATGGTATTCCCTTACAGATAAATATTATTCATAGTCACAGCCGGCGGGTTGAGTAATCTTGAGTTATTATGCAATTTGTATGCAAATAATAATTGTGAAACACATGTACTAATAATAAATATTAATCTACTAATACAAAAAAGTACATTTTAATAATAAATTAACTTTCTACAAAGATCGATTGGTTAAGTGCCAGAAATCGGAAAAATTTCAGTAGCGAATTCTATTGATCATCCTGTGAACTGATTATTTTGATCCTTTTTACTAAACGGATTCACAGAATAATATTTATAAGCATGCAACTGCCAAAGATACTTTCTCTGCTTTGAATCTTAATTTGTTGAATGTTGTCGACAATAATAATATATATGTATGTACACGTTGTAAGCACGTTTGTTTGTATGTGTTGCAGCAACAATAAGAACAACAACCAGTAACAACAACAACAACATCAAGGAGTTGCGGAAGAAACTGAAAACTGTGCGAAGCCTTTCGATCGCAGTCCGCCATAAAAATGTTTCCAGTGCCAGGCAAAAAGGGGAAGCACTGGAAATACGAGATACGTTGTTGAGCTGCAGCTGCTTTGGCCGTTGCTCTGGCCTTCCAGTCGGAGGTGGGCGTTGTCGACGGCAACAGCCCCTGAGTGTCAATGGGAAATGTGATTTCCATCTCGCTTGCACCCGTGCGAGAAGAGCAAATGATTGAATGAGACGGCGCATGCATTGGTTGCTCTCTGGTTGGAACGACAACCGACAACAGCCAGAACATTCATTTGCTCGCTCCCCCCCACTGGTGACGTCTAGCTCTCTCTCTCTCTATCGCTCTCGCTCTCGCTCTTGCTCTCCCGTTGCCGTTGTCGTTGCCGCTGTCGTTGTCGACTCGAATCGGCCTTGTGCCCCTGAACGGGCTGTTTGTGGCATCGACAGACCAGTTTGTGTTTAAACGCGAATAGGCAAAGGCGCACATCTCAGCTGTGCCTGTCGACTGTGACTCGGATTCAGACTCGAATTCAGAAGCGTCAACGTTGAGAGGCCGCCACTCAAACTGGCCGACAAGCAGGCAACCAGACAGACAGACAGACAGACAGGTTGTGTGTGTTGTGTGTGTGTTGAACTCGTTTCAATGACGATCGGTGCAAAAGCCAAAACTAAGCCGTAAATAACAACAAAAATAGTGTTTGTGCAATAATCCATAGGCGTCTCAATAAATATATGCTTAACACAATAAATTAGTACAAGTTATTAGCTTCAACCACTTAAACTTATTGACCAAAGTGATCTGGAAAATACAACAAATTCGACAACGAATGGGAAACACAAGTAGAAACACATGTTTTGAGTGATACTCGCCACAACCTTTTGGCCGCGGTCGCCAAGTCCAGCCGTGTCGAAAAGTGACCCGTAACCGGACCCGGTCTTGGACCCAGACACCGACCCGTACTCGAATAACGTTACCAACTAAGTAAATATAACCAGTGTCCAGCATCAGAGGACGATTTGTGTGCTCTCGCGCCTGCAAACAGTCAATGTCAATAAAAATACAAATAAAAATAAATAACAAGCAACAAACAACAAAAAATTGACACGAAGTAAAAGAATAAAACGCAAAGTCACACAAAAAACAAACAAAACATTTTCCGGCTCCGGCGACATTAACAGAACTGCTCGACATCGACAATTTGTTTTATCAATTTTCAACAAGGCCAACAACACAACAAGAGCAACAAACAACAACAACAACAATCGCACACAGCAGCAGCCAACAAACCAACAAACAACAAAAGCGTCCAGAGTGCTTAGCCGCGCTCCGCGTCGAGCACGCACGCCACCAACACCACCACCACCACCAACAACAACAACTACAACAACATCCACCATCCTTCAGCTCCCAGCTCCCATCTCCATATACACATCCGTATCCGCATCCATCTTCAGCTCCCACCACCCACTCTCCCGGCACGACCGAGTTGCAGCCACCCAGTCAGCCAACCCCTTGTCACCAACAACAACAACAACAACAACAATAGTAGCAGCAGCAGCAGCATCATCAGAATATCCTTGCAGGGCGCGGGCGCCCCACGCTGAGCTCTCCAATTGTACAACCTGCCGTTGCCGTTGCCGTTGCCGCTGCCGCTGCCGCTGCCGTTAACAGTTCAGCGTCGAAGACGAACGCGACAATGGCTGCATATGCGCAGTTTGGATATGGTTACCCGTCGGCAAATCAGGTAAGCGAGTAAAACACGTTAACAAATATGTCGCGGTAGAAAATTGTATACATTACAAGCCTTGCAGTTGCCACAAAATGATGATTTTTTCCATTAAAATTAAGATTTCAATAACTACGGAATATTCCTTTTTATCTTGCCTTGTTACAAGATTCAATTCCTGATTAAATTCTGAGCATATCAAATCGTAGGCTTATCAAGTCAAACTTAGAGGTGTGATTGCAGTAATTTCAATATTTTTGAATATTTTGAAACTTATAAAATTCTTTGCAAAGACCCATGAATAAATCTGGCTTTATCATTATTTATTTATTTAACCTTTATTTTCGCTTTGGGGAGCTAAATTGAGAATTAAATATGATTTCAGAATAGGCGTATTTGTAATTGGATCTTTTTTAATTATATAAAATTCGTTGGAAAACGTGTCGAACAAGAGACTAATTCTTAGTTCCGGCTTTCTCACTAGTAAATTAAGGTTTTATCCACATTAAAATATGTATTTTAAAAAATGCTACTATTCTTTTTTAATTAAACATGCAATATTTAAAGGCATATAAATCTGTCGAATTTAATATATATACATTAATATATATTGCACAGTGCTTAGCAGCTTTAGTCTTACATGTAAATGGCGACGGCGCCGTATTTGAAATAAACATAAATTCAGATTTTATGTTGCGGTAATGGGGCATGAATATTCAAGCCGTATACATACATACATGTACATACATATATGCAGCTACTGACCGTCAGCCGGTAATAGAGGCCCCAAGCAAGTGTTGCACAATTTAGGACATTATGCAGCCGTCGCCATCGCCGTCGCCATCGCCATCGCCATCGACGTCGCCGCCGCCGTTGCCGTCGCCGTCGTGAACGTTCTGGCCAGCGGCTGGATTGACTTCGGACCATAATTACTTGGCCACTGGAATTGAGGGAAGTGGGCAAAAGGGAAGTTCAGTAAATGTGAAGTTCAGTAATTCAAATTAGTTAGCTGAGGTTGTGTTTCTGCGTGTGCGTGTGTGTGTGTGAGTGTGTGTGGCAGCCATTACTATATCAGAGCAAAGCCTATACAGTGAGTGTCGTTAATATATTACCCCTTTATAGTTGAGAGT
This sequence comes from Drosophila mimica, assembly GCA_037043585.1. Taxonomy (NCBI): domain Eukaryota; kingdom Metazoa; phylum Arthropoda; class Insecta; order Diptera; family Drosophilidae; genus Drosophila; species Drosophila mimica. Next base: position 875,861 of record JBAMBE010000396.1, read on the forward strand.
GCCATAAATATGTATATACTTATACTCATAGCCTTTAACTGCCTTTAACTATTCACATAAATTGCTGTCTAAGCGAATCGAATGGGCCGACATTTGTTTTAATATGCAAAACTTGGTAAATTGCAATAATTAAAATAATGAACGCTCAGATTATCGACTCTAATTATGTCTGCGGATGTGCAAAGTGGAAAGTACAACCTACTTTTGCTACCACTCATCCTCTTTTTTTTATTTTTGCCACACTGTGTTTTCAGCTGCTTCCTTCTGCTGGCCAAATTGTGTTGCAGCTATTTTTGTTGCCGGCATTTCTTGGTTTGTGTTTTTTGTGTGCTTAATTCTCTTGTCGTCAGAACTGGTTTAATTTGTATTCTCTTAAATTTGCATACATTAAAAGTTCGTAAAGCTTAAAAGATTATTGCAAAAAACTGAAATTTTGACACTTATAAACCCATAATGCACTTTCTCAGGATTTGCTGTGTTTCATCTATGTTGAATTGTTATGTTGTTGACAGTTTAATTGGGACTGTTTAATATATTTATAGATACAATAAAATATAATTTATGGCATAATTTTGTCTGATTAAACTTCTGTATCTTAACTATTTGCACAAAATAATAAATTGTTGTTGATTTATTTTGAAAACAGAAAAATAAACATCATGATTTGTATCCATATAAAATTTAATTCTGAAAAATATTAACGCGAATAAAAAATAATAATATATGCAAAAGAACATCAAATGTTAGTCAAACATCGAATTTTATAGTTAATCCGTCGTCAAATGAGCTTTAAATAAAATCCTATTTTTACCGATCGATCTGCTCACTTGTATTTAACAAATTCCGGTTGCGACTTTTGTAAAATATACAAACACCCATTCAATAAAAAAACTCATATCTACCCAAGAGTCGTATTCATTAAATTAATTTAATTTTAATTTCAACGCCAATTCGGCATCCCAAATATGACACATAAAACTCGCTGACGAATTCAATACAAATATATATATATATAAATATATGTATATATATATTTGTGTGTGTTTATTAATTTAATCAACGGCTGCTGCAGCTTCTGGGTCCATGGACAGAATTGTCAACTTGCCAATGCGAGGAGCAGTTCACGCATTTCATGGCAAAATAACTCAAATTCCCAGGCAGCGGCCGAGGCACAACCCGTTGCTTCATACATACATACATACACACATATATACATGTCCATGTGTCCTTCCTGCCACGTTGCGTAGGCCTGGTCCGATGCGAGAAAAAACTAATATTTTGCCGTGTGCATTCCATAATTGATTTATGAATTTTTAATGCAAACATTGAAAGCCACTGGCACGTTGAAAACAAAGAGTTGCTCCTGCCGTTGCAGGAACTGCTAACTGGCAACTGGCAACTGGCAACTGGGAACCGGGACGACGACGACGACAGCAACTACTGAAACTGAAGTTAATTCAATAAAAGGAGCGCACAGCAACCACAGCAACAACAACAACAACAGCAGCAGCAACAACAACAACAGCAGCAGCAGCAACAGCAACAGCAGCAGCAACAGCAGCAACTTATTCGCATTAGCAAAAACACGCATCAGAGCTATGGGTACTTTGGATTGGTATTGGTATTGGCAAGGAATGGGCATGGGTATTGGACATGGGTAGGGGTATTGCTTTTGCTTTTGCCTGGCACTGGCTGCTGGCTGCTGGCTGCTGGCTGCTGGATGAATGTGAGAATATGCCAAATGCCACGACGCGTCGCCTCGAGTCTCGAGTCTGCAGCAGTGCCTCAGAGCCGCATCCAAAACCAAAACCAAATGTCGGCAGAGACCCAAGCTCAGCACTGCCTTCAACTCCTGCTCCTGTTCCGGCTCATGCTCCTTTTAATTTCGCTTATTGTTTGTCATTGCTGCTGCTGCTGCTGTTGTTCTTGTTGCTGTTGTTGTTGCAGTGCCCGTTAGTGCTGTCGGCGCCGTTGCCAGTTGCAATTCCAAGTCGACTGGCGTCAGGAGCAACCTATTGCGGAGCAGCTATCACTTTTTCCTCCTTTTCTTTTTTTTTTTGCTGCAGACTCTTTGTTTAGATGTTGTTGCTGTTGTTATTTGGAGTGCAAAAACAAAAATCCACAAACGCATCTTCAGCAGTAGCAGCAACAAGAGCGAAACGGCAGCAACAACAGCCCACAACAAGCCGTGGCACACACATTCGCACACTCCAACACACACTCGCACACACACACACTCGCACACACACTTGGAGTTAAAAACAATAATAACAACAAGGGGAACTTCACAGCCCAGCCTCCTTTGATACACACGCACGGACTGCAGCAATTGGCAATTGAATGGAATTGGCATTGGCAAGGTGGGATAGGGACTGGACCGTACCCGTACCTGTACCCGTACTCGTACCGTACCGTACCGACGGGCAGGCGTTTCGTGAGCTTTAACATAAATCATAAAATTAATAACCATAAAGTGACGGCAACAGTTTTTCCAAACATCTCGGTCCGAGCGGGTGGCCGCAGACGCTGCAGACTGCAAAGGGGAGGAGCAGGAGTGGAGCAGGTGGGAGGTGGGAGGCACACATGGTTTTTGTCTGACAGTCTGTCTGTCTGTCTGCACTTCAAAGGCACTAATAATGAGAGCCCGCTCACTTGTGCAATTACGCTTGATGAGTATTTGGCTTTTTAGTTTAACGTTTCTTGTCGATTTGCCAATTTCAAAGTTTTTGCATTTACTTGCAACAACTTGAGCAAATGTTGCAAGGTTCGCTGGCTGCATGGCATTCGCTTCGCTTTGAACTTGGGTCATGCAACCAATAGAGCGAGCTTAGTGTTTTTTTGTTGCACTTCCTTCCCATCGGTAAATGATATTTAAATTTGAATTTTCACTTCAATTTAGTTGCATCCCAGGAAATGTTACTATGGAAAACTTAACTGAATATTTATTAGCTTTTGCAATTGGTTATTGGGCTATTTATAAAATATGCAAATTATGTTAAAATTCCAAAAAAACATGTGTTAATTATTAAAAGTCAAAGTAGACCAGCAATTTGTATATTTATGGAGCAATGAAGTAAAACCAATAATTTTATAGCATTCTTTGTGTGTGACTCTAATTTGATAATTAAAATAAATTTGTTGAACTATTTTAAATTTTCTTTCATATTTCCCTAAATATATTTTATGTTGTTTTTTTTTTAGGTACAGAATATATTGCAAGAAGATTTTCGAAAGATATTAAAGCTATTCATTGATCCATTGATTGAGTGCAAACAGTTTTGAATAAATGAAAGAGTTGAATTATTTTATGCTGATAGTAATTTATTGAGTGTCCTGCTTGGAGTATCTGGCTGTGGATGTATCCTTGCCGTGGCATGACAGGCATAAACTTCAGAGCGGACATGCAGTTCACACCGTTTATCGTAATATTCAAGTCATAAAACAGCGGACTATAAGCCAATATTTAATAGTTGGCAACACTTGGCAACATTTGCAACATTTCCGCATTGTGGTAACTAAAGCCGTCTTTAAGCCAGTGCCAGAAACCCCTCGAGACCAAAAACCTATCCGGTGCCTGTGCCTGTGCTTGTGTCTGTGTCTGTGTGTCCACCTCATGATAAACTCGCCGCTGCGCTTCCTCCTCCTCCTCCTCCTCCATCGGCAAACCATCCACAGTGCATCCCAGAGTGGGTGAGTGAGAATCATTAAAAATAAACTGACTTGCGTGCCGATAATAAGCGCTGGCCGGTGGCTGCTTCGCCGGACCGCACTCTGCCGGACGGTTGGACGGACGGACGGACGGACGGAAGGCAGGCTGCCTGGCTGGCTATTCGGGTCCGGGGTCCTCAGTGTCGTTGTCGTCGCTGATATGTGTTTTTTATGGACGACCACAAAAACTGAAATTGATGTTCGAATCGCATATAAAAATAAAGAATAATAAGAAATGAGCGCGCGCAGCGTTTTGTACATTAGACAGAGAGAGAGAGAGAGAGAGAGTGTGTGTGTCTGTGTGTGTGTGTGTGCGAAAGGGAGAGGTAAACCGGCCACTTGTTGTGGTTTTTTTGTTGGATTCGTTGTGTGTTTGTCGACGGCGTCGTTACAGTTGGTCGCCGGCTCGGGCTGTTCAGCCTGGCTTTGGCCACTGGCCAGTGGTCATTCATTCAGAATTCATTAGATTTCATTCATGAAAACGCCTTCATTATGCAATAATTTCGAGTTTGCTGCGGAGCGGGCAGATCCCTCGACTCCAACTCCAAGTTGGAGTCTCTGTGGCCCTGGTGTCCGCACCAAATTGCTTTCCGATTAGATAGCCTGCAGGAGGTGTTGAAAATCAGCTTGTTCACCTGTGAATTACCATTATTATTTAAGGCATAAATTTGACTACTGTAGCCGAGTTCTGATTGAAGCACAAGGGGCCAACGGTAGCCGACAAAAAAGGATGCGAATTAACGGTTAAGTTAATATTTGTTATTTTGGTATCTTATCACTTTTTAATCTCGCTAATGATAAAGTTTTACTTATGTTTTAATAATTCATTTACGACTTGAGTGAGATTTTAAATTAATGTTTGGACAGTCGGTTAAATCAAATTCACTTGAATTTTGATAGCTGACAATTGAATTTTCGAGCATTTCGATTAGCCTTTTTGCTTTATTTCACGCTCAATGATTTTTTAGATTTTCTGGTATTTACAGAGTTATCTAGCACTTGCCTTATAGCCTGCTCCTGCTGTTGTTTTCTCGATCTCGTTGAGTCGAGTCGAGTCGAGTTGAGTCGTTGAGGTCTTACCGTCTTTCAATCGGAATCGGCGATTCGTTGCGGTTATCGTGCAAGCGCATACCTGAGTGCCTCATTCAATTTCTTGCCCCTTCTGCCTTGCCCTGCCCGGCCCAATACCTACACTCAATCGAGCGGTCGATCTGTCCGCTGATACTTGCAACGTACCCTCTTCAAAGAGGCAGAGAATCCGAGACCGAAACCGAGACCAAGACCGAGACCGAGACCAACACCGTGCCGTAGCCCAAACTCAAGCCCGAGCTCGAACTCTTGCAACGACAGCCCCAACAACAACAACAACAACAACAACAATAACAACAACAGTATCTGAAATCTGACTGTGATAAATTGAAAATTAATGAAGTGAAAATAGATGGAACGGATCGCAAAATGCGCCAAGCCAATAAAATATTTTGACATTTGGAGTTATCGTCTTAATCTGTTTTGTTGATTTCGACCTGAAGGTTCGGCACTCTCGAGCAAACAACCCTTACCCCTACCCCTACCCCTACCCCTACCCATACCCCTACTCCGGCCCCTGCCTCAGCCCCTGTCCCTCTGCCAGTCCTTAGACCGAACGCGAGGCGTCCTTGATCGCATCACCTGTTTTAGGAATCGTTCCATTGCGAACCTTTTTTTTTGGCTTTTAATTTTTTTATTTTTATTTATATTTATATTTGACTTTTTTTTAAGTTATATCTTCTTCTTTTCAGTTACTTGGCGGTGCGGCGACTGCGGCTGGGGACAGTCAGAGCGGACATGGTGGGGGCTCTGTGCCATCGCCGCTGTCCGGCACAAACGAGGCCTCGCTCAGTCCCTCGGGCGGATCGACAACGACGGGCATCACCGGCCCCGTCAGTCCAGGTGCAATTTCGCAAACGTCCAACAATGCGGGCCCTACAGTCTCGACAGTCACAGCGCCGACGGATGCAGATGCAGTTGGCAACGATGTTGTCGGCGGCGGCGGCAGCGTCACAGAAACAGATGCCTCTGCTGCCGGCGTCGGCGGCGTCTCGAGCAGTGCTCTGGAGGCGCATGTCCGTGCTGCCAACAGCATGTCCTGCTGCGAAAACGGACGACCGATCATCACTGATCCCGTCTCGGGTCAAACGGTCTGCTCGTGCCAATACGACTCGGCCCGTTTAACACTCGGTGGCTATTCTCGCATGGCGTTACCCTCCGCTGGCGTTGGGGTCTACGGCGGACCGTATCCCTCCAACGAGCAGAATCCCTATCCCAGCATTGGTGTCGACAACTCGGCCTTCTATTCGCCGCTGGTAAGTGTTTGATATGCAGCTAATTGGATTAGTGCAGCGGGAGCAGAAGTCCACGCTGAATGTAAGTTGACAGGTGGCGATTTCGCAAGCAGGTTTCTCTGAACGGTACGAATCCCATTTGATCTGCTGCGATCTGCCGCTGTCGTCCGGCTACTCCAGTAGGCAATTAGCGGAAGCTTACACGCATGTTGTCGGCTCAGCCTGACTGGCTTTTCCGCAATCGATGACTAACTATAAATTGTGTGTTTGGTTTAATTTTAGAGTAATCCGTATGGCATGAAGGATGGCAGCTCTGGTTCTGATATGAATGCTTGGACCTCGGCTGGTCTGCAATCAACTAGTGGCTATTATTCCTATGATCCCACTTTGGCCGCTTATGGGTGAGTCTCTAATCCAACAGAACAAACAATAACAAAAAACAATTGCACCACTAAGAAAAGTTAAGCGAGTTTAAAATGTTTTCATGGGCTGGCGACCAAAAGTTTTCAGGCACCGTCTGCTGAGTTTTTTTTTATTTCTTTTTTTTTATCACCACAAAAGGTTTTTCCTGGCAAACTGGCAAGTGGCCCAAAACAGGCTTAAACTGTGGCACCGAGCGTAGACAATCTGCAAGGGTATCGCGCTTGTACTCCTTAACGCCTTTCCTTTCCTTTCCTACCCATTCCTTTCCTTTCCCACTCAACCCTCCCTAAGCCCTAAGCAAGCGATGCTTTTAAAAAATACACTAAACTCAATAAGTTTATGGCTGGAAGGGAAGCCGATGTTGATTGTGTGGTGAGCTGGGCGGAAGGAAGTTACAAATGCACAGATTAAAATTCCCAGGGCGTTTCTTCTGTCGCGGTTTTTATTGTGCGTTTCGCTTTTTTTTTCACTTTTTTTTAAGAAGCGGAATTTTGTGAATCAAAAGTGCAACACGTACGCGGTCTAGAAAAATTGAGTGAAGAAAAGCAAAACTGAGTCTTAAACAGTTATGAATTTCAATCATTTAGTTAAAGAGTTCCTCCTTAAACCACATTCAATTTATGAAAGAGCTTAAGTTATTGGGATAGGCTTGCCTTACTAGAAAATAAGTTAAAAAATATAAATTAATTTAATGCATTTCATTCAAATTTATATTGTTTTTAAAAATTACACGTTAGAGAAATTCCTATCTGTCAAATGTGTACCTTTTTAATTAATTTTTTTATTAAAGATTAAACTTTGGTTAGTTTCTTAAAAATAAAAAAGCGAAAAGAAAAAATTTCCAAATTTATATATTATTAACTGGATGCTTTTTGTGTTAATTGGTTTTTATCACATGAATTTAATTGCAGCTTAAAGTATATTTTTTTTTTGCATTTTTTTAGCGAAATTATTTCATATTTTCATTTATTTCTTTTATTAATATTTAATGTGACAATTGCAATATCTTTGCGCATTTAAAAAACACTTTTTAATTACCTTTGTCCCATTGTACGAGGCTGTGTGCACTTTGCGATATTCCACTTGGAATAGCTTTTGGCCTTAAAGTGTCGCCTTGACTTGAATGTGGATAATTGTTTAGCTGATGAGGTGTGGCACCAACATTGTTATTTGCCAGGGCACTGATATGGGCAAGGTCTGGGCAGGTCCGATTTACCGGAAGAAACACTCGATGTTTATCCAATATATCAGGGCGTTGTCACCGGAATAGTTGTGTGTGGTTTTCTAGTTTATGTCAGACAAGTCTTTAGTGAGTGCAATGTTGAGTCTTTAAGCGAACTATTTATTTATATTCCGAGTGAATGCTTTCAATTGCAGCTATGGGCCCAACTATGATCTCGCCTCGCGGCGCAAGAATGCCACACGTGAATCGACTGCCACATTGAAGGCGTGGCTGAGTGAGCACAAGAAGAACCCGTATCCGACTAAGGGCGAGAAAATTATGCTGGCCATCATCACAAAGATGACGCTGACTCAGGTCTCCACATGGTTTGCGAATGCACGACGTCGTCTGAAAAAGGAGAATAAAATGACGTGGGAACCAAAAAACAAGACGGAAGACGATGACGACGGACTGATGTCGGATGATGAGAAGGACAAGGAGCCCATCGAGGGCACCAAGCTGCAAGCAAGCGACACATTTGGTAAGCTGTCACCTAATTTGATACCCTGCACTCCCCAATCTCTTTTTCCCTGTCTCTCTGTCCCCATGTCATTGACCCAAGCAAGTGTCTCAAGTCAAGTGGTTTTTTTTTTTATCCGTTGAAAATTGCGCGATTGGGGCTTGATATCATTTTAAGGACGTATTTGTATTGTTTTTCTAAGCGGCCCAGCTCCAACGATTTTAGTGCCTGTCGCTTTCTGACCCTTCATGCCCTTTGCTGGCCCCCCAAACTACAGATTTGTGGCAGCGGCCTTTTAAGTACAATTTATGTGGCGAAACGAATGTTATGCAATCTTTGTCTTCTCGGTCTGCCGTCCCTCGTCCGCCGTCCGCCGTCCGTCCGCCTTTCTGTCTGACCATCCGTCTGTCCGTTTATTTGTCTGACTGCTTAGGCGACATCCTCCCCGGAAGTTGACAGCACATTGTTGGCAAAGTGGCCTTGCGCCCGCACTCTCTCCTTCCTCCCCTCTCTGCCCAGGCTCTAACTGTCCTTCCATGTGGATGGAAGCGGCCTTGCTCGACTTGGCGACTTGACTTGCACTGAATTCCGATTTTGCCGCTCGAGGAACGCTGTTCGCTGAGGGATGGGGTGAATACTGGGAGTGGAGTTGGCGGAAGCCGAAGCATTTTGTTGCTGAAAGCTTTCTGCGACGAGGCAAACGGCGCGAAGGGTTGCACGCATCAACGCCCACCAACAATTTCAAGGGTTTTTGCCCTGCGCCTGCCAAAGACGAGGCAAACGCCCAGTTGCCAGTTGCCAGTTGCCAGCTGTTGGTTGTTGGCTGTTCGACTGTTGGGAGGCAAGTGGCAAGTGGCAACTGCCAAGTGCCAAGTTTTGTAGTGCTCTAAGAACTTGTCTACTTCCGCCTTGCAACTTGAAATTAATTTAATTTAATTTTTGTCTCTGTTCTGCTGTCTTTTTTGTCTCCCAACTTTAATTCAACCCAGATCCCGGCCATCAACGTATCAAGTCTGAGCTGGCCAACAACAAGTCTGACAAGGATCTGGACATTGAGGAGAAGCTGGAGCGTGAGCCGCAGAATTTGCTGGCCATCAGGGGCATGCCGCCATATGGTGCACCCGCTTTCAATCCGCATCCGGCGCACTCCTACAATCCCTATGCCCATGTCCATGCCCAGGCACAGGCGCATGCCCAGCAGGAGCAGCAACAGCAGCACCAGCAGCAGCAACAACAGCAGCAGCAATCTGCAACTGGCGTTTATTACAATCCGGGCTATGTGCAGGGTCATGGCCAGGACGTGGCTGGTGGTGGCGGTGGCGTTGGTGGCAGTGAATACACCGTTCAAAAAAACCAGCTGAGCAGAGACTGTGGCATACCGGTGCCGGCGAGCAAGCCCAAAATCTGGAGTGTGGCCGACACAGTCGCCTGCAAGACACCACCGCCTACGGCATATCTCGGCCAGAATTTCTATCCACAGCAGCAGCAAGCGCAACAACAATCACAAGTGCTGCCCCTGCTGCCCGATTCACCCACGCATCCAGCGCATCCGACGCAGCAGCAGCAGCAGCAGCATCTGCAGCATCCGGAGCAGCAACAGCAGCAGCTGCAGCATCTGCAGGCTGCGACACAGATTATGGGGCCGCAAGTCGAGCTCGGTTCGCCGCTGAGTATGATGAGCAGTTACGCCGCCGCATCGCCATATTCGCGGATACCTACGGCGTACACCGAGGCCATGGGCATGCATACCAAGACGCCTATCAATATGCATCGCGAGCTCTCCCAGCTGCAAGTGTTGCATTCGAGTTCCAGCCAGACGCCCTATCATCACCAGCAGAGGGTGGGGTTTACCGAGATTCAACCCGATACGCCGCCACAGACGCCCCCAAACATGAAATTGATCAGTCACAACAGCAGCAACAACAACAACAACAACAGCAACAATCACAATCATCACAACAGCAACAACAGCAGCAACAGCAACAGCAGCAGCTCTACGCTGCATACAGGGCCCGGCCCGGTAGCGGTAACATCCATGGGTTCAATGCTTTACAATAACAACAACAACAACAATAACAATAGTAATAATATCTATAACAGTAGCAATAGTAGCAGCAGCTATCTAACTAGCAATCGCTCCAATTCGTAGGGCCCTTTCTATCAGATTACACATTAGATGCCGATACCAAATATATATTTCAATAACCAGGCCCAAGTGGACAAGTGCAAATATCGCCACAGCATCGTTGTGTGATGCAGTAACGATAGCGATAACGATAACGATTACGATAACACACACTAATTAGTTTGCAATAAATGTAGCTTAAGTATGGCAATAAAACTTAATTTCCTACCATATCGTAAATTATTTTCACTTTATAACTTTAATTAGCATATTTACACTCATCAATTTGAAAATGCCGTCTCCAAGTTGCGAGACTCGCACGACAACAGTTTGTCATGCAGTGGGATTTGAGTCATTACCCCATTGAGTTTAATGACTCGAACATGACACTCCACAACAACAGAGCCACCAAGAAAGCAAACAGCAAACAGCAAACAGCTAAAACAAAAGCAAAAACTTAGAACATTTCGGTACTCAAAGCAAACAAAGATACATTTGTATTTCGCATGGTGCTCTCCCTCTCCCTCACTCTCTCTCACACTCACTTTGTATCTATCTCTATCTGTCGCGCTGTATAAAGTTGTGCATACATTAAACAGTTATTTAATTACCACATTTACGCTAAGTGTGCACACATACATACATTACATACATACATGCCTACATACATACACATAGTATGCGGTTATTATGAGCTTAACCACTTAATTTTCATCAACTCAAATACCACAAGCAAAAAAAAGAAAACACTTTAAAATGTATCTTGAAATACTAGAATTAATATTGAAATCGGAAACACTACAATTCAAACAGTTGTCATATGGGTAAAAAGTATGCTTGGTGTACTTCGAGTTGGGATGGAGTTGAATTAGTGCTAAAAAGTTGATAGCCAGTGTTTTCTGTGATATATCCATATACAACTTGTATAAATGATGCACAGATTGTACGATAGCCACTCGGTAGAGTGGACAACAAATAAACTTAGTTCGTAGTTTGCAGTTTAACAGCACTTACTAATTAAATATGGTTGCTCTAGATATGTATGTATGTATGTATGTATGTATGTATGTATGTATGTATAATTGTGTAATCTATCTATCTAATCGAATTATCACTTCTTGTCGGATTCCTAGCTAATTTCTATAGTTTACTCTTATTTTAAGTATGTACATACATATAGAGTATACAAAAATGAATAGGTTCGAAAATGTAATAAAATTTTAAATTAATAATAAAACTAAGTTTGTAAACTTGCACTATACAAAATAAAATAATTACACATAAAGAAACAACATCAGTTTAAGATCATCATTTTGAAACAATTCGTGCTTTGTCGAATCAAAAAATTATTAAATAAAATAAATTTAAAAAATTACTTTGGATGTATTTACTTTAATTTTGGTAATTGCACAATATTTGCATTCCTTTGAGCGGGGTATTTTCTAGTCTTCATTTTATATTGGATATATATTCTTATTCCTGCAATCCATATATGCTTAAATCCAGTTCAATATCTATATCTAACAGTAATCTTAGAGCTAACATTTTTCTCACATCAGATTGTTTCAATATAAACTCGTTTATTGATTATATAGTAAGCCCTATTTGGTATTATTTTTTGCTATTTACTATTGTAATAACCTACTTTTTATTCACTCATCGATTTATGAATTTATTCGCTAGCACTCGAAACAGAACAATGAGCAATGAATAATTTATGAAAACAAGAAAAAACAGAATATAATCCGAGCAACGTATAGATTTCAAATAAATACGAATTGACAATGGACAATTGGAGCACTGTGAAGTAGCCACACTTGTTTAAGATCATAATCTCCATTGTATTGACAGAGTTTGGCTACTCTTTCGTAACCCTTTATAATGATTTCGAGAGCTGGGGAAAATGTCAAATCGGATTAAACGAGTATTGTTATGATATTTGTGTGTAGAATTTACGCATTTTATGTATTTTTTTGTTCGCCGATAATTCCACTTTGTCATCGAGGATTTATGGGTTTTCTCTAGTTTTGTGACACGCGTCACATTTCGAATCGTGCCCAAGTGACTGAGTGTCTTTTCGTTCCGTAAATAGGTAAGAAATTTGTGTTTGATGTGGCCACTCCCAAATGTACGGCAATCAATTTGGGCACTATAAACCGACTTGGACAATGATAAAAAAAATGGTGATCCCATCTAAAGAACCATAAACAAATTTAATTCACTTGAAGCACTCACACAAAAAACTCAAATATAAAGAAAGGTTTTACTGTCCCAATTAATGGCACAATTATGTGTCCAGCCGTATCAATCTCGGGGACTAAAAGAGCCAACGATTTTTCAAAGGCAGGTCAAGTTTATTGAGAATAACTGATAACTATCGCAGTTGAATTGATAGCACCACAAGAGTTAATGCAGCTATAATTGAATTACTGGAATTACTCAAAAATATATTTTAAAAAGTGAGCGATATTTCTTAATTAAATATTTAATTTTAAAATATATTTATGAGCCTGTGTAGCATATGTATGTATTTATTATGTGCACTTGGCTATTAATGAAAACAATTAAGAGCTCAACCGTGTTATGGTGCGTGCGAGAACCGTTAGATAAATTCTCAAAATTTTCAAATTAGCTGCCTGAATTATGGTAGCATCTGCATTCAATTGCACACTCTATGCAAAGTGCAGGCAGTCTGGCGTGCAACTACGTAATTATTTACATACATATCCACATATGTATACATATGTGTTTACGGGTGCATTGACCATGCCCAGGATCATCCCTATGTATGTACATATATACGCGGCTGACTGAAGCTCCACTGTTGCATTGGCTTTTGTCTGTACCGGGCTGGCTTTTGCAATTTTATCCACAGAGTGGAAAATGTCAACATTAATTTCGGGCTTTTATTTGTGCGAATCGGGCTTGGCCACATTTTAAATTAACCCAAAACATGTTTAGGGGTTTTCCGCACAATTGCCCCATCGGTGCAGGCGCAACCATGTGGCATAATGGCCATTGCGAATGTTGCAGCACCTGACGCCCCTTTTCTATGCGATGCCACTCATTAAGAGTGTGTTAAATAGGGTTTAATAAATTTATGCCACAGAAGGAGACCTTTTCGACCCTACACAAAATATATTTGTTAAAACAACATCAGCCGTTTTGCTTCACATCTATTTTTACGTGTGTTTCATTTAAGCTAATTTTTTATTAATTTAAAATTATAGATTTGATTTTATATCTGATTAGAAATTAACTAAAAATAGAGAAACTGAGAGAGGGTGTTCATCTGGTACCCACTGTAGATTTTCGTTTTCCTAAAGCCTGTTTCAGATCATTACATTAGTGTTGCAACCATTGGAATGGCTTCGAGCTTGTTTCTATTCCTTAAGTGTCTAGGTCGGTGAATTATTAGTAATCAGTTCATTTTGGATCAAAAATCATCGATATCGGTGTGTTAAATCTCACATTGGAACAATCTGTCGAAAGATCAGTTCATCTATTAAACATTTTTTGGTTTACTAAATTATAACCAGGATTGCAGGCCATTTACTCCTCATTATTAATCATTATTATTATCATTAGCAGTAGTGGCTGTTCTTATGCTGCTAACGTATATTTTGTTCTTTATTTTTCCAACATCAGAATACTATATCAAATAGCGGTTTTGAATATTTATTTTATATATTTATAGGCAACTTGGCTGCGGCTTACATTTTCTTGTAAAACCCTGTGCATATCTTAGAATTCTTAAAAATATTATAAATCTTATAAATATTTTATTATTTATTAATTTATTTATAATTTTAATTTTTTTTTTTTAAATTAATTTATTCATTTTTTTTATTTTTTGTTTTTTGCTGTCGGCTGATTTTAGTTGCCAATAAATAAATAAATAAATAAATAAATAAATAAATAAATAAATAAATGACATGTGTGTCTTGTGACAAGTCTGTCATTAGTTTTGAAATTATAAAAAATAGGGTTTAGGCCTTAAAGTTTCTTGATTAAGGACGATGACACCAACAATATAAAGTGATTTTTATAAAAATATAAAAACACAACCGCAGCTGCGGGGGTGCGCTGGCGGAGCATTGGCAATCCGGATCCGAAACAGGTCCACAGGGTCCGGACGCACACGTGGTACATTATTCGGCTACAAAATGGCCAAAACAACAAACCGCTATAATTTACCATATTTTATGGCTGCGCTGTGGCAATAAAATCGCCAACAAGCGCTATAACTCATTCGAGAGCGGCCGCATTTGCCCGGCTGCAGCAGCAGCAGAAGCTGCCCCCGGCGCACGTTACACGTTCCACAGAAATAGAGCTGGACAGTGCAAGAGAGGGGGCAAACAGGGGGAGCGGGAGGATGAGGACTTGGGTATGTTTTGCGTACATCCGCGGTTGTCCACTGTGACTGCGAATATGAGCTGCATGTGTGTGTCTGTGATTGGGCGAATGAATGGTTTCAATGATAGCGCCACACTATATATGCATGTGTGTGCGTGTGCGTGTGTGTGTGTGTGTGTGTGTGTGTGTGTAGTAGTAGGCCCGCGGGCTCTAATTTGTATCTCAAATGCGTGGTAGGCGCAAGCGTTTTCTAATTTATCTATGCTGAAATGTACATTGATAGCGTACAAGTTTATGGCTCTGTTCTCGTTGTTATCCATGCGGTGGGAATTGTGGTTGTTGTTGTTGCTGCTGCTGTTGCTCCACCAGTTCCACTGACAGTAGCCGACACACATATACAAACAAATGAAAGAAAAATGCCAATTTTACAATTGGTGCACAATGAAAATGCCAGTTGAATGTATTTCAATTTGCGAAGTCAACCTCCAATTGGTGGCAATGTGAGGCGAGGCGAGTCGAGAGCAATTCCCATTCGAAAAACAAATTTAATTAATTTTATTTAAATTCATTGTCCTGGCACAAGGACACGGGGCGCTGCTCGTTAAATTATTGTCGCCTGCTGGTATGTGTGGAAATAAAATAAAATTGTTTTTGTGGTTTTTGCCCAAAGGACGCGTGTCGCCATTTTTCATTTCGCGCAGCGCAGCATCAAACTTAAAAAACATACAAAAATAAAAAACAAAAATACGCAGATCGAACAAGGCTGGCCCAAACCAGCACTCGTCTTGACAGGGCTTAATCCAATGCTGCTGCTGATGTTGTTGTTGTTGTTGTTGTCTAGACTGCGCTGAGGCAGCTCGGAGTTGTATACTTAATGTGGCGATCCTCTAGTAATGAAGGGAGAATAATTTAAATATTTAATTAACACATTCCGGCGGTGAGTTTTTTGGTTAGCCAGACGTTCCCGCCGTGAATCTCTGGCAGCCAGCCTCTGTCAGCCAGCCAGTTGGCCAGGATGAACTGACACAGAGACGCCATGCAAATCGTGCCTAAAATCGCCAGAGTCGTCTCGCGCGTGTGTGTACAATTAATGCAGGAATAGGCGCAATTAAGTTTGTCACTGCAGAATGGCGACTGGGATGGAGGCAGGCAGGCAGGCTCGGCTTATCGCATGATTCCGATCGAGCTTTAACTCTTTGAGCTTCAGTCTCATCTCTTCCAGTCCAGTCCAGTCCAGTCCAGTCGAGTCTCTCCCGTCGTCTTGCAGTCCTCGTGTGCATGCAAAACGCACTCGCACTTGTTGCGAAAGCTTTTAGCTTGTTTTTAGCTGGCTGGCGGCAACCCAAAGATTTATCTGCATCCGGTGTCCAGTTACCAGTTACCAGTTACCAGTCAGTCCGTCGTCTGCTGCCACAGTTCAACTTGAATGATGCGCTCCTTGGCCATTTTGGGAGTAAATTTGTGTGCAAATGGGATTTTTATTTGGCTCATGTTACTTTTTCTTTTGTTTTTCTCTCTTTTATTTATTTTTTATTTTTATTTTTTGCTGTTGTTGTTTCTTGATCGTTTCACGGCCGAATGCTGATTATGTAACTTAAATGGCGAAGATAGGCAATTTATGTTCTAAAGTCAAGACCTGTCTGTGAAATATGCAATTCCTTGTTGCACCCTTGATGCAACCTGAGACAAGTTTGCTGACGAAACTTTACTTTACTCTACGCAAGCTGTCAGCCACTTAAGATTCCTAATACTGATTCAGCCGAACCGGTTTTAGCCAGTTTGAATAGTTTTTAAGGTAGCTTAAGCGCTTAATCGACATTAATTCCGCTAATTAGTCGTCCAGATTCTAATGAGTGTTAAAATGCAACTAATTGCTCAGCCAGTGCACATTTCCAATTTACTGATCGTATTTGAAACACCTCCTAGAGTATTCAAATTAGTGCTACTGTTGAATTGATTATATATTATTGACTTTTAAATTGCTAATCGATACAATACACATGCCTTGTAGATCAAAGAATTGAGTCGGGTTTTTAATAGAATGATTGTTAGATAGACAAATACTTGGCAATTAATAATAAAAAGTTCCTATCGATATACAGCTCCAATGCTTTAACTATATAGTTTCTATGGAAATTCCATGAGAATATTATTATAAGGCATAAAAATTTTTCTGCACATTAAATATGAAAATGATGTGAAAAGATTTTTTTGTATAATATGAAAATCCATATCTATATTAAAAACTTACTATTTTGCTTGCTGATTAAATTCATTTAGCAATAATCCCCTTTGCGACAGTTTATAGAAATCTAAGTGAGTTTTGTAGAATTCTTCATAATTTTTTTCTTAGTATGCTTTTCTATTACTATATATTATATATTATATTAAGTAATTAATCTAACATGTGCTAAGTTACTAAAGAATATTATACGAATTTAAATATATATTGACATTTTTAGTCAGTTTTCAATATGATGTGTAATTTTATGTGAGCATATCATGTTAATGAACGTGATTAAGAAAATAAAAAAATTAGTCTTGGGATTTTAATGGAATCTTTCAATATGAGGCATATTTGATAATTTGTCTTAAATTATATACTTTTTTTGCGTCTCTTCTATTCTTCAAAGTCTGTATCCAATGGAATTGTTATTAAAAAATATATTTAAAATTTAAAATTAATATGATAATTAACATATTAACATATTTGTTAATTTGTCTTAAATTATATACTTTTTTTGCGTCTCTTCTATTCTTCAAAGTCTGAAGCCAAAGGAATTGTTATTAAAAAATATATTTAAAATTTAAAATTTAAAATGAATATGAAATTAACTGTATACATTTATGTAATTTATTTCTGCTGTATACTGAGAGGGTCATCTGGCCAAAGACAACATTTGTGCATCCGAGAAATTGTTGAAATACTTTAAGGGATGGCTATGTGTGCATGCATGCAGACATACATATATAAGGATTTGTTAAATTGTATGTTGCCGGCCAAGTTAGTCCCGTATCAACGATGACAACAACGACGACGACGACGAGGAAAACAAAAAAAAAAAAAAAAAAAAACACGAGCATGCAAAAAAGGGAAAAGGACCAGCTGAAATGTTGAAAACCAGCAAAGCCATTTGTTTCCTAGTTGGACAAGATGTTTGCTCGTTCGGCAAAATAAAGTACAGAATACCCGGCTCTCGGCTGGCTAATGTGCAGCGGGTGCATTTGGGCACTCCGAACATTTGGGATAACATGCGAACACGGCATATTTGCAGGGATCCAAAACGCCAAACGCTGTTGTCCGGCCACTCAGCTACTAGTGGGTAATGAATGGATGCGAATGCATGACATGGACGCAATTTTCGACAGTCCACAAACCCCGGCAAGGGCAGCCTGTTAGCAAGGGGGGCAAAGGGGCAGCCCTGGCAACTGGCAGGGACAGAGAGGCAGTCGGGGACGCAATTTGAGTTCTGCTGATTAGCTCATGTTCAGAGTCTATAGATGTAGACAGACATAGGCTCATGTGCTGCAGACCTTTGGCTCGCTGGATGGATGCTCAATAAAAAAAACACACACGACTACATACATACATATGTAGTGTGTAGAGCATTACACACAATTTTAAGTGTGTGTGCACATTATGTAACAAGTTTTCCAATTCCTATTTTTTAACATAAAAATAGATTGGGCTTATGGAAATGATAGTTTTTAAAACCCTGACGATCTCTTTGCATAGATAGTATTAGTATTAGTAACTACCATCTACCTAGTTTTAAAAAGTAGAGTGTGTGTACGAGAGTGTGTGTACTTGTGTGTGTGTGTGTGCCAGTGAACTAGGAGTATTCTTTACATTCGCGTTATTTGAATGTACTAATTAAAACCTAACAACGACAAGCCAAAGTTGAAAACTTAAAAATACAGCGTTGATACGAAAATTGGCAGCTTTTCAAATGGGCGGAGCGATTTCCCCTCCACGCCTCTTCCAATGAAAGCCCCAGCCCCATGACTCGCCGCAACTTGCAACCAAACAGCTGGAAAGAGCAGTACCTCTGCCATCATCCATGTGCCCAATATGCGGATGTTGTCTCGCTCCCGCTGAGCAAACCAGTTTTAAGTGTGTGCGAGTCCCCGGCGCCTTCAATGCTCATGCGCCGCACACACACCGTAGCCACAACACACAACCCCTGCCCGACTCTCTCTCTCTCTCTCTCTCTCAGTCTCTCTGTGTGTGGCGGCGGCAGCGGCGGCGGCGGCATTAAGCACAACTTGCAACGCAACTAGTATGCGCTCGAACACGGCATTGCGCACATCATGGGCAGAGTGGGCGCGCAAAACGATGTGCCACAAGCTGCATGCAGCAGTTCAGCAGTCGAAAGTCGAAGAAGTTACTATCAACATATTCACCTCAACGGCGGCTATCGGTGGCAGTGCCCGTTGCCCGGACTGGGTGGCATCTGACCCCCAAACTGCCTGTCGGCAGCCAAGCAGCGAAAGTGATCTTTGTAGTAAGTACATTAGAAAAGTGCGCGGCATTTGATGAACAGCAATTGACTTTCTGAAAAGTTTCTGCAACGGCTTTTTGCCACTTGGCCTGCCCCCAGAGTGCGTTCGCCCTTGAAGAAACACAAGTGACAACAAAAAGTGCGCAACAAACTTTGAACTTTTCAGTGTCACGTGGTGTTCAAAGTACAAAGTGCTCATAATTTAAAGCAGAACACGGGGCACGTCCGCCAAGTCCACTTCTGTTTGGGTTGAAAGTTCTTATTAGATTTTGATGAATTAAACTGCCACAAGTAACTTCTTTTAGCTTATTTATGTGGATTAAGATTAAGATTGGTTGGCTTTGTGATAGTGGAACTTATCAAATAAATACTTTAAAATGCTGTGATTGCTAATGGTTTCATAAAGCACTTAACAACTTTATTGTTTATCATAACATAATAACATAATTACAAATAATGAGTCTAAGAATTTTATAAAAATGCGAATTGCTATCTTTTTGATAGTGTATTTAAAATCAAATAAAATAAGTTACTCCTGCTAACTCCTAGTTAGCTGGAGGCCACTGTAGTATAAGCTAAATAGTTAAATTTACATATGGTATATTTAATGAAAATAATAATAGAGTTTCTCATAGTACTTAGTATAATATTTAGTATATGCAAGAAAATCTATGTAATCTGAAAGATAAACAAATTGCTAATTGGCCTGGGCTGATAATATATCATTCTGACTCTTGCTTCCACCAACTAAAGTATTCAAAATATACCCATTTATTATGGAGTTAATTGTAAATAATGTTATCTGTGCCAAACCCAACTGAGCCTAAACTAACTGTACACAATTATAGTGTCTAAATGAGTAATGATTACAGTAATTATATGATTTTATATTTGGAGTGTGCTCCGTTCTTCCCGACTTCACATATCCACAGACACATATTGGTTAACAAGAAGATACACAAGTGGCAGCTGAAAGCATTTTGTCTGTCTGTTAATGAAAACATTCGATTGATTGAGTAAAGTATCTTTGAAATGGATTAATATTTATTAATATTTACTTTTAGTATATGCTACTTAGTGTTGATTAAATCATCATTTCACAATTCAATTAAAGCCAGTCAATGCATGCTTTTATAAGTGCAAACACGGCATCTGCTTTGTGGCTCGTCGCAATATTCTGAGTTGCATTAAAACGAATTTGCTTTAGTGCAAAAGTTGTATTTATTTTTGTTTTTTGTATTTTGTTTTTTAACTCGATCAAAGAGCACGCAGGTACTCTATGTACATATGTATGTACATACATGTATGTATATGCATACATCGCGTGACTGTGACCATAAACAGAAAATACTTCACAAAACGGCTCCGTCGCTTTGGCAGGCATTAACAGTGTTGCAGGAACCTATCGCAAGGAGCGAGAAGCGAAACAGAAATTTATCATGCACAAAATAATAATATTATTCATAAATGCAGCTTTTTACATACTGCTAAGATCCTCCTGCCGCACCGCCAGTGCGGTCAAACAGCCAAACACCCGTCCAGCCTGCCCTCCCCCAACCCTATATGGGGCAGCTATCCATCAGCGCATCATGCATCAAGCGTTCGTTCGTGGCGCCGATAATAAAAGAAAGATAAGAAACCAATTTTGCAATTGCCCCGTAAGAATTTTTAATTAGGCCGTCTTAGCTGAAGTAGGCGAGCGACTAGTCAGCGGAAACATGTTGCATCTAGATATAGGCACATACATACTATGAAGTTGTAGCGAGGGGTAACTTTAAAAAGCAGTTGCCTCTTAAAGCGCACTTATGAATAAGTATGTCATCCCCTCTGTGAATATCATTATTGGGAAGGTAATAAAAAATAAAACTAAATACGTGATAAACACTTGCATGCCACAGTCGACAAATACAGATGTATTCAACTGAGTACAGGGTATGTCTTAGTTGCACCCTCTTTGTGGCAACAAGTTACACTTTTACAGCTCTGATTGACACACTGTTTGTTCTCTAAATACTTCTTTGTAGCTTTCACACTTTTGAATTGTTATGGGCTGTAAAATTTGTCTGGAATCGCCAGCTAAAAACTAAGGTGTGTCATGAATTAGTCCAAAAGGAGTATGTGGATTGGAAACAATTGGTGGCGGTCGGTGGCAAAGTGTGGAACAATAAAAACAATTCAATTCACAATTTGCACCATTACAAAATGAATTATTCATTTTTTCAGAATTTAACCGCTAAATTCTTGTAGCGTAGATCGTCGACGGGTGTTGGTTTTATGCTGGACTGGAGTAGAGCACTGAAATTCATCCAAACGAGACGTTCCTCTCTAACATGAAGGGTCTGAAAGAACAGTCTCTTTACAATACTAATAGTAATAAATTAATATTCAGAAAACAACAAAAAAACTAATATTAAAATTTAATGAGTGAATCTGTTGAAAAAAACATAATCACCACTTCACACGACTCGACTAAAGACTTAGTCTCTTTACGCTCTTCTTAATTAATGATCAGCGAAATTTAAATAATTTCTCTATTAATTACAAAAATAAGATACACTTTGTAGTATTGATATTGAATGTTGATCCATGCAAGTCTCATAATTATTTGGTATACGTCTCGCCACTCGACTTATTCATTCATTTTTTGTTTGTGTTTTCTGCACTTATTCAATCCAGTGAATTTTAAAGTGATTTTCGTATGCTGCTGCAAAAACGCACTCATTGAATATTCATGTGCATATCTGAATATGTTAGTACGAATAGTGAGTGCACATTGGCACAACATGCAACACACTCTGTTTCGTGATTAGCTGACATTGTGTTTTCTACTTAGTTGTAGTGGGTAGCGTTATGTGCTGTGAAATTCTTAAATTAATTTTTCTTCAAACTACTTCAGACTACACGCACCTTTCGCCCACAAAATTTATAAAATCTGCAACTAATTGTGAAACCCGATTTAATTTATCACAGCCTCTCTTTCAATTCAAGTATTATTTATGGCACACATATTTCCTGCTTTTCACCACTTTTGTTAGGCTTTGAAAACATGCGAAATTATTAGTTTTAATCAGATGTTAACAGTAGATAACTTAATTGCTTTATACAATGAGCTTAGATATAATGACTATGCTAAAATAAAAGTTAATTAAACATATCAAACATTAGCAGTGAAGCCAAAGATGCAGTACATTTTAAATGATAATTCAAAAGTTAACTTTAGTTATGAAATTAATTATATTATCTATTGCGAGATTCGTCAATGTTAACTTAAATGATATTAATAAAATGTTTCAAAATGTTGCACATCTTTTTTCCACAATAAACAAAATGTATATTGAATGATGTCATGCCTCAATCCCAGATTAGAAATTCCATTGGTTGATGCTTCAAACTAACTAATTGTAGTTTAATGCTAATTACTAGTTACTATTACAAACTGTAAGCAAAGTACACAAGTCTGGCTTCATTTCTACAAAGTCAAGGGCAAAGGTTACACTCTTAGTTCCCCTTTGGGGCAATGTCTTGAGGGCCACCTGCCACAACGGTGTTTAATTGGAACAGTTCTTTCTTCTTCTTGCTGTTGATTTGTTGAACATTCTGAAAGACTTTCGTGCTAAGTTGTGCCATTAACTTGGTCAGTCAGTTGGCACGCAAGTTCCCATTAGCATTATTATAAAATACCAAAGGTATGAAACTACATTGTTTTATTAAATTCCTTTATAATGTCTTAATTCCTAGCCCCCAACGAGTGTACGTCGTTAAAGAACACAAGAAAACAAACCGAATGCACATGTTAATCATTTGTAAGTGCAGAGTATAGAATAATTTCAAAATAATTTGTTGCCATACAAAAATATGAAATTAAATTCACACATACATATGTACATACATACAGCCTAGACATGTTAAGGACCTGCGATGCAGCTCGTAAGGATATACATATGCATATATAGATCGGTTGGGATGAAGAATGTTCCACTAAGAGATACTCTTTAAATGTACTCTGTACATATTTTTGATTTATTATTTATGGTTTGAGAACCTCTTTTTATAATTCAAATATATGCATATATATATTTACATTTCCTATTTTGTTATTTATTTACTCAGGAATTGAAGCTAGCTGAATTGAAGTCGAATTTGATATGATTGAGACTATATATATTATTTCTCTGCTTATCACGCTTTCCAAACGTATCAAAAATGTATTGAAAATGCTGTACAAACGTGATCAGCTTATGTTGCTTAATACTTAGCTATAGTATATATAATATATTTTATATATTCATTAAATTGCATTGCATATTAATACGTATATTAACAAAGAGAACATTTAGCATTTGTTTAAATGCTAGTTTTGTAATTATTTTGTAATGCCCGCAAAACAAGATGCAAAGCGCAATTGCAATAGATTTTACAGCAACCGCTCGGTAACCCTTTGTCTAGCGGCCATTTTAAGTGCCATAAAAAACTCGAAAAGTTGTAGGAACAATGTAGACAGCGTGTTTTCATTTTATGCGAATTAAGCTGCCACTTGAACAACTTATTTTGCCTGCACCACCGACTGGACCGCCGAGACCGACAGTAACTCACCCAAGCAAGGCACACAAACGCCCATCTCTCTATGTATAGTGTACATGCTATACGTATGTATACGTATATGTGTATGTGTATGCTTGTGTGTGTGTGTGTGGTTGTGTCTAGGCATGTGTGTGGACACAGACCGACTAACGGGAACAAAAAAGCTCACATTTAAGCAACCCTGTTGACAGTAATTCGCCTTGAAAAATCTTTAAATTTAAAACTGAATGATTAACTATTTTTCACATCTGAAATAGAAGTCCAACCAGTCTTATTTTCCGAGCATTTTCCAACTCGAAGTGTAATTAACACATTTTGAATATTCTAGTGTACTTTCAGGCTGAGTTCGGCAGTCAGTACACATTTCCTACAGGGCATGCAGTACTGAGTGTTCTCAACGATGTCGTCGACTTCCACGTCGGCCTGTGGGGTGTGTGGGTGGGGAGGGAGCGACCAGCTCAAAAAGGGATACAGTTGTTACCGTGTATGGCTGGAAGCGTTACTCGCTGGATGGCATTGGACGTGGACGAAAACGGGAACATGGCAGCTGAGTGTCGTGAACGCGACACACAGGACTCAGGACTCAGGACACAGGACACACGACAGTCTGGCAAGAGTCGTCTACTCCTCCATTTTATGTACGAGTAGTATGCAATAAAGGAATGTGTGCACACACACAAACACACAAACAGACAGGAGACAGATAGACAGACAGAGAGACTTATTCTCCCACCGATGTGCGCATGAAGTGAACTTGTTAATACTGTCCATAAGCAGCATTTACATACAAGTTGACCTCACATGCGCACATAAATATGTTTGCACTTATATCCATCCGTAGGATGTTCCGGTTGAAGAAACAGTTCACGGGCCTCCTTCGCATGGACGCACTCCAGTAAATGTGATTACTATGTGTATCTGTGTATCTGCCTATTTACATACTAACTATATGTGTGCATACACACACTTATGCATGTACCCATGTATCTGTTCCCACTCCAGAATCCCATCGATGAAGCACCCTTTGAATCTGTGGTTTTCTCTACGATTTTGGACTTTGGTGTCGGTTAACAATTTCTACACCATCCGCATAGATGTGATGTAAGTAAAATTGAATTTATACAAATATTCATATATCTTAATCTTAAAATATAATTTATCAATCTGAGATAGCTTGCCTAGGTTGTCAATTCCAAGTTAATCTCTTCATTATATTAATTAAATTAAAATCTGTACAAAGTAGACTTCAAAGTATAAAGTGTTCTCCGGAATACACTGAGATTTAATTCACTGATTATTTGATTGGGCTTATTTAGATAGTATAAAAATTAATACTTTCTATCAATATAATATTTCTGTACACTTTATTATCTATTTAAAGAGCAAAGTGTATACAAATAATGTAAATGTGATGGGATATACCTATGTGGCTTTGCAGAGTTAAAGTGCAAGGGTTTTTATGTACATACTTATATATAAATGGATATGTACGTAAATGGTATATATATTTAAGGATATATACATATAGACATATGTGCCTGGCAACGTATTTGGGCGTATGCACATGTGTATTTCCGATTGTGACGCATATGGGTAGATGGCTCATTTAGCATTGAAAGTCGTTGATTGTCGCTTCGTCAGTCGGTCGAGGCAGCGTTCCGCCGACATCCTCCGCCGGAATGGGGGACTGGGAACCGGGCACAGACCCGACCCGGTCCTAGGAGCCCAACGTGCGCACATTCGTCAGAATTTGCATTTCAATTCGAATGTCAGGATGACGGAGCGTTGAATTTGGGTGGTGGTGGCATCGAAATGAAAATAAATCACGTTGCGTACTGGCGGCTGTGATGGCTGTTGCCTGCTGCCAGTTGCCAGTTGGCTGGTGGCTTGTGGCTGGTGGGTGACTGTAAACGCACCGCTCAGCTCGAAACATAGCCACCATTAAGCCAGAAAGGCGCTCGGGGCGTGTGGCGAGGACGCAGTCACCACTCACAGCACAGGAGCATAGCATCACAGGAGCATAGTCCCATTTTCGAACTCATTTATTCGCATTTTTTTTGTTTGTTTTTTTTTTGTGCTTTGTATTGCGAAAACGAATGTGAAAAGTTTTCTGCCATCATTTTGAGTGATGTCAATTAGATTGATTTGATCAGCGAAAATATGTGATTTATCAGACAGTAACAGCGAGTGGGCGGCCCTGAGGCATTTGCCCACCCACCCGAACCACCCTCTGCGGCCACATTCAACTCTGTGGATGCTGCTCAATTCAGACTCGCATGAATATCTAATGTGCCACACACACACACACACACACACACACTCGCACACACTCGCAAATACACAGAGAATCGAACGCATTCGCTTCATCACACCTTTTCGTTCATTCACGTCATCAATCAGTCATCCAATTGGGAACTCTACGCCCACTGTTCCCCCTCCCCTCCCCCCTTGCTCACAAATGCATACATATGTACATACATAGATACGTTCATTTATATTTATATATATATATACGTTTGTGTATCTGCAAGTACAAGTTTTATCTGCGCTAAATGATTAATACGAATACATTACAGTCAGAGTTGCAAAATCCCAGTTAAAGAGTATTCAATTAAACATTTTATGGAAGTTACTTTATTGTTTTTTTTTTTTCATTATACTTACTTTTTCTTAAGTAATTCAACATGAATAAAGTAAAGTAAACAAGAATAAAGTCTTTGACTTGTCAAATAACTTCTAATAATTTATTTATTTATTAAAATAATTGTTAAATATAAGTAAAATTAAAATCAAATTTGCAGCGTATTTTTGAATCACGAATTCTTTAATACATTTATTTTTACAGGTTTTAAATTTTAAACAATTTATTAACTTTTAATTCAATTTTTACATTTCAAAAGTTCAACTTCAAAGTTAATGAAACCAATTAATCAAACATGCCAGTAATTCTCAAATAAATTATATTAAACTGTTACCAATTTATCATCAGATATTATCATAATTGTCAGCCAACTTTCCGATAAGATAAGTGGCAAGCACACAAGTCTCTTATGCCACTATCAATAAGATAAACAAACACTTACCAGCTTGGCAATCAATAGATTATCAATTATATGGGATGTAGGAATGTTGCTTGCTGGCCGCAGTCATTAAAACAAATCTTCCGGTCAACACGGATAATGGCCACTTGGGTAGGCCACAGCCAAAAAAAATAAAAGAAACGAGTCATTTTCCCACATAAGTGTGTGTGTGTGTGTTTTTAGGACTATTAGAGTGTGCATTTGATTAACCACACCCTGCAGTCCCTGCTGTAATGTGGGAATATAAATATAATGTCTCAAGTTCGCATTCCAAATACAGTTAAACGCTCCTCGGCTCCCGGCTACGCCTACAAAATTAATATACCGCTGGGGCAGCACTTGCGGGTGTCATACAAAACAAATAAAATAAATCAAATCGCAGAAGCGAATGAAAGGAAATCGCAATTCGACTGAACGCATGTGTGCCTTGGTTGTGGAGGGGGAGGGGGAGGGGGAAGGGGGAGCGGTTGGGGATGGGGGCACAATACAGAAAGGGGAGTCGTGCTTGGCACCCAAAATTTATGCGCATTCTGTGAACGGCCGCGCCCACGCCCCCTCCGGAGTTTTTGGTCTGCGTGTTTTTGGGTGTCTGTGTGTCTCAGTCTCTCTCTCTATGTGTGTGTGTGTGTGTGTGTGTGTGTGTGTGTGTGTGTGTGTGTGCGGGTGATTTTAGGGGTTGCTCGCAGCGCCAATAACTCATTTTCAAATGGAAATAACATCAAATAAAATTCGCGCTACTGTGTCGCCCAGAACGTCCTCCACTTTTCCGGCCTTGACTGCCATGTGTGTCAGTGTATTTGTTGTTGTTGTTGTTGTTGTTGCTATTGACGGTGGTCGTGGTCGTGGCTGTAGTCGTGGTCGTGGTCGTGGTCGTGGTCGTGGTCGTTTGACTGATGAAATATCGTGACAGGCAGTATAAAAGCTATTAAAGCCGAGTGTAGATGGCGCTACTTGAATTTGTCAAAATGTCTTTTTACGCGCTTGCAACGCAGGCGGCGTAACAACAAATACAATAGCGCCCAAAACACTCACATATTCCTAGCCAAAAGATACACGCACACACACACACTCACACACCCGCACACCCGCACACCCATACACACAAATCGAATAGAGAACCCTCCACACTAAACGGGTGAAACTTTGATTGATGCCAATGTGTCACGCAGGCGCGCATGTGGCTAATGGGCGGTTACGTTCCGTTATGTTGGTCGAGGTGTGCGGGGAATGGGGGCGGAGGTTGGTTACTCTCGAACCCGTGGCAGTGTCACATTGAAATGCCACAAGCCTTTCAGCCTTTGACAAGCGTTTGACAAATGTTTTGAATCTCGAGCTTTGTTTATGTGCGACAGCTAATAAGTAATCGAAGCTCAATTAATAAATTTGTCTAGTGCAGAAAAGACAAAATGTGTAAACAGCTAGCAGTTTTCATTTGTGCTCCATTCCATGTGGAATGTCTGTGCAGATCAGATCACACATCAAATGGTGTCCCGCTGCTGTGTCTGACGCGTCCACAAATAAACGCGCGCCACAAAGCGCCTCGAATACATCAAAGTAACAAGCTCCAGCTGTGCACCACAGCAAGCACCACTGGCACCACTCTGCCTTGTACTCGTTTTTGAGCAAGCCCCTCATCCAGTTAACTTAACAGAACTGTGCTGTGCTGTGCATCCAAGCCAGCCATCCAGCAAGCAGGGAGGACATCCAACTGGCGCCCACAGTCACAAAATATGACATTGACTTAATAAAGAAATGAAATATCGCGAGTGAATTGAAACCCACTCGCAGACTGACCAAGAAGAGGAGCTCAGCTCCGGAGGGGCAGCTGGCGCTAGTTGCCATGCTGAGTTTTCGCAAATTGTAGCGCTTTTGGGTCCCAATGCTCCGCTGGGGTTCGACCAGCCCCGCCCCCTCCAGCGAGGTGTCTGTTGAGCGGCCCATTGATCTTGTCGGTGTGCCTCATTAGTTACGGTTTCTATCGGCTGCAGCTTTTATAACTGACCGTTTTTTTTTTTTTTGTTGGATGTGGAGTTTCGATATAATAATTATTATCGTATAAATATTTCCATCAATTACTTATCTTATTCTTGTTACACATTTCTTTGTTTTCTTTTATAAATAAGAAGAACTCCACATAAATATTTACTATAGGTAAATATTTTTAATTTATTGGCAATTAATACGTATGAATATAGGGTATCTGCAAGTTGATCACTCTCCCTTAGATCTATTTTGGTTGCCTATATTTGATATAAGCCCACTTCCAATATAAAAATTCATCTTCAAATATAAAAACAAATATACATATATTTACTTTTTAAATTTTATTCATTTATTATTGTTCTTGTTATTTTATTATTTATACACATATTTTTTTATAGAGATTTTATTTAAATAGGAAATACTTAATTAATAGGATATCAAATATTGATTTGATACAAAAAATGTAGTCTTAAAATACAAAACTTTTTCACGCCAAACAGACAGTTATTAAAAATAAAATAAAATAACATTTCAATAAATCAAAATTTATTATAATTTTAAGCCCTGTCAATAGTAGTTCTCAGTTTACAGTTAACATAAAGCCTGCAACTTCAAAATTTATTTATTAACACCAACCAGGTAACTTTCTGCCAAACTTCCCCTCGATTAACTTAAATCGTTGGAGTGCTCAGTTTGCGGGAGACAATTGCCTTTTGGCTAAGACTTAATGATTTAAATGGGGTGCAGGTCAGCGTCTCGGTTTAAAGTGTAAATCTATCGTAGATGATATCGTTCCTTTGCCCTTCGGTGCCTTTTGTGTGTGTTGCTCCTATTGTTCAGTTTGCAGCTATTGTCTGATGTAAATTAAGCAAATTTTGTTTGAGTACCTTGCATAGTTTGGCGTCGAGTGTGTGTGCAAATCAATTGAACCTCAGCTCTGGGCTCCACCCTTTTGTCTATATGTACGTGTGTGTGTGTATGTTTTGGGTTGGGTTAAGTAGAGGATTTAAATTTCTCATATAGCCCCGGGGCTCTTCCGGTATTAACTTTTCACTCTAAGCCCAGGCAGGCTGGCTGGCAGGCAGGCAGCATGCAATAAATTACGTTAAAGACGCCAAACTCAGGCAAATTTGCATGCGATGCAACCCCCTCTTTGCCACCACACCCACCCCAGCCCCCTCTCTCCTTCACTCTCTCAGTCGTTTGGAAAGCGGCACACGACGCATCATCATAATTAATAAGAGACAATTTGACAATGGCCCTTTAGCGTTAACAGCGATATCATTTTCAACTGTACAAACTCAGCAGCAGCCAAATGAACAGCAGCCAGTCAGCCAGGCCAGGGCAGACCTGGGCCAGCGGAAGAGGATGAGGATGAGGAAGTGTGGGTGGGGCACGCACGCACACCCTCTTTGCCATTTTGCGCCAAATTAAATTCAACCTCAATTGAGGGGTTAATTTCTATCACCACGCAAACAAAAACAAAACCGCCCAAAACAGCAGCAGAAGCAGCATCAGACGCTGCCGAGGGGTGGTTGGGTTGGGTTGGGTTGGGTTGGGTTGCGTTTGGTAGGTGTGAGTTATTTGGGTATCCGTACCCATTATCTGCATCGAGTTCCACATAGAAAATCATTACGCCATTCGCACCATGAGACGTATTCAATTTGAGTGTCGTTGAGCTCTTTATTACGTTAGTGTGAAAGTCGCGTGCGTCCAAAAAAAGACCCCAGTAGCAGTGGCAGTGGCAGTAGCAGTAGCAGCAACAATGCCAGTGACTGGCTGCCTGAAGGGGACCTCCTCAGGCACTACTGCTCTGCCTGTGCCTCTGGCGAGCTTCAGCTTGGGCCAGCATTCATTCATGGTGCGTAAGTCACAGGAACAGCAGCAGCAGCAGCAGTAGTGGCAACAACAATAACAGAGAAGGGCGTTTGCGTTTGCAGCAGGAAGTGGCAAGTAAATTGAAAGCATGCTGCCGCTGGGCGGGCGGGCAAAGCCAAAGCGTTCGCAACCCTTCAACTGGGGCAAGACTGTGGCAAACGGCAGCGGTAACTCTGAAATCCATTAGCAGGCAGCGTGCGGCGATGAAAACAACAACAGCAACTGGCAACGGCAACTGGCAACTGGCAACTGGCAAACGGCATCGAAACGGCGATGGCCAGCGGCATGAGGCATTTTATGCGCAACGCGTCCTGCTTTCGTTTTTGGTTAACCATGGGGCATGCCCCTGCTGTCTGCCCACGAGCAGTGAGTACTCAATCTCAACGAGACTCATAAACATATGCGCCTCACGTCGTTTGGCGTAAATCTAATGCGGCGTTTGCTAGACGACACCCCTCAGACGGCTAGCGCTTCTTTGATGAGGTTACTGACTTTGCCGAATTAACTCCCACTAACCGGAATGTCCCCCCCCCCCCGCACTCCTGTCTTGCCGGGGCGTTGCCGAACCGGAAACCACTGCATTTTGTTGTTTGGCCCGAACAAGGGGGGTGCCTGCCACGCTTTAACGCCTCAAAAAATCTCTTGGGACATTTTAGAAACACAATGTGGCATTTAAATGAACACAAACCTTAAAGGTTCATCTAGTCACCCCCATATCACGTTTTATAGTGCGTATATATGTTTATCTATGACTTATTGAGATATATGACTTGCTGCTAATTATTTACTTTGCCACATTTGAATATATTCCTTAAAGTTTTTATTCTAAATATAGTAATTTTTACTAATTTGAAGCTCCAATGATTTGGACTTTTAAAAAAAAAGTAATGGTCTTTACACTGATTTTACTCGACGAGGAGATACCCTATTCCCAGATCATATAGCTTACAAAATATACTCGAGTTACTTATATTTCATCCGGACCCATTTTACAATCGATATTTTTAATCAAAGCAGTTAAAATTCACAAATTGATTGTTTTTAAATTTTAAAACATTATTATATAAAATATTAAATAATATTTTAAATTTTAATCTAAATACTTTCCCAGCTAGAAATGCTTATTTAAATTGTAAGCTTAACTATTTAAGTTTAAAGTCAATTTCAATTTAAAGCTTAAAAAGGTCGAATTTAAATCAGGAATAACAAATTAATGCGTAGCTTCCTTAATGCAATACACAAAATAACTACCAATTGATTGATACACTTTCGGGGCACATAAAGTGGGTGCAGGGGCAGCCGGCAACGTACACTGCTTATCTGGCATTCGAAATCTGAAATCCGAAATCCCAGTAGTGCAAAAAGTACAATCGAAAAGATGTTGACACATCGAATCTAGCCGCCATAAATTTTATTTATATATATGTGTGTGTGTGTGTGTGTGTGTGTGTACCGTGCCGTACCGTAGTTGCCGGCTCTCGTTTGCGTTGTGCCACACAAAAATATCGGCTATGAATATCAATGGGGGGATTGCGGCTCAGCGGCACGCGCCCAAGTCGAAGTCCATCGACGCGTCGACGGTGATGCGACTAAGTGTTCAGGGCCAAACTGAGGAAAACTGAGGCAAAAGCAAAGTCCGGCAGCCTTGGGTATATATATGTATGTATGCCTGTCTGTCTGTATGTATATTTATTTGTGTACGTCGGTATTGATATTGTTTTTATCAACATCAACGTGTGCAACGTGAGCAACGGGCTACGGGCTACGGGCTACGGGCTTTGGGCTAAATGGGTCCTTGGGCACTTGTGCCTCTGATGAGATTTTAATTTTATTTTATTTTATTTTTGGGATTTTGCTTTGCTGCTCAAACTGAATCAGAGTGGAAAGTAAATCACCACACTTTCAATATTGCCCGTATCGAGCAAGGACAATGGTATCAAGACATCAAGCCGGACTTTGGGGTTGCTACAACTACTTGCGAGTCACTTTAGATTGCCCCTGGCTGATCCTGATGGACTTATGCCCAAGGCTTACACTCGCACACACACACACGCATGTCTACACACACTCACATACATGTGTACATATGTATGTACGTGTTCTTTTTCCGGCTTACACTTGTCCCTGCAAAAAAAAAATATATAGGAGGAAAAAAATGATTGCTCTTCCTGTTGAGTGCTGATTGTTTGGCATATGAGATAAATGAGCAACTGAGAGACAGAGACAGGGAGAGTTGAAGTTGAAGTTGAAGCTGAAGCTGGAGTGGCAGTGGTAGTGGCAGTGGCATCTTTCGTATTAAATTCATGAAAGTTAAGTGCTTTGTAATTGATGTTATAAAATATTTATGACAGACGTCGCCACCTGACGTGCCCCTCGCTGTTACCTGAGAAAGAGGCAGAGAAAGAGAGAGAGAGAGAGAGAGAGAGAGAGAGAGAGTGATGAGAATAGTACCAGCTCTTTTCAAGCAATCAGTCTGATGCCCAAAATGAACTTTGTCGTCTAATTGACATTAATTATTTAAAAGGATTTCAAGCGCTGCCTTCGAGTGTAAAGTGTTTGGCCACCACAACAAAATATTCAGGGCCAATTTAATTGACTGAGTTAGGCAAAAAAGTTAATGTTGCTGGACCTGTTGGGCCATTAATTGAAAGACTACAGACACCAATCGAAAGTCGAGCAATCCAAAACAGAAAAACAAAAACCAAAACAATCGTGTACTCAATATGATAAATCACAGCTATTGAGCTCAACTCCTGCAGGCGAACTCATTCCTCGCTGGAGACAGAGGAGAGAGAGAGAGAGTCAGGAGTGAGGGGCAGACAGGCAGGACTCGTACTCGATGTTGCAAGCCAAACTGATAATGATGCTGTTGACGACTTATTGTTTACTGATGCCACTGACTCGATTGGCCTTGGCCTTTTCAACAGCGACAGGGAATTCGAGGCCAAACAGTCGAGCAGTCTTTGATGCCTCCATAGATGATGAATTATATTTGACATCTATGTGCTTTTGCTCACACTTGAGCACTTGCTTGCCCAACTATGACCAACACACACACACACCCGGCACACACACACTCCCGGCACACACACTCATTTGCCAAGAGCCGTACTTGGATATGTTTATTTTACTGTCAAAACATTAAAGCGAACTGAAGCACCAGCCAGGGTTGATTGTCACCAAAAAAGGGGGCGGGCGACCGGCCGGCGACAGCGGCTTACTTTGATAGGTTTCCACTTATGTGAGGGTGGAAAACGACGTTGCCACTGCAGCGTCGACGTCACGTGGCGCTTGTGTCTACTCTCGTCTACTGCCGTACTTATTCAGTTTGTGGTGTATACGAATACGTATATATATAAAGATATGTGTACCTCGTCGCATCCTCCTCCTGCTTTTGTTTTCGTTTTTTTTTTTTGCTCCTGGCTTGTGTAGACAAACATATTTGCATATGTTGGCGGCATATTTTAACAAATCCTGCTGGATTTCCTGCTCAACAGACAACAGGGACACACACACACACACACACACACACACACACACTGAGACACACAAATGAGAGCACACTCAGATCACATACATCGCTTGGGTCGCATGCCTTTTTGACAACTCATAACAATCACTCATCATATACAAAGTGTCCGGCCTCAAGTTGGCAGCTCGACAACGACATGGCTCAATCCTGGATACAGATGCATGAACATTTCATATTGGATACATAAATTTGTACATAGCAGTGTAATAATTAGTGAGCTTTCCACAAGTAGCTAAAACATCTCGCACAAATGAGCGATTTGTTATTTAATTTGATTTTATTCCACAAAGTTAAAAGGTATTCGTTACCCCGTTTAATGATTTAATCTACTGCAAATTAGTTATTTGCACAAGCAGCCAGCGAAGATATCCATCGCCATTTATCCATCCATTTGTCCGTTTACACATTCTTCTGGACAGTCCTGGCGAGGCTGAGCAGGCTAAGGCTGCTCGACCGACCATCTTGAGGTCAATTAAAAACAATCCGCAAAATAATTGCCAAGAAATTTATACGCTTCATTAACTTGTTAAAGGACGTGGACATGAAAGTTAAGCGCAAAGTCAGCCGCATGAAGTCAGCCAGAAAATTAAGTGAAATAATTAAATCTCAATCGGAATCTATTAGATTGGCGTTGAGGCCTGGCGCCCTCAACCCTTGTCACTGCCTGGACAAAAAGACGGGCTGAATGAGTGGGTGGTGGAGTGAGAGTAAGACAGAGAGAGTGGGGGATGAAGAGAGATATATATTTTGGAAGGCCATCAGCTAATCTCCCAACGACGTCGCAGCAAGGGGTTAACGAGCTGCCATTTGGCTCTGGGGTTGCAAAATTTTAACATTTTGTGTGAGTATGTGTGTGTGAGTGTGTGTGTGTGTGTTTGAAAATGCAACAATCGCTAGGCGATGGGGTGATGATAGGATGGGCACGAGCCGCATCCAGTCTGGCACGGTCATTTATCACCCACGCAGCATCTTTCATAATCAGGCCAGCAGTAGGCAAAATGCAAATGACTCAGCCAGCGCTCGGTACAAAGGACCAGCCGCGGCTTTTAATTTACAACATCCTACGAGCCAGTTGGGCACCAACCAACCAACCAAGCAACCAACCAGGCAGCCCTCCAGCCAGCACATGCATCTGAATCTGTATCCGAATCTGAATAAGCGCCCAGCCCATATGTGAAGAAGCAGCCGCCATTGCGCGGCAGACGAGCAGAGACAAGAGTCAGGCAGACGGACAGTCGGACAGACAGAGAGACAGACAGACAGACTGACGGTCTTTCTGGTATAGTGGGCTACAGTGCCAGACAAAAGGTCGGCACATATACACGTCCACATTCCGACCGACTTAATTAATTTATGCACTCATGGCCGGTCGCAGTGAAATGTGCATCGCATCGGGGTCTTTCAGTTTATTCGGGCTTTAGCTGGACATCATTTCTTTGCTCTTCTTGAAAACCCGCCTAATTTCAAAATTAATGAGCGGAATCTTGATGGCCGATGGAAGCGATAAGCCTCATGATTTTGGCTGTCACATACACACTCAAACACTCATACACACACACACACGCAGAGTGAAAGAGAGAGCGAGACGGATAAGTGCGGCGTTCTTGTCCCCGCATCTCTTTGAGCCCGGCCAGAGCTGAAGTAAATCACGTGTTTATTGGCACTTCACTTACGACACCGTCACCAAAGTAACCAAAAATGGCACCGCTCTGCGACTCAGTGAGTCTGCCTGCGACCTCAGCATCGAACAGATCGGGCACCGGGAACCGAACAGGGAAACGTCATTAATTAGCCGGTTTTTGAAGTGTGGGGAACGAACGGATGGCAGTCGACGTGTTTATTTGGTTTCTACTGCCGTCCAACATCGTATATGTATTGGGACCTCATTTACGGAGCTCTTTCAGCTTGCCTTTCTTGCCGCACTGCCACAGACATGTCCAATATAATTGAGAATAGTCTGACCCCCAATAGCTCCACT
The DNA here is from genome assembly GCA_037043585.1 of Drosophila mimica. Taxonomy (NCBI): domain Eukaryota; kingdom Metazoa; phylum Arthropoda; class Insecta; order Diptera; family Drosophilidae; genus Drosophila; species Drosophila mimica. The sequence continues at coordinate 912,013 of JBAMBE010000396.1, forward strand.
AAACTAAACGTGTAACAACACGTTAGTTTGCTTTCAAGGCGCTGTCAAAAGCTTTAACAAATTGGTCGGCAGATTTTATTCTTTTTGCATTGCTTCCCTAATCAATCTCTATTTTTGCTTCTATTTTTTAATTTGTAGAAGCTTAAGGGCTTCTTTGAGGTTAGGCTCTGCACTGTAGAACTTTTATTTCGTGCCACCAGTGTAGCCAAGATATTCCTTTATTTATTTTGGTTTGACCGGAAACTGCTTATCTTTTGGATAATCTTATTGATGTCTCAGATCTGGTGAGGCACAAATGACGATGTGGGCTTAATTCTGGCCTTAAGACAAACATAAATTTGTATACGGCATAACATTGATTCATTCATCGGCATTCCATTTGGTCAATATACCCAAATATACGTATCTGGATGCGACTGTATAAGTAACAAGCCAGACAAACAGTCTGTCGCCCGTTGCACGCTTGGTTGACTTTCTACACTCCCTTCTATCCCATTGCAGAGAGTATCATAATTTTATCACATAAGGTGTAACTCTGAGTTGAAGGCATTTCAGATCCCATAATGCATATTATTAAGTAACTAATGTTGAAGTCTTGATCGGATAGAAAACTTCTTTCCATTGCTCTCTTTAATTAAGTGTTTATTTGATCTTCGATAGCCAAACAATTTTCTTTTAATCTTACATACTGAACATTTTCAAATACTGATGAACAATTTATTTTACAATTTCAGTTGGAAACCTGACGAGTGACGAATATTTCGAACTATCCAGTTGGTTTGCTATAATTTTATATTTATTATTCATTGAGCAGCTGAACTAAATTTTATTCTTTGCAGATGTGACCACACAACCGGATGACTCGCTGAAAAAAAAAATAGATTTAAGTTAACAGAATCATGTTTCAAATACACATAAATAAATTAATCTCTTAATTAGGTACGCATACACTATTATAAAAACCAGTTTAGAATCAAAAATAAGGCAAAACGTTCTTCATTAATGAATTTTTTTCTTGATTTTATTAAGAAATAATTAGTCATACGATCGTAAAAAGCTGTGTTCAAATTAAAGATATTTTCACATAAAGTATTGTAAATTAAATTTCAACAAAAATACCTGAACAAGTTTATTTGCCACAACGAATCGAAAATAAAGCACAAATAGTAATAAATTCGAAAAATGCTAATGAAAGAACAAAAAAAAAACGAAAATTTGTGAAATGAGAATATTAAAGTTGCCCAAATGTATGTAAAATGCGGAAGAAGCATATCTGACCCCACAAGGTATATTCATTATTGATCAGTATCTACCACAGATCTATAGAACCCTGTCTGTCTGCTCATCTATCCATATAATCATATTCAAATACATATATTAATTATTACAAATTTGTGTAATACAAATTTTTGTAAATGTTGTATATTTATTTAGGGTGCAAAGGACACCTTCTACTCTATTAAGAGTATGCGAATTTTCTTAAATAGATTTACATGTCGATTCACATTTTATATAGTTTGAAAAAATGTATTGAAATACAATAAGCAGAACAAAAATAATATGTTTTACTCTTTCCGTTCCCAAAATAGATTAAAAGTGGAATTCTAACCCCTTCTTTGCCTCAATCCCATGAATTGTAATAAATTGGCTGTAATTGCAATAAATGCTGTTGTGTAACAAAACAATTCTACATTATATTTTGAGTATGTTACTTTTTGAGGCATTAAAATAAAAAAAAACTAGGCATACTTTAGGGAGCACATCGCCTAGAAGAAACTCTCATGCAATATGAAAAGAACAATAAATTGATTTAAATTATTATCATATTGTTAGCGAGAGTTAAATGTGAGCAAAAATGCATTACAGAATAATTAAAAATGTAAATAATTGCATATAACAATTAAACTAAGCGCTCAAACAGATGAAGACTGTGAATGAGAAGAAAAGAAATCTGCAAAAATAATTATAGAGTAAACTAATAAATTATATGCTAATCAAGAGCTGGTCACGAATTAGTTAAGAAATTGATTTGCACGAATGCGTACATGTTTGTTAACATAAAATTAACTAAATTGATTGCTCGTCACTCGATTGCCGATGTTTGTTGTTTGTTGCTGGTGTTGTTGCTGTTGTATACGCTCTACTTCTCTACTGCGCTGGCGCCGACTGTGGTTGCACCAAGCCAATGCCACCACGACCTGGTAAGCGTCGAGCGGGTAGCAAGTAGCAGGCGACCAACACTCAAAAGGTGATGCGCAGCTCAGGAAACGAAATTCATGGTTAGAGGAATTGAGTGGCTGCCACAGCGCATGTCCAGGTAGTGAGAGTAGATGATGGCATCATCAGAGTATGATAAGAATAGCTGGCAAGAAATGTATCAAAGATTATCTACAAGCACATGAAAAAGCATAAATATATATATAAAAGTACTTAATCAAGATGATGAGATGAGCTCGCATTCCAGAGATCCAAGCAATCACCTGAAAACAAATAATTCAATTAGAAAATTCGATCATTTTTGTGCTGCCTAAAAGTATGCAATATTTTATAAATTTGAAAACATTTTTCGTATGAGTCCAATTGGGCTATTGGATTATTAGATGGAAAATGTGTATGTTGCTTACGAATTAAGAAAGTTCAGCTACTTGCAACTTAACTTGAATTACGACATAATCCAAAATTGATTTATGTAATTAAGTACTTGACTTAGTTATTATTGTATTTTCAACTACTTGTACTTACACCAAAATGCAGTCCACAGACTTTAAGAGATGAAATCAGGTGCTAAAATTAAACTATTATTATTATTGAATTCACTTTTATTTACTATTTACTTTAAAATTTGGTTTTGTTATAACTAGCTTTATTATAATTATTTAACGTGGACTAAATGCAATCCACAAAATTCAAAAGATAAAAAAATCATAGTAAATTCAGATAATTAAAAATAATATAAAATATAAAAATAATACAATATATAATTATATATATTATAAATGGTTTAAAATTAAAATGTATAGTTAAGTAAAATTTTAAAATGGAACAATTGAAATAAAATTTACATACAAAATATAATATAAATTAAGCTCGAATTAACCGAAAAGTGATTGGCAGAAAAATCTGGTTAAAAATAGCTAATCGCTTATAGACAAATAAAATCTAATTTTTGATAAATTGCATTGTAAATAGTTAAGCATAAATGAATAGTTTACTTGGCTCTGTCATGATCCTACTATATTTAACAATACCAATTCGTATACAGATTGAGTTATCAACTGCAATTCCAAATGTTCTATGAGAAAAGTACACGCAGTCTGGCTACAGTTGGTAATGGCTATAAAAGCCAACCCTTGTTGACCATTTCGTGTGTAACGGAATTAATAAACTATTGTTATCTATTTACTACCTGAATGTGGGCAATATCGGTCACATCCTCATCTGCCATGTGGAGAGATCTATATAATACGAATGTTGCCAAATCGAGCATCATAAATCATGCCAAACTGTTTTGGGCACAGAAAGTCAAACAAAATACGATCACTTAAAAGTATTCAGGCATTTATTTATGTCAAAACATGCTGCATTAAGCCGCTTGTCCAACCCTCCAGAGCAGAAGATACCACCAGGGGTCACTTCGTATAACTCAATTAAAGACGACTCCGAACTCACGCACACCGTCCCAGCGGGGTGTCGGCGCATTAGCCACTCTTCCACATCTTCGTCTTCTGATTTGAGCAGTTGAGCTGCTCAATGGACACTAGGACACACAGAACAATACTTCTGCGACGATCAGGGTCATTGCGGTTTAGGATGCTGGCGACGCAAAATAGACGCCACAAAAAATATCAAATGAAACCTGAACTGGCTGAGTTCTGAATGAATTCCTCCTCACTGCGCTTCTCTATCTTCAATGCGCATTGTTCGCTCTGTTCGGGTCTGTTTGGACTGGGGTACAGCTGCTGCTCTTACTGTTTATGTTGCTGTTGCTGTTGCAGTTGCTGTTCCTGTTGCTGTGTGGCCCGCCTGCGCAATTGAACCCAACAGCCTGCTAAATGCTGGCCACGACCGACCTCCAAGGGCAAGCGCAGAAAACATGATTTTTGTGTAACGAGAACATTGTTCTCGCAGTCTTTTCACATGGCCACACTGCAATTGCATCGTTGGCGATCGCCATGCTCCTCCTGCTGCACTCCTCCCGGGACCAGGGAACTGGGAGGAGAGTTCACTGCAAACTACACGATTGTTACAGCCGGATCGTGCAAAACTACAGCGACGGTCTGACAGGTGGCGCCGGCGCCAATTTAAATATGAGAACATCAAATGATTATTTTTGCGACAGACCCAAACAATGTTCGACATTCATTTCAAAAGTAGTCAAAGTGAAGAAATTTTATCGAACATTTAATTAAGGCAATGCAAATTGTAATAAGATAAGGACTTTTCTCGTGCTTTGAAAACTCTTAACTCTTAACGCTAAACTGTTAAAAATATACGTGGTGATTTCAATATATTTTTAAATACACATTCCGTAGAAAAAAGTTTATTCAAAATTATGTTTATTCAATACATGCACTGTGAAGCAATTTAATTAGTTAAAGGAAATAAAACAATTAAACAAACAAGAAATTAATCGAATTATGTAAATATCTGTATTTTTCATAATTCATTGTTTTGTAATGTATTAATTAAAAACATTATAAACATTGAAAATAACTTTAATAAATCAAGATTTATGTATATTTTGATTAATGTTAAGTTAATATTATTTTAAAATGTGCTTAACCAACATTGTTGATAAATTCAGAAAGGGAGACTTGAAATAATTTAAGAATATTTAGCATTGGACTGCATCCAGATCTCCCACAATCCTTTTAAAATTAAATTCAGGATTATTTAAATCTAGAATAATATGGGGCCAGTCCCTAAAAGTTATGTTTTTGATTAGAATAACTGCTGAACTCGTTTAACTAATTTTTATAGGTTGCTCAAAAGCATTTGAATTTCCTACAATCATTTTTAAACAAACTCAAAACAAGATATTTAAATATTATCATAATCTACTGAAGAAATCTTTAAAGTGTATTTATATATAATAAAGTATATATTATTTGATTTAATTTCATTTTCACTTTATTCTGCTAAACTTATTATTTCAGTTAGTTACAAAATTGTATAAAAATAGCAATAATTACTACTTTCGTCAGTCATAAAACTTGTTCATATCTAGCAGATTAAAAAGAAGGAAAGTAAAGTCTGCCAAAAGCTAATATCTTTTTTAAGCACTGATAAGCAATCCAAATGATTATCGAGGCAGAAAACTAATGTGATATTTTAATCTATTTATGTAGTGCATCTAATCTATTAAGTCCAATCAAGACAAACGAACAACGCTAGAAACTACGTGTAGCTTAATTAAATAGCTTCGTTTGGGATCGGGAATATACAAATATATCCATAAATACACGGTGCAAATGTGTAATCTGAAACACGTGATGTAATTTATGTGCCCCCAAGCAGTAGCAGTAGCAACAGCAACAGCAGCAGCAGCAGCAGCAGCAACAGCCCCATTGCAACCCTCTAGAATCAATGCGAAAATGTCTGAAAATGTTTCATAAAATTCAATTAGGGGTAGAGAAATGTTGAGATAAACCCTCAAGAAATGTTGAACGTGGCAACCATTGTCGTTAAATATTCAAGAGCCAAAATGCAAACACGTGTAACTGTTTGAGGCTTTCCTTACGATTTATTACAATGCAACTGATAATTATCAAGTAATTAAGGAGCAAGTGAGACTAGATATGGAATATGGGAGTGGATAATATATATATGCATATAATAGACTCGATAGCCTCTTGAGCCGTGCTTGGGATCTTCAATCCAATACTCACATAAGCTGCACTAATGTTTGTTAACAACATTTATGTTGGAACACAAGTACTTAACCATGTCAAAGAAATCTTTGACTGCCCTTCATTTGGACACATGTGAACAACAGTTTTTATACCCATTTTATCCATTTTAATGGGCAAATCGTATTGCAACCGTGACCCAAACTAGACTGGCTGATGAATGAAGAAGGTTGCGTGTGGAAGAGTGTCCCCGCCGCTGACGGCGATGCAATCCGATCCATGTGACACTGGCGCCAGTCACTGGTCCAGCCACGCATTCTTATCAATGCAGCGAGTCCTTTTTTTTTTAGTTGTCCTTATCTGCAGTCGCGACACTCTTGTGAATGGACAGCGAACAGGACATGGCAGGACAATAGCGCCGCTGTGGGTCGTCGTTCATTTGTCGTCCGGCCAGGATGGCACCATCGCCAACTGGGCCGATCTTATTTTAATTGCACGGCCGATCGATCACACGCAGTGTGCCAGGTCTACCAAATGTCCACTGCACTCACACACCTAAAATTGTGTGTGTGTGAGTGTGTGTGTGAGAGTGTGTGTGTGTGTGTAGTTGCGTATCGGTTACGCTGTGTAATGATCATAATGTTGTACAAGTATCTTTAAGATGCATACCGATATATTGAACAAAATAAAAGCCTACCTGCTGTCTACCTGCAACTGAATACCCAGTCTCGATTCTCGAATCCCGAATCCCGAATCTTGAGTCTTGAGTCTGACTGACGTTGTTTGCCTGTAAAAGGGCTAGTTAATCTGTCCCGCTTTCGATAACATTTTAGTGCTCAATTTTTAACTCTACGCCCTTTTGTGGTTTTGCTCTTTACAACTGTTTATACCTTTTATGATTGCGTCGCGGCAACGTCAGCATTGTTGTTGACCAGGCCCAACTCCAAGTCCAAGTCCAAAAGACACCAGCCCAGTCCGCAAGAAGCAGCTAAGGTATATGTGTATGTGACTTGTCTTTGACTTTGTCCTGCCGACATTTCTGTGGCACTGAAACTGGCACTGGCACTGGCACTGGCACTTGGCTGCCTCAATCAGCACGAGTGCCTGCCTCGTTCCCCACTTGTCAATCCCAAAAGTCGTTCGGACTGTAATTTAATATCCTAGCCGGACCGTATTCATATTGATTTTATTTTATCAGGCCAACTGAACTCGCTATTGGCATTGTTAGCTGCTCTTTGCTGTTTCACACTTTGCCCTTGGCCACGTCCATGTCTATGCCGCCGTTTAGATACTTGCTACATACACATGTGGCACTACTAGCCATGAGTGCGTGTGCGCAGCCATTAAGGTATCTTCTGGCTTTTGTCTCTTGTCTGTTGTCTCTCTCTGGTTTTTGGTTACTTGGATGTCCGATTGCCTTCGCATTCGCTGCTCATTTAAATCTTTTATCATTGATGCGCTGAGAAGACACTAAAGAGAATTTTATATCTTTTCAGTTCGCTACGTTTTTATCACTCGAATGAACAAAAACATTTGTTACCAATCAGAGTTCTTAATTTTACGGCCTGTGTTTGCGACAAAAGTGCCGCTGCGACAAAAGTGGTCCCGGTTCCAGTTCCAGTCTCCAGTCCCCAGTCCCCAGTCCCCAGTCCACAATCCCCAGTACCCAATCCCTCTCTGGACTCTGGAGGCGATCTTTTGTCGGCTTTGTCGCAGAAATTAGTCGTGTATTCCTTTAAAGCTTGTATGTATTCAGTGCCAGTATCTTAATTGGCTTTGATGCTGCGATGGCCTTTCATAAATTTCAATCCATCCACGTGTGTGTGTGCGTGTGTGTGTGAGTATCTGAAGAAACACACACACACACATCCAGGCAAACACGCATAAGCTGTTTACATTAGCTGGTAAAAGCATTAATGAGTATTTCCACTGAAAATAAATGACATGAACTGTAATGTATGAATGAAATGAATTGTTCAACTGAAATCTTGTTATGTATACATCACTTTACGATCGTGATGACATCAGACGATAGCTTCGGAAATATAATTTATTATAGCAGCAATCAAATTTGAATTTGCATTTAACTTATAATTAATGTTCGCAATTTTTAACGAAACCGTGATGTGAATATAGGCTTTCAATATTTTGTACAGGTTTTGGTTATTATATATTTATTTATATATATATGACTATATATCTGGTTCTATTTCAAAATATTCTAGTTTTTTTGTAGATTGGATATATCTGATTGCGTTTACTCTCAAAAATAGGAGGGTATCCAGAAAGTCTCTTACGAGCAAGGACATAATATAAGTGAAAAGCAGATTAATCATAGTAATATGACAAGACCAGACATCCACAAGGAAAATGAGTTATTATTGTTATTAATAGAGTCTCTTTTTGAGTGCAAACAGGAAACCACAAGTTGAAATGATCTGTCGTCAGAGCTCGACTAGGTGATGCCCTTCTCTTAAGGGGTTTATTTTCATTACCAAACTTCCCCCTTAACGGCTTTGCACACTTAAATGTAAGCAGGGAGTGCTTTGAACTCTCTGGGGTAAGTTCAAGGGTTAGTTTTACGCACAAATCCTAAACTTAAGTCACCTGCTTGTGAAACACTTCTTGTTCCTAGAATAAAGAAGACTAGTAAACTTGTCAATTTTTGTTGACTTCATTTACATCGATATTTGCTCAAATTGAATAAACTTGATCTGCGTTTTGGTAAACGAGAAAATATATTCGTAATTTGAAGTCTTTAATTTGTATAGTATCTGAAATTCACTGGTAGATACAAGCTGACAAACGGATATGGCTAAATTGAATAGGTTATGTATTCTTTCTGAGATCGGATATGCTTAATTCTGTCTGTTATGGTAAAAAGAAAAATAGATATAGAAACCAAAACTTAGTTTGGAAATGTTTGCTTTCATAATATTCTATTAACATATATTTTAAAAGTTAAGAAAAGAAAATTAACCAAGTCTTAAACGCTTTTTAATTATAAATGACCATTATTTATGAATGAAAATTAATTGTAGATCGTAATAGTTATAGCAAAATAAGAGCTGGGTGTATTCCATTGACTATATGCCCTTCCCTTAATTTGCAGGGAAATAAATAATAAGAGAGTCCTTAAGGATTAAATATAGCTAAAAGTACACTTCATATAAAACTATAGAAAATGACAGCTTGTTCAATGAACTGACCAACTGGTGCAACAACTGAATAAATGAAAACTCATTTGAAGCTACTTCCTTACACATAACTTGTATTACCCACAAAACATTGCAAATAAATGACAAATTGTGGCACATAAATTTCTCCAGTCAACTTCTTGACAAATGTCAAATTGCTCATGCCAAATGTCGCAGCAAAATGTGTTCGAGAAATTGGAGCACAGTTGCTGCTGTGCTCAAAATTATGTTAACTAGCGGAGGAAGTCGAGGAGGCGATCCCAAAGCGACCTGCGATCAAATTTATGCAGTTGTCCTGGCCAGCGAGCAGCGTATAATTTATGTCTAGATATATGTGGATATAAGTGCAGGAAGATAGAAATGTACATCCGAAATGTCATGGTCGTAATGCTAATCGGGGAAGGGCAGCGATGGGAAGTGAGCAGGGGAGAAGTCACTTTTTGTGAGGGGCGATTTCCAAGTCCCGCAATAATGTGAACGCAGCATATTGGGAAAATTTCACGGTCATTTAGCCGCTGGCCAACTGACTGACTGGTCTCTGGTCTCTGGTCACTGGCCACTGGTCAGGGTCTAATTTATAGAGCGATTCGGGTGGGTGTTTGTTTATTTATTTACGAGTACTACGAGATTCAATTTATGCAGGCGAGGCGAGGCGAGGCAAGGGGAGGCTCACAGCGCAGGTAAATTGAAAAATGGACATTTGTTGTTACAGATCCATTCACTCATTTACGCGTAGCAAGAGCAACAACATTTTCTCCCACTCCACTCCGCTCCGCTCCACTCTCCCACACTTCACAGTCCCGCAGGGAACAGCCAAGAGCAGTACAAGTCCAAGTGGTGGGTTGACTTTGGCTTTTCGGCTTAGATAAGCCGGCTGCTGTTGCTGCCACTGCTGCCACTGCTGCCTCTTGCTATCTCTGCTGTGACAGACGGCGAGGCAGAGACTGTGTGGCAGAGGCAGAGACTGTGGCGGCGGCTGCTGCTCAGAGGGTTGATTTGGCGGCTGGTTTGACATGCAGATGTGACGAGCGCGGATTTGTTTCGTGTTGTATCTGTTTCTACTGTTCGCCTCTTTTTTTGCTGGCTCGCTTTTGACAAGGACAACTTGATTTTTTTTTTTTTTTGAGCGATGCGCTTTTTTTAATGGAAATCCTTTTTAAGCTTGACGCGGTCCGCACCCAGGCGACAAAAACAACAACAACAACAACAGCAAGAAAATATTTTGGCGAGTGCATTTGACACTTTGTACTTGATGGATTACGCTTAATTATTGATTAAATGGGCTTGTACTTGTCAACCGGAATGCTAAAATCCATTATGTGTTTGGAATACAACATTCGCGCCGAGCATGGAAATTAGATTTAAATTTACGGAATTTATAATTTGATATGAGCAAGGCGCGCACTTTTTGATGGATGCAAATGACAGCGAAAAAAGAGAGAGAGAGAGAGGGAGAGTGAGAGTGGGAGTGAGTGTGAGAGGGGGAGAGAAAGAGACAAAAGCCGGAGTTGAGAATTTACGTCAATTTCAATGTACTCGTACATTGAAATCGATGCGAAGCGCCTTTTTACAAATATTTCTTGATTTTTTTTTTATACCATGTATGTGTGTATGTGTGTGGATGTGTGTGTGTGTGTGCATGTGTGGACCTGGTCACGCACTGAAAACTGAAACTGAGCAACTGAGAGAGCCGGCAAATGTCGATTAAAGCGATAACGCGAAAGGCCTTTTTCAGAGATGCCGCGTCGTTATTTTTCGGTTGTCGCTGCCTCATCTGCTCTGATTAATTCTCTGTGATGAATGCCGGCAGCCACTTGCTACGCTCACAAAACAGAACAGCAAATCAAGAAGAAGACGAAGACGAGGAAGAAGAAGCAGTCGCAGCCGCAGCCGCAACAGCAGAGGAGCTTTGATTTATCGACATTCCGATGAGCGTGCGACGCCATTTTGTAAGTAGGTGCAGCTTGGCAAGCTAACAAGAGACGACTGCATCAGTCGAGCGGCAGCTTTTTTACCCAACTAGCGGAAAGCTTTTCGCTTGTTTGGCATCCGGCGGTATCCGACCCGAAAAGCTTTCCCAAGTGCATGGATAGTTCCCACATGAAAGCTGATAGACTCGAATGGTGTTGCATACGGTTTTGGCAGGGAAATTTCCAAGCAGCCATTATTCAAAGATAGCGGGTTTTTGCCGACCTCACCCCTTTTTTGTATTTCCAATTGGAACAGCTCTCTCTAGCAAATAATTTAATATCCTATTATGTATTAGCAGGTTTTGGATATTTTATTTCTAAATTTCCCACTATTTCCCCTAATGCAAAGAGCCCAGTGAGTCGCAAGCACCGCCCGTTAAAAAATGGCTGCGCATTTATCTGCGGCACTCAAGCCATTGGTGTGAAGAGCACAGCTAGCGCTTGTTGCGGCGCTCATGCTCTCGTGCCATCTCCCATTGGCATTTCCCCTTACTGCACACACACATTCTCAGAGGCTCACCCATGCACACACACACACAGGCACACACAAATTTCTCTTGTTTTGTTTTTCTTTTGACAAAGAAAATAAGCAACACAAAACTGTAATCGGCGTTTTACACTTTTAATGTGGCAGTGGATAATTCCAGCCCTCGCAACATGTATTTAAATCAATGTATTTGTGTACAACAAAGAAACACTTAAGAATCCATTTGTTGGCTCACAAATCGACAAAAGGATAACTTAAGAAACTCTTTTATTTGTTGTACGCAAATACAAAAATACATAATTAAATAAATACATGTATTTATTACAACATAAGCTACAAGCAAATATTGATTTTACTTCAAAGGATATTCCTTTCTTATGTATTTAAGGATGTCAGAGATTATAAGGGAAAGAAAAAATATATTTAATGCTGCTCTTTTCTATTTTGCCATAAATCCCTTATTTTCAAAGATGTATGTTTTTTATTACAATATGTAAGCACATTAAATAGTCAGCTGAAGCATTAGAAACTATCTTTTGCATGTTGATTTATCGATTAGTTCAACAAAAGATTTGCAAGGTTTATTTGCCCAACTAAAATATATTTTACCTGGTTTAAGAGCCATCAGCAACTCATCAAAAACTATAAAACTCTATTAAATATTTACTAGAAGATTTTAGATAGGTTAAGGTTAGGTTAAAACGGTTGTCGACCCATATTTGACCCGTTACGAAAGATTTTAGATAAGTTTGAAGAGTTTTCTTAGCATTTAAAATTAAAATAAAAAAGATTGTTGAACCCCACTTTAATTAGATTAAAAACTTTATGTATAAAGATAAAGTACAACATATTTATAAAAATTCGACTAAACACGATTTGAAATTTATTAGAATGTCGGGCAGAACTTGAACATATTGCCAACATTATTTGCCTGGGAGAAATTCATATTCTCAACGCATGCAGAGTATAAATAAATATGATTTTATTTTATGGTGTTTTTATGATTTTATTTGTACGCATGTTGAATTTTTGGGTGGTGGAAGATTTTGGTCAAAGCTGATTGTTTTCATGTGGTTTATGCTCGGTTTATTACTTTGGAAGAATGTGGAAGTTATGGTAATTAATTTGATTAAGCTTTTATGTGTATTATTTAGAACAACTTTTTAATGAACGGCTTCCCTAAAGAAAATAGTTTTCTAGATTTATGTTTTCTTAGACTTGTTAAGTAAATAAAACAATTATTAAATTTATCATGGTTTTGGTTACCTATGACAACTTTAGACGTAAATTAAGCAAAAGCTTATGAGGAACTTTAATCTAATTAACCAAATATCTTTAAACTCCTGTTTAAATAAAGTTGAATAGCGAATCAAGTAAAGAGTTGACTTATTAGTTTAACTTGTCTTCCTTTTAAGTATTTAGACTATTTGTGTAGAAGCCACAACAACCAAGGAACTTGTCATCCGTTTAATGTTAGAAACAATGTTAGATCATAACTATTTTCTGGGCTCAGACGGAACAAAGCTCCGCCCAACCGCTGCCGTCATGGAACTTTATGTGCCGCAAGGGAAAAAGGGAAGATAAACATATAAGTGATTGTACCTTTGGCTGGCCCTTTTGGTACTCCACACACCCTGACACCTTTGCTAAGCTCACTTTCCTCTAAAGTTTTAAATTTCGGACATTTGTCCGTCATGTCACGGCCCGGGAGAGAGGACGCAGCCGGACAGGGTAGAGGGTTGAACTCGGTTAGACCTGAGCATGCTATACATACATGTATGTATATATATATATATATAGGTATATGCACATGTGTGCATGTGTGTGTGTGTGTGTGTGTATGTGTGTGTGTGTGTGCAGGCCTAAGACACAACGAAAACGACATCACAGGCATCACAGGCTGACAACGATGACGACGACGAGGACGAGGAGGAGAGTCCTTGTAGTTAGCTGAATGTGTAGTTTGTTTGACATCTATTTAAAAGTTTAATCGGATGAGTGTAGTCTGCGTGGTTAGGCTGACCAAAACACTGTGTTTTACATTGTCATTGACTTTCGGCATCGTCATTGACCAACACACCAACAACACCAACACACCAACAACACCAAAGCGACAGGTGTAGCGACGACGCCGAGCTGACCTTTTCTGCTGCGCCTGTCAACGGACACAGCTTTCAGCACGGTCAACGTGCAACACGCTGCACCACTGGAACACCCACCACCAACAAAAAAATATATATATACTTAAGTTTGATAAGCATCTGCTGAGGCAAAAGAGTTGGTTTAGTTTTAGTGTCAGGCTGTCGCCAGCAGCACTTGAGCCTAGTCGGCATATCTGGCCAATCGAATTTATGAAGTGCCGCCCAATAATGTAAATACGAAATCAATATGGTTATACACAAATACACCTAAACGGAGAAGTGGAGCAACCCAACTGACCAACTACTGCCCTATCGGGGTATCTATGCGTCGGGTAAGTAATTGTCGGCAAATGTTTGTGTTTGCTTTTGCTCTTTGCCGCTATCTGCAGGCGGAAACTTGAAATGTTTAACCGTCTATATATATATATACATATATATATATATCAGACAACAAGAATTGGTTATTCAAATGGTTATCAAATGACAAGAATAGCCACAGTGCGAAACTTTTAATTAAATGCCTAATAGATGTTTGTCACTCCAGTGCCGATTAATAGTTGCGACTTCGATTTCATTCCGGCTCGTGATCTCTCTCCGATGTCATGTCTCCGTGTCTATATGGTCAACAATTCATTTTCAGATTGTCGCGTGGTATAAACACACACACACACACACAAGCACAACTACTGTTCCTGTGCAATTGGCTTTGCATTACTTATTAGCCTTTTTGGGTTTAAACTTTCTGCACTTTGAGCAGCAGTCTGTGAATTTGGCCTCGTTGTGGCATGGCTTTAATTGATTTGCCGACAAACGATAAGCTGGCGCCTAATAAATCATATATCTTTGATATATGTGGAAAGTTAGTCAACGGATCAATTTAATTTCCTTTGGGCTCCACTTTGAATTGATATTGCTTTAATTTAATTAATTAAAAAGCCACGCAGAGACAACATCTACCAATTATGCAGCCAGAGAATATCCAAAACATTACTGAAAGTGTTGATGCCACACTCGATACTCGATACTCGATAATACATATTTCGAATAATTTAATGACTCAATGAAAATCTTTCTGATAAACAATAATTGGTAAGCGTTCAAAATATTTATTTAAATAACTTCTCTTGTCGTTGATAAAACTTATTTTAGCTTATGATTATTTTTTAACGGGAAACAGATAACTTGGCTTATAATTAGGTAACATATTCAATCAATAGCTGACTTATTCATTAAATGTCTTATATGAAAAAAGAGACTAAAAAACTGTAAGACAAACAAATTGCTTCAAGACTGAAAGTAATTTCATTCAATTTGTAAAAACCACGATGTGTATTTTTGACTATAAAATGAAAGAACCACTCGTAGAAAAAGGGGCCAATATTTTATAAGTGCTGACGTTTCCAAATCCAATCTATATATGTATGTATGTATGTATATATATATGATTATATTTTGCATTGTGTTTATCACCTTTCGATAATTTGGCAAGCAAAGCGCCGCAGCTGATTGCAGCAACTTTGTTGTAAATAAGTATTTTATACTTGTATCAAGCAAATACATATATATGTATGTATGTATGTGGCGAGCAGTACTCAATGGCCGGTTGCTTGGTCAATAAACTGTGCTGACAATGACTTCAACGGGGCAGGGGGAGGGGGAGCGGGTTAGTACTCAAAAGCGCATAGCTGCGATTTCATTCAGAAAGAAAAAGAGCCGCAGTTTTATTTTTTTCTTTCGTTGCTACTCGCTTTTGTGTGTGGACCTATTTGCGTGGACAGCATAGTTGATGTGCCCGCTAACCACAAAGTAATTAGTAATATTATGATAGATCTTAGCCCAAGTGCCGGCGAACATAACAGAATGGGATGCAATTACAAATTGCCTTTGTTTACAAATCAAATGCAAATACACTGGACTCGTAATTAAATGAAAATTATGTGTGATTTGAGCGGAGGGGAGTGGAGTGGAGTGGAGTGGAGTGGAGCTGGCAGCACAAGCTGGGCGGTCGGACCCCACAGCAAGTGTAACTAGGTCCCTGTTGCAGTTGTTGTTGCTGTTGCTCCCCACTTCCCCGCCTCCCCGCCTCTCTCTCTCTGGTGTCCAGCTCGGCTGGTCGGCTGCAACGTGCAGCGCTGCGAAATATGATCGGCGATCGCATTCACCAAACAACACACAAATGTAATCGCGAACGGGGCTTGGGTGCAACGTTTGCAATTCTTGTCTTGGGGTCTCACTCACAGTGTGCGAGTTTTGTTTTTTTTTTCTGCTTTTTTTTAGGTTTTTTGCTGCTTTGGTGGTCCCAATAGCCCATCCGGTCCAAATGGGAGGGTGGAAGGGGCGGGACGGACGTCAAACTGTTGTCGACGCCCCAGTCACAACTGCTGCCTACATTCAGATTCCGGTGTGGTGTAAGAATGTCGCGATGACTTTTGCTTACTCGCATGCACACACAGATACACACACACACACACACACACACACATGCATGAATAAAATTATGAATTTGCTTACGAGTTTGCCATTTACAACGGATCATGCTTAATTGGCAAAATGTGATTCATGGCGTTTTGCACTTTCGCTGCAACTGCAACTGCAACTGCAACTGCAGTTTTTCTGTTTTTTTTTTGTATTTTTGTTGATTGTCGATTGTGAGCAATCGGCTAATGGACTTGTGTAACTGACTCCCCAGTTCCGCAGTCCAGGCCGGTAAGTGCAAGACAAGTGTGTACAACTCCATGTACATATGTATGTGCTTATGGCGGACACGTAATTGTGTCCAATTTACAGGAGATTTTCACGCAATTAACGCCGGAATTGTCTCCGCCTGAAATTCGCGTTGTTGCTGGTGCCAAACTCATAAATACGTCATGTTCAATTAATGTGCATTTTAATTGAAAGTAATGACCATTATTGAATCGCACTTTTAAGCACATCCATTTGTTTTAAGTGTAATGATTAGTTTTTAATCCAGCACAATTTTAACATATATTTTACATACACATGTTTTCAGTTTGTTCGAACTCAGTTCAAAAACTAAACGATTTTTGTATAAATTTTAGTTTGTTTATCGATTCCCATGAAAAGTGGGTCTTTTGGGCTCTGTTTTGTCGTTGTCAAAGAGAAACCAAAATAAACTCAAACAAGCCAATCAACTTTTATGATCCATTAGTAGCATAAACAATTTCGGTTATTTCATGTTTTTCGAATATTTCCTCTTTTTTTTCTGTTTTTGTTTACCACAAATAAAAATCATGTTTATTTAACAAATCATGTGTCGCTTTGGCGATAGCACAACATGAGAACTTGAATTTTAAATAGCAGCCCACTAATAAAATGTTTAATGGTGTCATTAGTTAGAGCTACTTATGTAATTAAACTAATATGCTAAATTTATGTGCTTACAAAGTTGTAAATTTAAATAATATATTTTTTAAAATGTACTTCAGTTTCATATTTTAAGCAATTTTGAATGAAGAACAAATGTCTCCTTCTTGTGGAATTGCTCAAACTGTATTTGACTTTTGAATAGGTCTACGACTTAAAGCAAACATTGTGGAAACTTTAGCGTCTGGATTCTTAATTCAACAAAACACGCAAAGTTAATAAATTTCAAAGTGAATATGTTTTCACCAACATGCACTTAGTCCGCTTGAGCGGCTCATTCCTTGGCTCATTCCCGTCGAGCGTTGAATGTTGAACGTTGCTCGTTGCTCGTTGGTCGTTGGTCGTTGGACACTGGTCGTTGTTGCTAAAAGCGAGAAGCAGAAGCAGAAGCAGAAGTAGCCAGAGAAAGAGAAGAGTGAGAGGAGCAGGTCTGAATGGAAATGTTGCTTGCGGCGTGGCTACATTGTTTGCAACTACAAGTAATTAATTTTACCACTACAAGGTTTTAATGACTTCTAAAAAGTTTTTAGCACTGCTGGATAATCCGGACTCGCTTCGCTCTAAGTCAACAACGGGGCAGTAGCAGTGGGTGCGGCGGGGCGCTGCCGGGGCAGGGGTGGTGAAAGGGGCGCGTGGGCGTTCCGACAAAAGCCTACGACTATTGTGCTACAAGCTTGTAAAAATAAATGCGGACCTAAGGCCTGTGTTGCCTCTAGTCTGCAACTGGGCTTGCTGCCGACTCCGTCTGGGCCAGAAGCACACACACACACACACACACATCAGCACAAGAAGGACACGGACAAGCAGCAGCGGCAAGGCCAAGAAGCGTTCCACAAGAGTTCTACAACAGTTCTTCAGATTGAGTCATGCAGTCAGTGGTCACAAAGTGCGGTTTTTGGTTTGTTCATATAATTTGAATTTTAGGGTGTAATTACGGCCATAAATGTATTTGCCATTTAATGGTCCTTGGACGAAAAACACACACTCTCCCACACACACTCACACACACACAGGACCACCCAAGCAGGCTGGTCTTTTCTCTGGCTATGCGTTTATTTAGGCCTACAACATTATGGCTACAAAGTGATAAAGGCCCAGAGCTGTGAAATCTGACGAATGTGAGGGAATGCGAGTGAAATCGAGTTGAGGCTTGAAGCTCGAAGGGGCCATGAATGCATTTCAATTTGCATTTATTGGCATTAATAAAGCCGAGTGATAAGCCACAATTAAATGTATACACTCTGGTTACTAAGTAACCACGCTTGTGGTTCTTGGCCAACATCTTGCAGCTGAGGTTATTAATTGCGGGCTACTTTTGGCAATGCGTACGGAGTCTGGAGTCCACTACAATAATAACACTATGCTGGGTTACGGGTATTGTTTGGGTTAGCCTGTCCGGGCTTTTGTTTTTATTATTCCATTTTTGTTGTTTTTTAGTTTTCGTGTTCGTTGGCAAATGTGGCAAGAGTGACGACAGCTCGCTGTCGCCGCTGCTGGATGCTGAAAGTTTGTGGATATTGGATATATTGGATGTTGGATGTTGTTGAATGGATGGTGGCTGCTGCCAGCAGCGAAGGTGGTAGCAAATAAAAAAAGGAAAACAGGGGAGCAGAGAACACACTGAATTATAAACATTTTAAATTGAAATAACGTGTCGCAATTTTTTTGTTGTCGCGCTGCGCTTCTTGCCACCAAAAAAAAAAAAGCGGAGACCGGAGCAGAGTCGAGTAGAGAAACTTCAAAAACGTCGTTAACGCTTACCTACCGCGCATTCTGCAATCGAATACGATTGATCTCACACTATACATATATATATATATATATGTATGTATTTGGAGGGAGTGGGTCGGGGCTCGGGTGGAGCAGCAGTCATGACAATAGCAACAGCAACAGCAGCAACAGCAGCACAGGACAGAGATTGGACAGAGCTAAACAGTCGCAGGAAGTGAGTTTCGGGAGACCTCATTTCGGGTACTCTGGCTGTCCTCGCGTGTCGCCAGGTCGGTGGTGGTGCGGCTGCTGCTGCTGCTGATGATGGTGGTGGTGATGGTGGTGGCATAGGTGGCAATGACAATCGCGACCGGATGCTTCAAATCAGATATTGTTTTACTTTGCGCCTTCATTCAGTATTTTGGATTGTCGATTGTCAGCGTGTCTGTGTCGCTGTTTCTTCTTCTTCTTCTTTTATTTATTTTTTTTTTTTTGTTTTTTGCTGCTTTTGTTAAAGCACCACCGACCAAAAAAGCAGCAAAGCAACAGCAACAGCAACAACAACAACAGTGCCTGCAATTTGAGCAACTTGCGGATTAAATAAATGTGTCGCGACTCCGACTCCGACTGCATTAAGGCTCCTCTTTTTTTAACAGTCAGTGTTTGTTGTTGTTGTTGTTGTTGTTGTTCGTGATGTTGCTGATGGTGATGGTGATGGCACTGATGCTGATGATGGAGCCACAGTCGGGTGTCTCTTGTCTCTTGTTTGCCGTGTGTGTGTGTTGTCTGTGTGTGTTGTCTCTGTGTGTGTGTGTGTGTGTGTGTTGTCCGTGTACGGCGTGCTCAATGAAGCCTCAACGTTCAAGTCGTAGATCTAATCGAGCTTAACACCATCAGAGCCTGCGCTCCGAATATGTTTATGTTCAGTCGTTGACAAATTCTTCGTCTCAGCAGCGCTTAATTAAAATACATTGATTTCACTACCCCAGGAGTTGACAACACTCAATCCCAGGAAAAACAAGGAAAAGAACAGTAAGTCAGGAACAGTTCCTAATCTTAATAAGCTCGAGCCGTGGACTCAACAAGCTGCATCGGTTATTGTCTCAATTGAAGCAAAATGGCAATGGTTCAATCCATTCACAGTAACGGCAACTTCCGCTTGTCAGTCGGACGTCAGGTTGCGTCCCATCGTGGAATGTCCCGCATGGGCTTTGGCCCTTTCATTCATGAAGCTTCAAATCCCACCGGGAAAATAAGCAGCCAGACCACAAAAAAAAAAAAAAATATAAGAAAAGAAATGTGGTGCGATCCGTAAACCTTTTCTGCCTGTTAACAGTGTTTAGAGATGGAGACCTGGTGGTGCACAAGACGCCGAAGTGTCAACAAGCCAAATTGACAGGCATTGGCAATGGCAAAACAGAAACGATTTTGGAGATTTGTCATTGATAAGTCGGCCACAGTGCCCAAAAAGCAAACAGAGCCCTGAGCCCTGAGCCATGAGCCATGAGCCCAGGCACAGAGCAGAGAGCTCATCGTTTGTCGCCAAAAAGGGAGGCTAAATGCAGGCAACTTTTCGTAGAATTTCGTTGAGAATGTTGCCGGTGCCGACGGCGCAGAAGGGTGAAGAAGGGTGGCTGCAACCTGGCCGTGGCATATACGGCAAAAGGGAAAAGAACGTCTCTTGGATTGCTCGATTGCCGGATTGCCGGATTGCTGTGTGTGGCTTTTCTTCTCAACGGTTTGACTTTTGGCGTGCGGAGCAAATTAATTCACACCTTGCCAATCCATTGTTGAACGACAACAAGACATACATACATATGCAAATTGTTTCTTACGAATTAAGTGAGAGACTGCCCCTCTCCCCCTGCCTCCCCTCTAGCCTATCAAGGGGAACTGGCTAAAAAGCAATGATGGCTAAAGTGGCAACACATTTTTTGGCAAGCTGCGCTGGTACAAATAACTCCTCGTGTTCCACGACCAACAGCAACAACAGCAACAACAGTAACAGCAACAACAACAACAACAGTAACAACAACAACAACAACAACAGTAACAACAACGACATATCCGAACACAGAAAGCATGAGTTGACGCTTAAGCCATATTAATTTCGTAGGCAGCTCAACGCACACTGCGTATAATAAATTACAAACAAAATATGCTCATGTCTTCGTGAGTAGACAAAAAGTGGCACAGTCCAGTCCAGTCCAGTCCGTGCCCAGCCTGCCCCGCCGCCGCCGCCCGGCTACCGATTGAATCGAAAAGAGTCTCATAGGAACATTACAATAATATTATGTCAGTAATTCGGCCCGCGACGGACTGATGTACATGTACACGTACACCCGTACACCGATTCGATATGCTCCCCAACCACCGGCCGTAACCCCCAGCCACAGTCCCAGGCACAGTCCCAGCCACAGCTCCAGCTCCAACTTCAACTGGTAACCGGTCCGCTTCAGCCAAACTATCGATTCAGTTATGTATGCAAAGTGTTGGCGACGACGACGACGACGAAGACGGCAGCTTTGTAGACATTCAGTGGTTCGTGTGTTCTGCGCTGCTCCCAGGCACTTTTTCAAGTTTGTGAACATTGTGTGGGGTCAAAAAAATAATTAATTTAAAATTCCCGCAGCGCACAACGAAACGACACATTGAAAGCTCTTAAAGTCCCAAATTACGACCATTGTACCAGAAACAAATGAAAGAGACTCACAATAACAATATTTCTGACACATTTGCTGTTTGTAATGCGATTGTCAACGGACTGCGACGACAACCAAGTTCGGTGGCTTCCATTAATCTATAGAAATCTATAGAACATGCCGAACATGCCTTCCATCTCGGAACACTTTTGGAAGGTACATCTGAATATGGCTGCACACACATTTAATATCACTCCTTGCCTTGTACATCATTTATTTTAGGGACATAAAAATAAAAATCTTTCAATATCGCAGAAGTTGTAAAAATTGAGATAAATGTAATAATTAAGTTTTTCCCTTCGATTTGCATATCAAATATAATTAACCTTTTCACCGAACCTTGTAAAGAGGAGAAATCTACATAAAGTCTATTTTTAAGCTGTGTCAAGCACTGAGTTCCCTGTCTTGTTTACAGCAAGTTGGCACACACTATATTTTTGCTGATTGTATAATGAGACTACCCCTAATTAGTAAGCTCATGTATAGTGTATAAATAGTTTGCAGCCCTTGAAAGTCAAGTTAAACATGGGATGTCACAGAATAAAATCTGAACTCTAATTTAAATCATTTTGCATTAAATTAAAACAATTGAAAAAAGTAAATGATCGCTGTAATATTATAATGTCAAATTAAAAAGAAGAAATCAATTTAATGCTTTAGGTCTCATAGATAAATTAGTCTCAACGAAAAGCTAAATAGATTAAATAGATTAATGTAAGCGTTTCTTCCAAAAGAGCTGTTTATGTAATGAACCCACCAGTTACTTGGATGTGGCCATTTACGTTGTCCGATCTGTAAATGTCTGACACTTGAAAGAAAATGAACGATAAGTACTTTCTCATTGCATTGTTTTGCATCCTTTAGTGTGTGTGTGTGTGTGTGTGTGTGTGTGTGTGTGTGTGTGTGAGTGGGTAGTAAGTGGTGCTCCTAACAATGTGCTCCATCTGACAAGTATTCAATTAAGTCGAAAAACAAAAGGAATAAAAACAAAAAGTGAAATGGCAACACTGTTAGCTCGTTTGATAAACGCAACTCGTAAATCATCCGAGATCCCTTGAAGAAGTACCGCTGGCGTTTGGCCTTTTAACGTTGGAAGGCAGGTGCGGAAAATTACTTTTTATATGCTCCCTTTTAGTGGTTTATTATGACAAAACAAACGTGAAGCCAAAATTTAAGCGCACATGCGACGCAACTGGAACTGAGAGCGGGACCGGGACTGGGACCGGGACCGGGACCGGGACTGGGACTCGGACTCTGACTTGGACTGGGCTGGAGAGCTCATGCGCGGCGGCCCGTTCATATCCAAAGCGTCGAACGGGGCAGCTCATTGGTCTGCGTGGTCAGTCTTCAGTTAGACCAGAGCCGGGGAAGTTAAAGTCTCGGCCGATAAAGACACACACAGAGTGTGCGAGAGAGAGAGAGAGAGAGGGATAGAGACAGAGGGGAAACGCTATAAGCGGTATAAACATAATAAAAGAATCAGCTATAAAGCAGCCCAAAACGAAACAACAACAACAACAACAGCAACAACCGCTAGCTGCACAACATAAATCATCAAATTGTTAGGAAGATCCATTATAGCCCATTACGAACACCAACACAACAACTACACCTGAGCTGGCTAGAAGGGAAAAGGCCAAGACGAACACGAAGAAGAAGAAGACGAAGACGGGCAGCAGCATTATTAAAATGCCGTTTTGCTTAATTTTATTTTATTGTTTTTGAGAAATTCAGCCACACGAATACCGAGCGTGCCTCCAAACAGTCAAAACGAGCGCAAACAGTTTCTCTCTAATCGGGTGGTCGTCGCAGCGACATTGCCACAAGTATTGACTACATACATATATATGTATGTACATATACAGAGGCGACACCAAATGCTCAACAAGACGCGGCAACAGCAGCGCTAACGAACACAATGAAAAGCAGGCAAATTCAAATTTATGAATGTGAATGAGATACGCTAAAGATACGCGATCCCAACTCCGACACCAACACCAGGTCCAAGTCCAACTCCAACTCCAACTCCGAGTCCAGCTCCCGAGACGTTGACCGGGTGTGCAATGTCCAGCGGCTCGCTTAGCGATTCCTTGGAAGTGGAAATGAGTAATTTTTTTCAATTTTGTCTGTTGTTTTTTTTTCCAAATTAGATTGGAGGCGTTGATAATGGGAAGTAAAGATAAAGTTAATGCGTGTCATGACGGGCTACTGTTTGCAGCCAAAAATTGTTTAATAAACAATGAAAATATTAATAAGCCTAATGATGATCAGATGGCAGCACGAAAATACACACACACCTATATATATGTATATGTACAGTTCTAAATAAGGGGGTAATAAATGAGTAGATATGCATAAATTAATATAATGAATGAACGTTCCTTTACTATATCAATTTTGTAGTCAGCTGACTTGCAACTTTTCAATAAAATTAATTGCCTTGCATTGCAAAAATGGTAATTCATAAATTTACAAACTGGGTGTATAATATATATGTATATGTATATGTATATATCTATGTGGGGTGATATTTAATTAAACACCTTTCTGATTTACAACAACTACAACTACTCAAACGTAAGCAATTGATCAACCCATGGCCATTTAATTATATTCAGACATTCTCTGGGGTTCTCGGGATCAGCTGTAAATGCGCCAAAATAGGAGAAGGTGCGGCGGTTCTTTGAAAATCATTTGGTCCCGAACCCCAAAACCGCTTATCTACAGACCATCTATGTTAAGTAGCCGACGGCCCGGACCGCCGTCAAAGTGTCTGCCGGAACCTGCTTCTGCTTCTGCCCCTGCCTCTGCCTCCGCTTCAGCTTCAGCTTCTGTCCCGAGAGCGTGACGTCGCCGCTGCCGGGGGTCTTGAGAGATGAAAGAGTCATAGATTGGGGAGCGGGAATGCAAGTGCAAGTGGTGCGTAGATGTTGAGAGATTGTTAAATGATACTCAAACAGCAATTTGGAATTTATTTGATGCGATATTAATCGTCGTACAAGGGTTACGCATACTTCTTTCTGCCTGGGAACACACCTTGCCTTGCCGTCCCGTCTTTTATTTTATCAGCTCTTGTTCTTCCGATCGAGCGTTCATTACTTGGACTTATGAGTGTACAGTGAGCACTCTGAAGGTAAGTGTTATTTTTGAATATATTCACTACTCTACATAGTTACTATATAAATATGCTGACATCAAATTTTCTTCATTTAATTTTGTATTATTTTAATTTTTGTATATATTTACTATTTAACATATTTACTATCAACTCAATATATTATAATTTTTAAAAAGCAGAGATGGTAATTTAATTGTGCATACAAATTTGAAAATACAGAAATTAAATTATTTACAATCCCAGCTAAAAAAAATTGATTAAATAGTTTTAAATAAAACAAATAATAATAATAAATTTAAGTAAAAAATAAATAATAAAAATAAAAAAATATATTGACTGATTTACTTATATTAAAATAAAGCATAGGGCGCAAGTCTTATTAAAACTTATATATGATACAGAAATTCAAATCATTATAACTGAATTCCAAGTTTAAGAATCTCGTTAACCTTTTAAAAAGTTAATTCATAACTTAAAAACTAAAAATAAAACAATTGGCTTAAAACACGATTTGCTTGTAATATATAATATAATTCGTTCGGTTATTCAATAGTTTAAAACCATAAGCAAACTAAACATTTGAGAATTTAAATGGAAAAATATTCAGTGTTGTTCTAAATTGATTTAATACATGTGAAAACAGAAGGCATAAGTTAAACAGCTGCAGTGGGTTTTGTGTGTGCTCGGCTCATGTGTGGCATATATTAAATATTGATCAGTTCGGAGTCGAGTTTTATGCAAAGCGAACTACTGTTGACCCTGTTTGCCCCTAAATCGTAATCGGTTCGCTTAATGCGTTCAAATGACTAACAAATTGTGAGCGACAAGCCAAAAATGAAAGGCTTTAATGAGTTGCCACCGATCCGAGGTATTCATTCTTTCTTATTACTATTCTGTTGCTATTTAAATGAACACATGTTCGCTACCAATCTGTGTGTGTGTGTGTGTGTGAGTGTGTGTGTGAGTGTGTGTGTTTTTGTGTGTTTGGGATTGTGTGTGGACAGTTTTGCATAGCATTGGCAATTCATGGGCAAGGCAACTGCACTACTAACTATCTACATACATATATACATATGTATCGCATAGATACGCTCACACACACACACACACACACACAGAGATGAATATATACACACATATTTGGGGAACACATGTCAACATTCCATGAACACATGTACCAAGTTACACACAGATACACTAATACATATATGAACTGCAGATCTGTGATGTGGGTGTTGGGTTTGGTCTCTCTGTGTGTGTGTGTGTGTGTGTGTGTGTGTGTGGTGGGTGGTCTCAATTAATTAATTGCCTTTGCCAATTTATGTGTGTGTGTGTGTGTGTGCGAGTGTGTGAGCCATTTGGGCGAAATGCAATTAAAACACTTACCCGCAAATGTGTCTGCTTAATGTGTGTGTGTGTCAGTGTGTGTGTGAGTGCGTGTGTGGGTGTGCGGGTGTGCGGGTGTGCGTGTGTATGCGTGTTGAAATAATGGTGTGCGAACACAAACACTGCGCCAGAGGCAAGAGGTCGCCACTCTACACAAATAGTTTGTGACCTTTTGGTTGTTTTACAAACAAGCCCCAAACAGTTGCCGCCGTCGTCGACGTCGTCGCCGGCGTCGTCGC
Source organism: Drosophila mimica (assembly GCA_037043585.1). Taxonomy (NCBI): domain Eukaryota; kingdom Metazoa; phylum Arthropoda; class Insecta; order Diptera; family Drosophilidae; genus Drosophila; species Drosophila mimica. The sequence continues at coordinate 938,196 of JBAMBE010000396.1, forward strand.
GCCTCAATGTCACACGCCGTTGTTGCCGTAGTTGTTGTTGCTGTTATTATTGCTGTTGTTGATGCTGCTGCTGCCAGCAATACTCGCAACAAGAATGAGTCCAAAAAAGACGCCGCCGTCGCCGTCACCGGTGTTTGGAATTGCAAATTGCGAACGGCGCGTCGCACATCGTTGAGTCCAGGCCCATTTTAATTGTTTACATTTTATTTTGCTTTCAACGCTTATAATTATTAATTTCACTGGCACTTGCCACTTACTACTTCCTCACCGTCTCACCTCGCGCGACGAGCGTTGCGTCGCCATCATCTCCATCTCTTTGCCCCTCTGTGTATCCGTCAGCGACTTGCGTCTTGCGTCTTCGCTTTTTTTTTTGGCTTGTTGTGGGTGTTGCTGTTATTGGCTTTTACGAATGAAGCACAAATTAATGCAAGACGAAGCACAGTGGGAGCTGCCAGCGCAGCCATTTACACCATTGCGGCTTTTGTGGCAAGCAAAAAGTAATAAACAAGTTTGTTTATGTATTCAAAAAATATAACCAAGATTTATTTTAATCATACCCTTTGCATTAAAAAGTTATATCTGAACTTTGTGGTTACACTCAATAGGAAGAGTCCAAATTTAAAGCCTTCTTTTAATCTCTCCACAAAATGCTAAATATAATTCACTAACCAATACCTTTAAGGAAAATTACAGCAATGTCAAAAACTTCTCATTATAATTCTTATTAAGAAATAAATTTAATTTGACATCAGAGTTACAATTTAAATTATACATGATTAAAAATAAATTAATAAATTAAAATGCGCAACAAAAAAAAAAAATAAATATTTGGAGGTAATCAAATTTGAGGTATTTAAATTTAATATTAGAATATATATAAAAAATAGCAATATTTAATGTATACGAATATACAAATACACTTACGCTTAATACAAATACTACATTTTCAGCTAGCAAAAAAATGGCTTTTCATGTAAATGTGCAGAAAAGCCATTGAAAAAGTAAGCATGCATTTAAGTAAGAATTTTCATTGAAAGTTATGCAAATTGAAAGCAAAAGAATCGCTTAATGGAATTTTCCAGGGTATCTGTTGACTCCGACATGCTACTCACAGATAATTCACTCAACTCAATGTACTTTGTGTGCACCAGGAACAGAGTGAAACACAGTTGGAAGCAATGTCGCTGATTCGTTCCGTTTCTTTATTCATTTTAGCGCCGATGCACGCGACTTGTGATTTGGCTTTGATTCCCGGCTCCCGGCTCCTAACAAGAGAACAGAGCAGGAACCACCTCAGTCGTAGATTGTCTACACGAAACAGACTATCACACTTTCGTGGTTGTACTTGGTCTGTCCACCGTTACTAAGACCAGACCACGAGTACATATTGTATTCTCTGCCTGTTCCACATAGATAGATAGCTGGCTGGATGGCTGGCTGGCTGGCTTGTTAGCTGTATGTGAAAGTCGCAGGGCACACTCTCAGTCGCCCAGTTAAGACCAGGCTTACACCGTGTTTGAGCCGCAACTAAAGTGATAATTGCGGACTCATAATCAGCTTTTGGCGTGAGACGTTCTTAACTGAAAACATACACGACTGCCTGATGTACGTATTACAATATTATACAATACACACAACACACACAACACAACACACACACTTTTACATACCTCTCTATGTGTGTGTGTGTGTCTGGAGTAGATATCGTGTCTGGGACTTGAATTAAATAAACATATTCTAAACATTTAGCACAATGGGGAAAATTGTTTGTTTGAAAGTGTAATTTATTGCAATTACTTAACTTAAAAACACATTTATTTTATCAAATTTATTTATCTATGTGCATTTTCTGAATTACCTTTTAAAGGACTTTTTATAACGCCAACATTATCAGCTATATGTAGCACATATATTTGGGCAAGATAATTGTATTTGTATTTAAAAAAAAAAAGATAAACTTTTGTATTTACTTTTTCGCTTTATTTTGATGCAGATATTTTATTTTCCTATTTATAAATTAATTAATTTCTGTAAAGTCTTAAAAACACACATTTAATTAGATATTAAAATCTTTATAGAATGCTCAATGTACTCAATAAAATTTTAAGGAAAATTATAAAAATTAAATTTAATATTTTACAAAACTCCTAATTTATAGGCAAGTTTTTATAAGAGTCTTTTTTAATTAATTATCATTCTATGTTAAGTCCAATAAAAAACACACATTTAAAGATGTAATAAAAACATAAAAATAATAAAAATCAAATAATAAAAAAAAAAACATAAGTTGCGACACGCTTTTTATGAATTGAGTGGGGAAGTGTGATATGAATGAATGGTTCCAGAGTCCAGCGGATTAAAGAGAATACCTTGTTGTATAATATGTATAATATGTATATATGTATATATGTATATATGTATATATGTATATATGTATATATGTATATATGTATATATGTATATATGTATATGGCTGTGACTGTGACACACTTGGCAGTTTTGGTACGTGAGTACAGCGAGTTTGCTCAGATTTGGGCGGAAAACATGTGTAGCTCAACTGCTAATGTTGATGCGGATTGTGGAGCCGGGATTTGGCGTTGCCGTCCCGCATGCGAATTAGAAATTAATTCGCCCTTGAATGAATATTAAACACCATTCGGTGAATGTCAGCTTGCGTTTGCCGCGTGTGTTGCATATGTGCAACTGCATTTTGGGAGCCAGCAAGTGGCAGTGGCAATGATTTATTTGGCCGCACTGCGTCTAACTGTCAATCGGGACAAAACGGATCGCATTCCGGGAGCTTTTGTTTCCAGAGAATCGAGCGTAACGCGTTTGCTGTCAACCGTGTTACACTTTTGTGCGTTCCCACGACATTTTCCAGGCAGCCAGACTCCAAATGGCCCGAATGAGCTACCAAAGAGAGGGAGAGAGAGAGAGAGGGAGAGAGAATGAGATAAGAGAGAGGTGTTGGCAGCTGGGCATTTCGAAGCGACTCTGCCTAAATCAAGCGGGAAACGCAACTCGAGCATTTGGCAATTAACAATTTTATTTCTATGAGCCGCAAACAATGTTAACAGCGCGGCATCCGCAGCAGCTACTTCTTACTAACTTGGCTAACTGGCGCGCGTTACGCCTCCATTACACCTTGTTGCAGTTGTTACGCAGTAATTTTTATGTCTTTCCTCGGAACAAAGTCATACAAAACGGCGCGGAACTGCCTCCAAAAGAGAACTGCCTCCTCTCTTGACGGTTCCGAGGCGATAATTGCGTGTTTAACTTGCTCTTGCCACTCCTATTGTTACTGTTCCTTGGCTTGATAAGCGGTCTGATCTTTGTCTCGAGTCGTTTGGCTTAGCGACATTTGAAGCGAAACCATTTTGCCAGCCTGCTGGCCACGTCAGTTATTTTAGTTTTTCCACTAATTCAATATTAAGAATTACATTACAACCCATTGGCTTATTTGTCAAGCCGATCATGGAAAACAATAGTTAACATTTTTAATAAAGTAAAATTAAAATTGTCGCATAACCTGGCTTAAAATGGATAATATATAAAATGAGTTTTAAATATCGAGTGTAGAGAAGAGAGGAAAAATTAATCTTAAGAGACTTTAAGTTGCAAATCTTACTCCTAGAGAATTTATTCACTTATATTTTTATTTACAAAATTACAACTTAGCTTTAATTGCCAAGAATAACACCTTATTAGCGACTACTAACCTAGGCCTTTGTCTGGCAAAACTCATATTAAAAGCAGTCAAACCGAAACGAATCTAGTTTTCTGTTCCTATTCTGGTATTTAAAGTATAAAAATATCGGTACTCTTACAAACTGTCTTACGATATTCGGTTAGGTATTGGTAGCTACATTTGTACAGTACTCTACTGGTATGGTAACGGTACCAGTACAAAAGTTTGAAAAATAAGTAATAACGTTCCAACCGGTAGTCACTGAGTGTAGTTTACTCTGACACCATTTGTGGATAACATGAAACAGAGGCGTGGGCAACTAAACTAAGGTCTGCAAGATTTCTTTCTTGTTAAACGTTGAATACATTCAAATTTTCATATTTATTCTTGATCTGGATCATCAGCCGAGTCGATCTAACCATATCCCTACGTCTCTCCGCCTTTGTGAACAAACGGATCCTTACATAAAGAAGACGAGGAGGAGGTGGAATCTCCGGAATACTTCCTCTGTCTCTGCCCAGCACTAGCAAAAAGACGGTCCACTTTGTTGGGAAGTCACTTCCTATCCGACTTAACACAGCTGGCGCACACAAGACCAGCCAGAATCGTAAAATTCATAAATGAAATTGGCTGGTTTACTTTATCTCATTATCTCACTAGCCCCGGAAAACGATTAGAGCCACGGCATCGCAAAGGGTCAATAAATGGCCTAAGCGTGCTGACCTTCAGTTCAGAACCGTCTTAACTAACCTAAATCAAGTAAGAAACAGGCACCTAGAAATTAGCTATAGTTAAGAATAGTTTTGAAAAACATGGATTATGAATGAATTAATTTAAGCATTTCGAAATATTTCGAATAAACACCTGTGGCCTAAGCTGTGAGAGTTGTGCTACATATAAGTTGTGCTATATAAGTTAAGTAATATTAAAAACAAAAACTCACAACATTTTCCAATTCCATAACTTACAATCAAAATTAGAAAATTGTATTCATTTATGACTATTCATCTACTAAGTGAGTTTCTAGCTTATCTCGGCCCCTCCATCGGTGTCTCTTCCAGGGGCTATTAGATCTATTTAGTACGCACTTTCTCTATTCTCGATATGTATTCAATTTCTGATGTGTGCAACTCGTGCTCGACCGCCCACCCTCCCGTTGCTGGTGGCACCTAATCTGTGTGTCCATCCGGGCGAAGTCGAACAGCATTGTAAATTCCTGGGTGCACAGTGCAGCAATTGATCTTTGGTCAGCAGGCGTTTAGTAGTTTGATTGTTTGTGCCACAAAATAATTTGCATAGCCCATTGTGCGCTCCAAAGTCGTACGCATTCTAAAAAGGGGGCTGGGCGCCGTTTTGTTTTGTCAGAGTTGGCGTTGGCGTTGGATGTGGCAGTGGATGTGGCTGTGGATGTGGCTGCGGCTGTGGCTTTGGCGTCGCCGTCCTCTGTCGGTTGTCGGTTGTCGGTCGTGCGTCATGGGGCCTCGGGCTTGCGGCTTGCATACATATGCCGCACCTGCGACTTCATGCCAAATCCAGAAGTCCAGCACCAAAGAAGGCGTTTTTTTTAATTGCGTCGACATGCCCGAACTACCAATGAGACTGTTGTCGTCGTCAGGTTAGCGACTGCCCGATCAGCCCGATACCGATACCGATAGCGATAGCTTTGTTGCTGGCGCACTCACGCAAAAAAGTGGCAGCCACATGTGCGATAATCCACTTACAGTGCAACTGCATACCACCATACACTGTGCACAATAAGTATCCACACACACACACACACACACACACACAGATACATATACAGATACACATATTCATCTCGCCATTTCTTTGTCTTTGGCGAGGCGTCGCACAAACTTCGTCTAAATATTTATCCTGCATGTCAAAGCTCCTCGCCTTTTGGACCACAAACAAACATGGCCCAATGGCAGTTGCAAGGAAAAAAAAGGAAATGAAAAGAAAAACTGGATTCATGCCTTTTTTAAACGAGTGCGCGACTTTTGATTGCATTTGAGTCTATTATTGCGGTTGCTCTCGCCGCTGATGTCATTGTTTGATGTTCATCCATTTATGGTTGGCATTGTTTGATCAAAATACTTTCCTTATAGATAACAGACTATGGCCTAAACAACCAATCAACGCTTTAAGCGAACACAGCCCGATGAGAATATAATACTCACTTAGTGTTAGTGAGAGTTTGCCTTTTAGCCTTATATTTGCACAGCCGCCATACAAAGACCGACAGACAGACAGGGAGACAGACAGACAGACAGACAGACAGAGAGACAGACAGGGAGACAGACAGGGAGACAACCAATCGATCGCTCGACGGCATTTCAAGATTCCATTATGACACCCAACACTGTTTACCTATTTGCTCACATTTAACGGATTACTGCGTTTCGACTCGCCAACAAACAGCAACACCAACAACAACAACAACAACCAGCGGAAACCAGCTAAGATCGCGCACTCTATACTTTGCAAATAGTCCAGCCAAAAACAGCCAAACAGCCAAACAGTCAAACAGCAGCGAAAACGGCTGCCTGGCATCTCATGATCACATTGTGTGTGTGTGAGTGTGTGTGTGTGTGTGTGTGTTGAGTGTTGCAGCAACAGCAGCAACGGCAGCTCTCCAAACTTGCATCTGTGTGTTCAACAAATAGAAATCAATGGCCGCTTTAAGGGGGGAGAGAGATCAATGGGAATGTGATAATCATTCCAATTCTCGGCTCAACTTGGCTCAACTCCTCCGTCCGCTCGTTGTTCCGAGTCATTGGCTGGCAATGGCAAATACGTATTCAAATAGCGACAACAACAACAACTGCTGTGAAGTTGTATTTGTTGTTGTTGTTGTTGTTGTTGACGGTGTCGAAGTTGATATACCCTTGCTGAAGGTACTTTAATTCTGTCGTGATGTTTGAAGGAGACATCCCCGATCGAGATAAGTATACATATTTTAGCTCGATTCACTAGCCAATCCCGTCTCTCTGTTTCTCAATCCGCATCTCTAATTTATAGCTTGATTGAGTATCTAGATATATTTCAGCATATATAGATAGCTATCATGGGAACGATTTAAAAGAATATTCGGACCAAACTCACTAGCTCTACGTTATCGGAAAAAATCATCATCTACAATATAACATGGGTCTTATTTTAACTGTGAATTAAAATTGTTCTGAAATTTGAAAACGCTTTTAAATAAGAAACCCATTGAATACTAAAAATAAGTTCTGGTTTTTAGATTTTAGATTTCTTAATATAAGAAGGATTTTTATCTTTTTTATAGATGTTTCCTATTATTAAGAAACATATTTCGAACGAGACCAAATAAAAACTCTTATTCTTAAATTAAATACTTTCTAAAGTTCTAATTACAAACTATAAATATCAACAATTGAAAATAAAACATAAATCATGGAAACTGGAAATATTTTCAGATACCCGTTAGAAACAAAAAGCAAAAGCAGATTTTTAGAAAAACACAACGTTGCTTTTAAGGATTGTTCTTTTTAAATACAGTCAAATGGCGATTTTCCTGTTTTTTTTGAGTGCAGGAAAAGTTTTTAAGCTTGTAATGAAATTAAGAAGTCAGCAGATGGACTCCGTTCTGCCAGGGTATGTAATCTTCGGCAAGGCTAAGATAGTTATAGTTTGTTGTTGTTGTTGTTGCTGGTGTTGCTGTTGTTGCTGTTGTTGCTGTTGTTGTGTTGAAGCAGTCAGCGATGCTTTGCTATTGCTGCCTTTTTATCATTTGTCTTATTTACCTACACTCATTCGCTCTGTTGGGTGTTTTGTGTTTTGTGTTTCTCAAAAACGCTGGAACTGCATGTTTGCACTGCCTGGCAGCAAACTGCATCTACGATTGCGACTTTGACTTCAGGTTGAGTTGGCCTGGCTTGGGTCGGCTGGGCCGAGTTGGGTTTGCATTGGGCACCGCGTTGTATTTGCCATGTTAATACGGGCCGGTCCGGGCCGGGCCGGGCCAGTGTCGGTCGCCTCGAGTCGCATTAGCGACACAGGAGAGTTTTGGGCCGTGTCGTTTGGACGGTGCCGATTCAGCTTTGCAAAACAGATGCCGCTGCGTTTATTTAGTGCGCGTGCGCATGCGCATGAGGCATGAGGTATGAGGCATGAGGCATCAGCCATCAGGCATCGGCCATAGTTGTTGCAGTTGCAGTCGTCGCTGCTGCGGCTGCCACAAACGCCGGCGACAAGGTACTGGTATAGTTGATGTAGCGGCACTGGCCAAAGGAATGCTTGAAATGTTTAGGCCAAGTTGGGATTACTGGCGTCCAAACATCGGTCGACATCAAAGAGTTGCCAACATTTGATGGTAATTGCCGCTAAACGATTTTCAATGTTAACTTGTAAAAACGTTAACATTTTTAATTTGTGTTATATACTCACGGACAGTTGTTTATATCTGCCATTCGCACACACACACATCACACACACACCACACACACACAACACACACACCACACACATAAACACATGTCAGTTAGTATCCACGTTGTGTGCCTCTGTTTTATTCTCTCTCCCCACACTGGTTAGCATAAATTCCGTGCTTTATCAAGCACATTACCCACCGCACACACACCACACACACCACACACACACACACCACTCACACACACACACACTCACACACTCCAGCCATCGCCATTAATAAGTATCTGATTGAAAAGAGCAGTTAAATCTTGTTTCCTTTTTTTGATGATTATCTTACCAAGATCTTCACACCCATCAGTTAATTACTAGTTTTATTGCCAAGATGTACAGTCGCAAGTTTTAATGTAGCTTTTTTTAATACGATTCCATTTAAATCCATATAAAGCTTAAATTAGCAATTTTATCACTTATTAATATCTATTAATTATCTAAGCAACATATGTATTTATTTTTATGTTTAGTCGTCATCAGTTTATATCACATCAATAAAATTGCGTATTCGAGTTAGCTGCAATAAAAGCCAGGTTAATAAGTGTGCGAATTTTTATTTGACTGACTGTAGAGCTGTCTTAATGTTATGCAGAAATATATTAAGTCGTGGCTACCCAAAGTTATCCAGATCTCAATCAGATAACTAACCAGGCAGATAAGATTTTTATACTGCAGGTTCTTCAAGCGCTGGCCATCTTGATCTCTGGGCTGGAGGCCAACAAATCGAACGGATGACTCTGCCAGTCCTAAGCATAATAATAATGATCATAACGACATTGTGCATAAAGTGGAATTCTCGAATCAAAATCAGCTCATTACGGAGGCTAATGTAAGCACAACAAAGCCATTCTGCGAGATTTATTCAACAGCTTTAAGTGGACGGACGGACGGACGGACGGACGGAGGAGGAGCACCACGAGGAGGAGGAAGATGATGCAGCGCTAATGACATTATGCACGATTGCCTCAAAGGAAAAGACAGAATCGAATTCAGATTTTGTTAACGAATCAATGCAGTCAAAAGAAGTATTAATAAGAAGACTAGTAACATTTTCTTATTATTTATTTTTGGTTTTTCTGTTTTTTGAATATGGGATCGTATCCGAATCCAAAAACCGTCCGAGGTCGACTCTGAAGCGGTGTGAAAAGGCTTTCATTTCAAACGCAAACAATCGCTGCGAGTAGGAATTGAAATTAATTTCATGTATCATCATTAATCAAAACACTCGCTCGCGAGCAGCCAAAGTATGTATGTATATGAATATATATGTATGTGTATGTTTTTGTATTCATCTGTAAGTAGAAAGATGTTGACTGCATCGGAGTAAGTAGTCATGGTCTGGTTTGGGCTCTTCACACACACACACACAGAGACACGAGTATTCTTCTACATATGAATGTATAACGATATTCATTCTGCAATCGGTCCCCCTCCACTGACAATTTCAATAGTAGGTTTTTGTGGGAGGGGGGAGGGGGGCGGGGGCGAACAGGGACATTCCCCGAGCTCAACTAATCAGCATGCAAAGAAAACAACATTAAGAGTCAACAACAACGACTGGCACTCAACACAATTATGAGAACTGACGCTGCAAGAGTTTCATGTTTAATGACAAGTCACTTTCTGCGCCCCAGTTCAGTCATCGTCATTCCGTCATTCCGTCATTCAGTCATTCCGTCATTCAGACATTCAGACGAGCCGTCGAGCTGTTGAGCTGTTGAGCAGGCGACTTGCGAGCTGCTCCCAGTTGCCCCTGGCTCTAACGATGTTTTCTTTGAAAAGTTAGAAGCCGTTTCCAGTAGTTCAATTACAACTTCACCTCACTTGAAGCGTTTTGTCTCGGGTCCGCTCCAACCTCACGCCCTCATCGACAATACAATCCAATCCAATCCACACTCGGGAGTTCGAGCAACATTCCAACTGCCTGAAGATGAACAACAGGAATATATAACGACATATATTGTGTCGATGGCCAACTCTTGTTGATTTATTGGTTAAATGTGATACTAGTAAATATAATCAGAATTATGAAAATATTTTTATTAGTGTATTACTCTCATCACAACACAAATAGGACACACTGTGCACTCTGCACATGTTTAAGCAAATATTTTTGAGCGGATGATTTCTTTTTCTGTTAACAAGACTATGTCCACAGCTTAATTTAATTATTTAATTAATTTGTAATAAATTATTTTTAAGGCTTTTACTTAAATTTGAAGTGGTTGATGGCCAGCAACTATTTAGTATTCCTTTTAACTAAAAAATTCAAAAACCTTTACATTTATTTTTTAATAATAATTTTATTCTCTGAAGGGATTTTCCTATTCTAATCTTATGGCATTTAATACCACGAAGCTACTTTTCATATCTTCTGCAGCTACCACAAACACCTGAGAATTTGATGGCTTAATTTCGAAATGGATAAATTGCTTTTCACAAACATTATATTGAAACTGACATTAAGGGTATTTCAACACAGTGAATGTCATTTTCCTGACTCCTGAATGATTTCAACTCTGAATGAAGGATTTATTTAAAAACCTCAACAACATAAATATGCAAGTTTATCAAAGGGATTTCCTATATGGATGCGGTGCTGGATAAGTCTCTTATTTAGTTGTCGGATGTCAATTAGAGATACATATTTTATTCATACATCACTCGGTTGGCATTATAAAATCGATATTGGATTATTTGTGGCAGGGGAACTGCGGCTTGAACTATTCGCAGTTCATCAGCAGCGGCATCATTTTGTATGGAGATACTGGAAACACATTAACAAATCGTGTCTCAAATTAAAGGTTCAACAACAGCAGCTCTGACACCGACACCGACAACACAGAAACAAATGTTGTCGATTTCATTGCGTTTGTGTAGGTTGACAATTTTGGGAACGGTTTCGGCCGTTAACAAAACATGGCATTTAATAATACGTCTACAATGGCCATGCATAAGTGTTATCGCTGACTAAAAAGCTTTTTGTTGCTACTCGCATGGTTGTTGTTGTGGTTGCTTTTGTTGTGTCTGTGTGTGTGTGTGTGTGTGTGCGTGTGCGTGTGTGTATCTGCCCCTGGCTTGTTATATCATATGTATCCGTATCAGAGTTTCTGTCGGTGCCCCAGCTCCCGGCCCCATGTCCCATAGCTGTATCTGCTGCCGCTGTTGCTGCCGCTGTTGCTGCCGCTGTTGCTGCTGTTGCCGCTGTTGCTGCTGTTGCTTGTAGTGTTAGCATTGTTGTTGTTGATTGGCCGGCGAAAGGTTGAAAACAAATGAGGTCGAACGTTTTTCCATTGAGTTTTATCAGCGTTATTAATATTGTAGATTCAAAACAAAACACACGTGATGCCATTAAAAGCCTTGTTTAATGGTTAGTAACGATTTCGATTTATGTTTTTCTTTTAATGCCCGGCCAAAACCAGATAAGTATTCAAATTATAATCGTGACCCAAAGTATCTCATGTGGCAGAGCCATTCAATTATAAAAATTATCGAATAATTCCCGTATGGACATAATTGACACTCAAGCGTTGGATAAGACAGACTTTTTACAGCGCCAGAGGAAAACCCCGACGAGATTGGCGAGTCCTTGTATAAAATCTGGTAAATCTGGTTCTACCATTTGATTGAACTCTTCTCGTTTTTGGGCAACTGCGTACAAATAAATAAAATGCGCTGTCGCAGTAAATTGGTAATAAACCAATGTCCTTTCGCTGTCCATAAATCGCCAGGCAGTTTAACAAGCGGGTTCTCGTGGCACCCAGGCTCATCGATATAGCTGGTTGTCTGTCCTCGTTTCTGGGATCAGTCTCTCTGGCATAACTACACGAAATAAAGCGAAAATCAACTGAATTCCAGGACCGCGTCATTCGCATCCTGTCATTTATTTATCTCCCTCTCTCTCTCTCTCCGGACTCTCGCCCCACCCAATGCAAGGACGTGCTCTTTCAGTGTAGTATTAGTCGCGTCATTGCTGGTCACAATGAGGATTCAATAGCTCAACAACTGCCTCCCTGGCATACCCTGTATGCGAATGTGTGTGTGTGTGTGTGTGTGTATGGCTTATGTGCACATATGTGATAGCTATTTGTCTCTGCGTGTGTGTGTGTGTGTGTGTGTGCTTGTGTCAATAGAGACAACAATGCGGTTCAGATGCGACAGTCGTCATCCTGTCAAAACAAAGTGTGATTATTGATAATTTATGATGTCACGGATTTTTCCGCTAGCCGTATTATTATTCTTTGTCCAGACATTGCAATATTTTCCACATTTTTCCTTTGCCATCGAACGTTTAAATCGCACACAATGTGCACCTATATACATATGTGTACATATACATATATATACATATATATTCAACTGCATAAATATACTCAACGTATTTATTTTTGCTTAAGCACACGTTCACTATAAAATTGTTATGTGTACGTTAAAGATTAATATTACGAAAACTATTAATTATTTATTGTTGAATTCTTCTTTTCCATTTTGCAGTAATTCATTTCTGAATAATACAAAATATTTCCAAGGGTACAAATCTCCATTTTAATATATATATACTTTCTGAAAAATGTGATGAGTTACGTTGAAGCGATTTTCTAATATTCAGGACACTTTTTTACGACTTTTACTAAATTACTAATTCTTGAGCTACTATTACTAAAATTACAATTACACTTACTAATTATTATATTTCTATACCTAATATGCCATGATCTTATCTTACCTATAGTTATATTCCCTTCCTTATTACATATTATGGTTAAATGTTATTTTTTAATTTTTACATTTATGGTATCTATGGTATAATAATATGAGAGTGCCTTCTGTATTGATCTCTAATTGTGATCCCATACTAATGCTATTAGCAGTAATATTTCACTCTCTCTCTCTCTTTCTCACTCACTCCGCACACCTCAGTAGGGTTGCGCATGCGGAAATCCTTCGGAAATCGGAGAAAGGCTCGTCGGACGAACGTCCTAAGCAAATATTATGCGTGCGACGAGTGTTTGTTTTTGGGCTGTTTAGCTAGGGATTTAGTGGTTGCACTGTGGTCATTGTGTGAAAATCTGTTTTTGCGCTTAGTGCTAAAAATGTAATGAGCAAGTAGGCATAATATAAATACGTACAACAACAATGAGCGTAAACACGCCGTGGCCATAAATCAAACATTGCCCGGAAGTAACGAGCGGGAAAATTGACATGCGCTGCCTGCGATCAGTTGGCTCTTTAAATATTTATACTACACACATATATATAAATATATATATACTCATTTGAGATTTGTCGACATCTCTTAACAGTTATATACTTAGTATATAGGCATATGGGCATATATATACGATTATTGCCCCTATTTTCGATCAATTCCAATCGAGAATGGTTGTTATTTGGGCGCCATAATTTGTTTCAAAGTGAGTTGCGTCACTTAATCCATTTAAGTCGCGCGGCCAGTCGTCATTTATGACGCACTCTTTGCCGTGCCACAAGATGTGTTGTGGCACAAACAATGCGCTCAACGATGGCAGCGTGGGGCACGCGACGGGGCACGCAGCCCGTCTCGAAGGCTTATTAGGTTAATTACGAGTTTTTGATTGGTAAATTAAGAGCGGCAGCGGCGGCTGCATGAGGCGGGCAGTCGCCACTGCCACCGGGACTACAGCGCCCGTCTCCAACTCATAATGCGGCACGCGGCAAGCCGACTGTCTGCCAGCCATTTCGAAATCAGTTCTCAACTCAGTGCCTCAATTCAAATGCGTAAATAATTAATTTAGAGCCAATTCACGAGTTGCTGTTTGTGTCTGTTTTGTTACCCTCGACTCTCGACTGTTGCGGCAACCGCTGCTATCTGCGCTACTGCTATATGCCACAGATAAACCACCCGCCGAGCCTCATAACTTATCTGCTCCTCAGCAGACGAGCCGTCCACTTTCGCAGTGGGAGCCAACTCAAAGCCGAGCCACGTTATTCAACCAACAAATGTGCCGGACTTGAGTTTAACACAATTACAACTGGCCATGGAAAGCTCAAGTTGCGTTTGCCTCCAGCAGCTGCAACAACAACATTACTTTATGCTTATAGATAAGCAACTATTTAGCACAACTTTAACACAATCACTTAAATCATTTTTAAAGTGTTTCAGAAATGATTCGAGATGCATCTTGAAATAAATAACGCTCTAAAGAAAACATATCAGATCCGATATAAAACTACTTAACTTTACCATAATGATTTTTGGGATCAAAATCACATAACTCTAATAGGAACAATCATTCGCGTTAGTCACCAAATATTTAAGCTGATTGATATTAGACTGTAAGAGCATTTAATCTTCGGTATGTTTAAGTTAAGTTTTTTTTCGGACTTAAAAAAACCCTCATATTTATTTGATGATTTCCAAAATAGTAAAAAGACGATTGCTTCAACTTATATGCTTTAAATCTCATATGTTATAAATAAATATTCATATTAGTAATGTTTAATAAATAATAGTCATTGGTTTCTCGTAGAATATTAGGCTTTCTTATTGCTTAAACTAGTTCATACACGTTGAATTTAAAGTTAATATTACAAATATCAAAAGTATTCCCCTTTTAAACCATTACTTTGCGTACAAAAAAAATCAATATGATAACGTTTTGGCTTTTGGCTTAACGCCTACTCTAGTTATTCAATCAATATTTATATCTATTTTAAGAGGCATACACAAGTATATAAAATATATATTCGAAATCTCATCGAGAAATGTATTTGCCAACTTTTTTTTAGCCAATTTGCACATTCACGCTACTTAGTGTGAAAAGCTTATAAGTATTTAGGTCAAAGATCCAAGGATGCTTTCAAATGCAATTCAAATGGCTTGCGTGGAATTATTATTTTCATATGCACAAGGGTAAAAAATAAATATACGATTGGGTTGCTAATGTTTATTGAATCGATAGAGTGACAAAAAAAAAGGGAAAACAAAAAACAAATTATGGAAGGGGCCACATTTATTTATTGTGCAAAATCAATCTGTAGTTCTAATGGAAGGTAAATGAACACAGAGATAACGGCACAGATAGAGATATGTCCGTTGGGTGTTACGGGCCGTATTATCAGCAGTGATAATGCATACACAATTATAACCGTAACGCTAGCAAATGTTCGGGAAATAACACCATGCCACGGACTTGTAATTGACATATTGGATACTGATCTACCACCACTGATAAGTTGGCATAAATAAATATTTATTTAGTTAGTCGAATGCCAAATTGCCAATAATATATAATTAATTTGGACAAATACTCGTTGCGTAATCGCAATTTAAACTAGGCAACCAATCGATATGGGTGTATATATATATATAGTTATATAGATAGGGACTATACACGTGTGTGAATATGGTAATAATGAGAGGATAGTCTGTTGCGTAATATACCAAAATGTAGTTGGCCTCAAGAGCCACTGACTATAACTGTAACTGTAACTGTACACAAGCAGATAACATCGGGAATTTATGCCCATTTCGTGTGTTTTCATTGTAATAACAAAGTTTCGTTTATACGAATGGATAAACTCGTAAATTCTTGTCCAACCCACGCATGCTAATGTATGTACTACATAGCCAAGGTATGTTGTGTGTGTCTCCTTTTGTTTTGTTTTGGGGTTGTGTATTATTATTTTTGTTTTGGGGGAGTAATAATACACACACACACACACACACGCACACACATAAGTACAGTACTTTAACTGACACATTGAGGGCGTGACATAAAGTCCCTTTTTATTGCAGAAGTGAAGAAGACGCTGCGCTGTAATTTGAGTGTCTATAGAGTACTTATCTTCAATCGCGATGCCGATTGAAAGCTCGCCAACTTGCAATTACACTATAGTGGCATAAAGTCACGCACCCACACACACACACACACACACCAACACACACACACACACACACACACAGACGAGACACACACTTTGAGGGAAGAGGAGCACGCAATGATGAAATAAATCAAACAATATAATTGCTTCTGTTTCAACACCAAGTACACACACACACACACACACACACACACTCGGAAGTTGAACTTGGGGGTCTCGAACCGCCAACGACTACTCGTTGTAGTAGTTGTTGTAGTCTTGCTTGCTTCGCACCTGTTCGAAGGAGGTCCCAAAGAAGTGGGCACCGCTTCCACTTTTCTGCAAAACTCAAATTTACGGCACGCAACTTGCGCCAGGCGTGAACTTGTTGTTGTTGTCTGTCTGTCTGTCGGTTGCAAAGACGTTTGTCGACAGGCCAACTGTCCTTTTAGGCCGCAGTCGTTGCCGCAGACAGATATTGAACAGCACCTGCGGCAACTAACTGGAGCAGTTTTCCCTGCCACCAGCAACAGCAGCTAACAGCATTTTGATGTTAGTTTCTTAGTTTCTTTATTGGTGTGTGTGTGTGTGTGTGTGTGTGAGTGGAGAAGGGATCGATGCATTGCCTCCGAGCAACTAGAGAATTGTGTCCTAATCAGCTGTCTTTAAGTCCAACTGTGTACATAAAAAGTATTTCACAATGATGTTAATTACTATTGGGGAAATAAATATAGAGTCTGACAAGAAAATCCAGTTAGGGAAAGCTGGAAATTCAATATCCTGGCACATATAAAATAGAGAAACATCATTTAAGGTAACAACTTGGCTTAAGAGCCAAGGAATATATGTATGTATGTATGTATATTCCTTGGATAACAACTGCAAATTTCATATCCAGGCAGATATAAATTACATCAATATGAATAATATTTTTAATCAATTTATTTTACATTAAATTAAATATTTATACTAATTTTTTGTATTTTCTTTTCTATTTTTTTCCCCCTTTTTTTCTTTTCCACTGAAAATACATTCTCCTCGCAGATAAAGGATTCAGCAACATGATTTTTAGATAGCTTTAAAAAGAATTTGTAAGTCTTTTTGTATCTACAAAATAAAAGTTTAATCAATGATGTACATTTAAATAATATAATATATTTATACATTCCTATTTGTATTTTAAGAATAACAACAAAATATTTTTCACCAGTTGCCTGCTAAAATATATGTTATACATATTTTTCTCTATTTTCTTTCGCTTATCTAAATAATATACCAGCTCTGACATACATACATTATGTGTGTACATATGTATTTGTTGCAGCAATTTTAATGTGCCACACATTTCGTGAGCAAATCCCAATACCCTTGTCCAAAGGGTATGGAAAGCCTGGCGACTGTGTCAAAATATGGCGCGTTGCTTGGCATTAAAAAGGCGCCGCTGCTTTGCAGCCAGAAATTATTGTCGGCCATTATTTTATTGGCATTTTCCAAATTGTCATTGTCACAGAAGTTTATGTACAACTCCCCTCCTCTTCCCCGTTCCCGTTCCCATTCCCGTTACCGTTCACGTTCCCGTCCCTCCCCTTGGCAACGCGGCAGTTAGCTAACCAGGCGAGTTCTGGTTGCGCGTTCCGCTCATTCAGCTCGGAGCGATATTTGTTTTCCTGTTCCTCCTCTGCTGCCTGATGAGCGGCACCCGTTCGATCATTTGCGAGCTGAGGCGATACTTATTTACAGGCCGCACCGCGGGGAGTGTGCGGGTTTGGGAGTTGGGGGGAAGCGTGCATCAAATTAGAGCCGTGGGCATGGCGCGGATGAGGCGGGGTGGGTTTCTCGGTTCTGGGGGTTGATACCAATTTGTATATACACACAATTTAATGCCATACTCAATGAAATGTTCGATGTCATTGTATGTATTACATAACTATGAATGCAGGGCCAACATGGTACATAACAATATTTGTGAATATAAATATATATCTTTAAAACTGATACCAGATATGATAATATTTCAGTTTCTTATATTTTATATTTTAATTCTCTTTTAATAAACGCTGAATTGCTTTTATTTTTCTCAGTTTACATTTTGAATACATTTACTGCAATTTTGATCAATTAATAAGTTATTTTCTTTACTTATCTAATTACTTTTTTTTCTAAGTGTATGTTTCGTTACCATCTTCAGCTTGTGCTTTATTGTCGCAATACTTTTATTTACCTGTTTATTTTATAATCGATTCGTAAGTGTTTCTGTTTTTTATAGTTTTGAATATAGATTATTAAAATCTTAACAATTTTGTATACTTATTTTATTTTCAATATTATTACATTTTATTTTAGTTAGATTTAGAGTTTTGATTTCTTCATATTATTATTCTAACACTTTCAAATAACACATCTAAATATGAAATACAAAATCAATATATTTGAATATTATCTAATGTTGGACCATTTTGTATTTTACCCCCAGAAATCTTTTAAGTCTTATAAATATTTTAATATTTTTTAAATTATTTGTAATTTTAGTTTTATTTTAAATTTAATTTACATCAAATCTATTCTATTTTTGTATTTTTGGTGTCGACTGATTTTAATTGGCAATAAATAAATAAATAAATAAAAATAAATGAATATATATATTAAGTGAAATGTATAAGTAAATGGCTAAATTGGTGTTATTATTCTACCAGCTTATTAAAAGGTGGCAACTTCTTCTACTTCTATTTTGTGTGTTCTTGAGTAGAGGTAATTATGCTTACTTATAAGGCCCAAGTATGTTGTGTGTTTGTGTGTGTGTGTGTGTGTCTCTAGAGCACCTGGGGCCATGTTGAACGTTGACGAGCCAACATCAACATTGACGCCTATCCGCATCCTGTATATTCCGATACCCACACCCCTACCCCTACCCCTACCCCTACCCATACCCATATCCATATTACCCATATATGCGAAATCTGCTCCGGTGTGATGTGTGTGGACTGGGAATTGAATCTGTTATCGTTGCCCATTCACAAACTCGCACATTGACGACACTCCCTCTCTCTCTGGCTCTGGGCTTGTTGACGGGAAATGCGATTGGGATTGCCTTTGACACGTCGTCTGCATCGGCAACAGGATGTGTTCAGTGTGCGAGTGTGTGTGCGGTGTGTGTGTCTGCGGTGTGTGTGTGCGTGTGTGTCGCATTGTTCGTATAAGTTAACAGTGCTGTTCAATTTTTCCGCACTAATTAGATTAAAGGAGGCTGGTACAGATGAAGCGAATGGATTGATGACTCCACGGAAAATCCGACCAACTCTCAAATGGAATGCGCAAAAAAAAAACAAAGGAGCATCGAGAGTTGCCCGAATACCGGCAACGGCTGACGACGATAAAAAGGCCAGAAAAAATAACTGCGAAATACTTTAATCCTATTAGGCATATAATTCAACAATAACAGCGACACATGTTGCCCGGTGCAGCCGACAGGAAGGATAAAGAGCAGTCCGATTGTCCTTTTCGCGCCGCCGCCTCCTGCCTGACATTCAGCTAAACATCAAGCCGTAAAAATACAAAGCCAAAAGCCAAAGAGTGGCGCAACTGAGGCGGGAATATGCAACGTGACACGTCCCAATTAGTTGCAAGTTTTTTAATTATATTCATCAAGTATTTCGGTCAGAACATTCGCATTTCCAAGGACTGCTGACAAACGCCGTCAATTGCAACAGGGATCAACAATAATTAATAGCTAAGGTGTGCTTGAAGGTGTGCTGAAGAGAGTATTTCCCTAAATATATACCTGTAGAATTGAGATAAGATATGGGAGTTTATATTTATATGACATCCCGTCAACTGCAGCAGGGATCAACATTAAATAGTGCGCAAGGTGCGCTTAAAAATAGTTTTTAAATGCTTGTTTCTACTAAATAAATTTTAATGAATTTATACTTGAAAATAGAAATATATATATATACATATATTATATAAATCGTATATTATCTATTAAATAGAAGCGCAAGTGTTCTTCAGGATATTCTTGACAGGTTATTCTACTAAATGTATACTTGCAACAAACATCATGAAAAATAGTAGCAGGGTCAAATTTCTAAAGACAAATCAAGAATAAAATTGAAGAAGGGATCAAAGATAAACATTAGTTGAGGAGAACTTAATGATATTCTACAGATAACAATAGTAGTTGTAGATTAAAATTTTTAGCGTCTAACTGCTAGCTTTTAAAAGTATTTTGAGAATGGGATTCCGTTGTACTGTACTTTTAGAAATGAGTCAAAATATATTAGTAGAGATCAATGATAATATATTATATATTGTCACTAATAAGTAAAATGTGCTTTAAAAAATTCTGTAAAGGATATTCTACTAAATATATAAGAAGTAGTAGCAGATTCTAATTCTAAAGACAACCCACCAATTAAAAATACCATCATCTATAATTAGTAACTAACGTCTGCTTTGGGGAAGTCCAGGGTTTTCTCTTCTAGATACACTAAAAAATATTTACTCCCAATGAAGATATCATATCATCATAGTAGAGGCTCTGTCATGGTTGAGTTGAAGAATTGTAATTTGCTCATTTCACGGTTTTCATCAATTTCGGACATTATCCGGCTTTTCAATTCTTGGCCATTGATTTGTCGCCTGTCACTGATGGATCCATTGTGTAGACTTGTTTGTGTTCATCTGCCTCATAATTGCAAA
Organism: Drosophila mimica; assembly: GCA_037043585.1. Taxonomy (NCBI): domain Eukaryota; kingdom Metazoa; phylum Arthropoda; class Insecta; order Diptera; family Drosophilidae; genus Drosophila; species Drosophila mimica. The sequence goes on from JBAMBE010000396.1 coordinate 958,873, forward strand.
TATCTCTTTTTGCAGTTTTCGTCGGTTTCGATTCAAATTTCCATTTTCTGCTTCTGCTGCTGCCTTTTCAAATCCTCGACAGCAAAACAAGGGATGCGAATTGTGATACTGCCTGGGGATCCGTTGCAAGAGTTGCACCTAAAACACAACAATTTTTCGGGACTGTGAAATCCGCTTATGTTGGCCATATTTGTGCGTTCGCACGTTAATACTTTAAATTTTGCAACTTTTTAATCATTTTAAGCGGATTTCTAGGCGATACCTGTTCCGATGCGATAGAAAAACCCAACCTGGGCACCTTTTATTATTGACAGCCTCTTCGGCTGCTGACTGCTGACTGCTGTTTGCTCTTTTCTGTCGAGACTTGTAAATGAGGCACATTAAGTGAAGACAATGAAGGGCTCTTGCCAATTAAATTTAATCCCCCACACCCGAAATATAAACAATACTTGGCTGATGCACAACTTACGATTTGTATAGAATGAAAAAATGTGCTCTTTCCCCCCAAACGTTTTTATTCCTCTTTCATTCACAGACTTATTCTTCCGTCTTTCTCCAGGCAGCCACAGGAGCTGCATAATATGTAATAAGCATATAGAATAGCTTATTGTTAGAAACTTTTTTAATATAAACATGAATATGCATATATGAAAAAGAGGATGTGATGGTGGGTTGGTGGGGGGGGGGGGATATGTGGAGCATTTAGCAAATGGCTGAAATGGCTGAACTGGCTAAAAAGGGCGCATGCGAGTTACTATAAAATAAGCCCTTATTGTTAATCAGTTAACAAAAAGTGAAGGCAGAACAAAACTGCACAGCATAATTCAGCTCAGCTCAACTCAACTCGGCTAAAATGCGACTGCGAATTGAATAGGAACCCAAAAAAAAGAAAAGTTTGCTGCGGCAAAAAAAAAGGGGCGAAGAAAAAGCACAAATAAAATGCAATATATGAAAATGGTAGATGTGTAGCTGGCAAAAATCTGAACAAAACCGAAAATATTTTAATGACAATACAAGCCACAAAAGCGAAAACCTAAACCAAAGCCAAAACCAACAACCAAAAGTGCGCAAACAAAATGAGCAGGCAACAACAGCAGCAGCAGCAGCAGCAGCAGCAGCAACAACAACAACAGCAAACAAATGCCAAATACCAAAAACAGCAAAGCGCCAACCACCAAAGACAGAAACAGCAACAGCAACAGCAACAGCAACCACCAACAGCATCAACAGCAAGTCCATTATGTGCTCGTCGGTAATTATTTGCATAAAAATATATGCAGAGGTCTAAACAAAACAGTTTAGCAATCAATTATGAAAACACGTTAAATAGGTGAGTGCGAGTGCAAATGTCGCCGCCAGAGGCAGCCAGAGGAAGAGGAAGAGCATAAGTAAGCACACACACAAACAAAAACACATACACACACACACACACACACACATGGATAATGGCAGTCGCATCCTGCAAAGAGAGGCGCACAGCACAATCGACAGATGCAGATGTCACAAGCACTAAGCAGAGAAAGAGAGGAGCAGAGAGAGATTTAGAGATTGAGAGAAAGAGAGTCGAAGGCCACCAAGGCTCAAAGTTGATACACACGCACATGTGGCGGCAGCCACTGGACCACGCTTACCCACTAAGTCACACACACACACACGACTAACACACACACACACACACTTGTAAGTACCTACGCGTAATGACCGGCGCAATGTGTTCGCTTGAGTAATGCGATAAGTGAAAACAAATAAGTGAGGCGAGGCGAGGATAGGCGAAGTGAGGTTAGGTGAAGTGAGGTGAGGTGTGGTGAGGTGACCTGAGCTGAGCTGTGAGGCGACAAAAAGTTTGTTTACACAACTAAACAGAAATACATAATGCGTAATGCGTAATGCGTAATGTGAACAACGGGCGGGTCCAGGAATGTTTGGCATATTTTCAAGTGAAAATTTTCTATTTGACTCCCAACACTTTCACAGTAATTTCAGTAACAGCCCAGCTACTTGCAATTCAGCTTAATAACTTTTCTAATTAGTTAAGCGACGATGATTTTCACAAACAATATTCACATCTGGCATCAAATATATTTTGATTTATATATTCATTTCAATTCAGCTATTTATAATGGTTTCCAAAGGAGGGGAATTATTAATTTTGTAAATAACTGACATTTAATGGCACTTCTCACTTTATAATTTTGTATCAAAATTGATGAAAGCTAATTGAAGCTAGAATTTTGCAGATTTCATAAAATTTAATTGTAGTATGCAAATTATGCAAATTCTAGAAAGCTCACACAATTAAGAAGAAGAAGAAGATACACTGTATTTTACTCGATTGGTTTTGACATTTTTTAGAATAACTTAATTATAGAAAGTTTTAACTTCTCTTAATAACAAAAGCAGTAAATTTTCAATCGAAAATTATATGTAGTTCTTGAGATTGAATCATTTATAAAGAGGCAAAAGCAGAATTGAAGTTTCTTCTGCTAATCAATCTCAAACTCTTCTGATAAATAATATGTATAACTTGCTGTTCTTTCAAATACTTTCTAACTAAATAATGAAGTTATTCCTGAAAAAATGTACTGCATTTTTATCGATCTTCACAAACAAAAGCGTAATCTGAAAAAAAATGAATGAATGAAAATAAAATCTGAATATTAAATTTCTAAAACTAAAAACTTTTAAAATGAGCTCAAAGTCTAAGCTGATATTTATCTATAATATAAGCTTGCCTAACACAAAAATATTGTTTTTGTTAATATCAAACAGAGGATATCTATAAGTCGCATATAGAAAGCAGTTTTACTGACTTAAGTTCGGCGAATACTGGCTTAATTCACGTATGTTTTGGCAACTATTCATGTCATAAATCCACCTGACTATTGGTAACTTAATTTTGTACACAGAAATTACATTAGATGGGACTACCATTTGGCCACGATGGCATTACCATTTTTATTCGAAAAGGCTAACGCGACAAACCTACCACGATTTATGGTTCAACATAAATCCTAGCAATACTTTGGACTACCCACCGCAGTTAATCCGATTATAAAAAGGCAGAGACAGAGCTTCTGTCCCCCTCTACCTATATTTCTCTCCGTCTCTCTCTCTCTGTCTTTGATAATGTGGCACATACTTAATGGTATGTATTATGTATATCGCAGATAGTCACCTATCTCTGCAACTGGCCATCAAACGTAAGCAACAAATTAGCATGTTGAAATTATAAGTGTATTATACAGCCTGTAAAATGAGAGTGTGTTAAATTCAAGTGTGCGATGCCAACCAATAAACTGGCAACCAGCCCCACAAGCTCGAGGATGTAGTCAGGATGATGACGTCGATGGTGCCAGGCGGGGTGGTGCGGCGGTGCGGTGGTGCAGTCGAAATCCACTGCTCAAGTTGAGTTGTTATGCTTGAGTTGAGTGTTGGCAAATATTTAACGTAGTATAAATATATCTCTGCCGCCCCATCTTTGCCAAACATCGTTGTCTGGGGGAGCCTTGCCAAGCATTGTTATCTGTCCGCCGTTTTTTTTTTTCTTCTTCTTCTTCTTTTTTCGGGGGTGGATAGCAAGATGAAGCAGAGGAGCGAAAAAATAAAAGAGACTCGCTCTTGTGTATAACACAGAAAAAATCTAATTTTCCAACTTTTTACGACATTCGGCTTGCGAGTTCTGCGGCAATTTCATAAATATTTTCCGCTTCTTTGCGTTTGCATACTTTGTATGCAAAAAAACATGCCATCATCAGAACATTATCCCGCCGCGTGTAAATGAAATTTCCAACTCCCCCCGCCAGATCTGCTCGTCTGTCCACGTCCACACGTCCAACCGCTTGCGTCGGCAAAAACGCCGCAGCAGCAGAAGCAGTGCCACAAATGGGGGAGCAACGCGGGCAACTCGAGGGTTGTTGACTTATATCATTTATCATAAGGAATTAGGTTCAAGCTTGTTATTAATATTAGACGTGGTCTTCCACTGAGTTCGCCCCCACCCCCAACCACCCGCCCACCCCCTGGTCCTGCTCGGCGTGAAGCCGCTAACGTGCGAAGAGCGTTAATAAAGTTCATAAAATAAACAAAGTCGAGCAGTCAACATGTGAAATTAAAATCTTTTTGCCGATGTCAATTGGCACTGCTGCCACACTCGGAGCCGACTCTGGCAGTCTATTAAAAAGTAAAGACTCAGCTGCCGCTTTATTGGGCTATTATCTTGAGCGGAATTAACCTTATAATGTCCATCACATCACAAAGATTCTGTTGTTCAAATCCTATTTGCCAAACAATATATATTTGATTGCACTCACTAAATGAAAATCTTTTTCAAGTATTTCACATTTAATTGCGCATTTTCTCTGATACGCAGTTTAATAATTATTTTTGGAGGAAAAATAAATCTACAGTGGCAAATTAATCAATTAACATATATGCTAATCAAATTTTTACCTATATCTCTCCAGATAGCACCAGATAATGATAATTGATTCTAAGTCAATCTAATCGCAATCTTAAATAAGTCTTCGACCTCTGAAGCTAACTAATAAATTTGGATTTAATATTTTTGCTAATTATTTATTGAAATCGAATTTTATAGCTGTGGAATTATTTGACAAATATACTTCCCTTGATATATAAGTGAAATTTTGTATTTTACATTAAAATACCCTTTAAAATCCTATATTTAAAATTTAATTTATTAATTTAATTTATTTTTAACTTTTTAGTTTTTCTGCGTCTTTTGATATTCGTCGACATTAAATGAATAAATTAATTAATAAGTATATATAACAACTTATGTATTTGGTGTGATATATACGATAATGTAACGGTTGGCTGAACTTAAGCAAAAACTCAAAATAAGTCAGGAATCCATCAGTAACTTTAAGTTTATTTGTCTATACTGGAAATGATGGACTTATGGTATTCCTGTGAAATATGAAGATATCGTAGACTTCCAGTGCACATCTTACAAATTTATTATTACAAAGCCCACCAGCAACTAATGATGCTAAAAGAAATCTAAATAAAATATTAATTCAGAAGATTAGTGAACGAAATTGTCCTAGATTGCATTAATTAAAACTTTGAAGGAAGACTAGGATTAGATTAAGATAGTTGGTTCATTTTAAGTTTTTAATAAAGTCTCATTGTCAGAACGATTGACCGATCTAGTTAATTAAACCAACCATAATCGACCAATTATGCGCAGCAGTTGCAAATAAAAAAGTTATCGAATTGTATCCATTATGCAAATATTTGCTGAGCACTTGAATTTATATTGATACACACTATACGAGATGAAAATGGGGATAAGTGACGATGGATGGGGAGTATTTCGCACAGGCAATCGGAATATTACAAATTAATAAACTAGATTCCGGTGAGTTTGGCAACTGTGTGGGTTTCCCCAAATTGATTTCATTCAAATGAAGTTTGGTGACAGTAAATCGGTGAGTCGGAAAGGAATAATTCGCAGTTTGGGGTTACCGTGACGCGACTGCTAGTTGTCTCATTATGATGTGTTCAGCTTGTGTAAGGACAAACAAGGACATTGGGCGACGGAGCCACGGCTAGAAAAGCTCATAGAGATGCCGATGTTTTTGCTATCTTTATTTTTTTTTGCTACCTCTCTCAGTCGCTCACTCAATTGAATCATTCTTTCTTGCTCTGACTGTTTCTCTCTGCACACAGCGACAGCGACTGCGATTGTGGCAGGGGCAGGGGCAGAGGCAGTGACAGAGGCCGTGGCAGAAGCAGTGGCAGTGGCAGAGAGGCAACCCCCTAAGCGCCCCGAGTGTTTGTTACGTGCGCGGCTCTCTGCGCTCTCTGCTTCCCCTATGTGTGCTTCATTTTTTTGTTTTTATTTTTCCATGCTTTTCTTTTTTTTTTTAGGTTTTGCCTTCTTTGCATTGACCATAAGCCACGCCCTGTGCATGTATAGAAGCAGAGTGCAACAACAACAACAACTGTTAGATACGAGTAGAAAAAAATAAAAAAAATAGAAGAAGAAAATTGAATGAAAGAGCCAAGATAAACACTTAAAAACCTAACGAAAAACGATAAAAACAGCCACAAACACGAAGGCCCCAAAAAATAAAAAAATAGAAAGTTGCCAAAAAGGTAACAATCTATGTATGTACAATGTTTTATGGCCGAAACGATGGCCATGGAACCAAAAGAACTCCCAAAGAGACAGGCTGGGGGTTGGTGGAGTGATGAGGGATGAGGGGTGAGAGGAGTGTATGTGCACATGTCCAATATTCACTTAACGCGATAAAAATGAACTAGAAACATTGAAATCTGGCACAGGAGATGGTCGCCTGTGTGTGTGTGTGTGTGCGTGTGTGAGTGCTGAACAAAAACACACAAAAACATCAGTTACACTTTGTTTAGTCGTTTTCCACTGGACCTCCACAGTGTTAATGTATGCGTGCATATATACACACACACACACACTCGTACATATGTATCTATTGAATTGCCATACAACCTCCAAGTACCCAACTCCCCTTCTACCGCAAGAGTTCATTTACTAGTTACGGAATGAAATGGGCAGAACGCAACAGAATGACCGGGAATGGGTTGGAATGGGTCGGGCTGTGGGTTATGGCTTGCCGTGGAATGGGTGGAATTGGGCGGGCAGTTAACGTAAAAAGATAGCGTGGTTAAACGCGCTTATTTTGGTTTATGATTAAATTTATTACTTGTACGCCCAACCACAGCCAACGAGCAGAGCGAGAAAACGACAGAGAGAGAGAGAGAAACAACGGCAGAAAAAGAAGGGAAAATTAAGGGAGCTGAAAAGTTTTTTTTTTTGTGTTTTGGGGCTTGTCTTGAATTTAATTAATGCCTAGGCCCTTAAAAAACAAAAAGGAAAAAATCTGAACTTTATATAATTGGCCATTCTTTTAAGCTTAGCCCTTGTTACATTTATTTCTTATTTTTTGCTTTTTATTTAGCGTCTAATTAAACAGGTCAACGGGCATTGAAGTTGAAGCAAAACCTGGCCAGAAGCAGAGTCCGCACTGACTCTTGACTCGTTTCACTGTTAACTGTTGCAACAGCAGCAGGCAACTGCATCTTGCCCCACTGGAGCTCTGCAGTTCGAGCGAGATAGCAACTGCTGCTCTCGTAGCGGCGACAACATGGCAAAAAAAAAAAAAGAAGAAAAAAGTATCGTTTTTATCTGTGTATTTTCTACGATTGTCTCTGCAGGCATGTACATATGCATGTGTGTGTGTGTGTGTCTTCTTCTGGCTTTTGGCAGCGACTGCGATTGCGACGACGACGACGGCTGCGACGGCGACTGCGACTGCGAGTCGAGCTCTCTTTTGCCCGCTTTGCTACGCTGTTTACATGCACAGCGCTAGTGGCGCTAGAGCTCTGCTCTGGCGCTCGTGCTCATCGCGTATCCTCATCGTCAGCCTCTTCGTCGTCAGCCTCGTCGTCAGCCTCTTCGTTGTCTTCGTCGTCGTCAGCCTCGTCGTCGTCGTCGTCGTCGTTGCCGTCGTGCTAACTCGCTCCCCCTTTCACACAGTATTCGCCAACGTTCTCGTTGGAGTTTTTTCAGCAATGCTCGTTTCTCTTCTGTTTTTTTTTTTGTCTGACCTGCTCCTGCTTCTCTCTGCAGCTGCTGCTGCTGCTGCTGCTGCTGCAGTCGTCGCCTTTGGTTGCTTGCGTCTCGTTTATTTATGATTATCTGTGTACAACTTGTTTCGTGTTCATCGCATGTCGATGCCGATGATGATGGGTGTTGTATAGGCCATGAGCAGCTCTTCTTCTTCCAATCTGCCTCTTTTTTTTTTGTTCGTTGTTAAACCCTGCCCCCGGGCGCACACATGTATGCTATGTACTTACCTCTAGCACAGCTACAGATACATGCAACAGCAACATCAACTGGCAACTGGCAACAGCTACAACTGCAGTTGCTACAACATGGAGAACACACCTTTGGCTCTCGGAGCTTGGGCATCTTTTCTAGTGCTTTATTAATGACTGTTTCTGTTTCTGTTTCTGTTTGTGTTTCTTGGTTGTTGTTGGTTGGTTGGCTGCTTTTTACTTACTGCTGTTGACCCGCCAGCAGCAGCAGCAGCACACGAATTGCAACTCGCTTATCACTTGACGCGTTCTTTGCTCCTCCCCTAAAAAAACATTGCCAGCACTTCTGCAACATGTTCGTCTGTCTGTTTGTTTGTTAAAGCTCTCTCTTTCTCTCTCTCTCCCTCTCTCACTCTCTCTCTGTCTCTCTGGCTCGGCAATTATTTATTTTCAAGAAAATGTCAACTTGTCCTTAAGTATTTTTGACTTTGACTCTGAGACTGCAGCACAAATAAATATTTAATTCATGTCCTTCCCCAAAAGGAATGTTCCAGCTTCAAATGTAAAAGGGAAAATCAATCAAAAGTCTTGAATAAATACTAACAAACACACACAAGCACGCACACCAACACATACACTCACATAGGGTATGTCAAGCGCTCTCCAGAGGTTGGCACGTACAGGACTAAACCACAGGCAACTAGGGGGGCGCCACCAAAAATATGTGTGGCACTGTCAATAGGGCGGCTGGGAACAATAAAAAAAGAAATGATATAGCGTGGCAAACTAAGCAGACATTTGAAAATGAATCAATACAACGGGAGCCCAAAAATAAACAGAGAGAAACACACAAATCTAACAGATACAAATTCAAGCGAGTAGGCTCTAAACAGCAGCTAGACAACTACAACAACAACTGTTGCAACAACAACAACCACAACAACAAGACTCTAACCGCGACTGCGATTGCCCCCGTTGGAAATTCAAGTCGATGGCAAAGTTCGCACACGGAAACAAACACCTTTTCATTTGTATCTATTAGATTAAAATTCATGTCGACGCACTCGCTCTACAAAACATTTACACACACATGTGTGTGTATGTCGGCGTGTGTGTGTGTGTGTGCGTGCGTGTGTGTATACTCCTGTGTTGCTCAAAAGATACACTGTATAAAGTGGCAAGAAAATTGAGCCCGAAGCTGACAATCATCATTGGCTTTGTGCAAATACACATACGAAAGAGGGGCAGGGGGTGGGAGAGGGGATGAGGCATGGTAAAAGGGGATTGCCAACAGCGATTGCCGCTGCGGCTGCCACTGCTGCTGCTGCTGCTCCTGCTGCTCCTGCTATCAACGACAGAACACGAACAAGAACAACAATAACAACAACGAGGCGAGTCGAGGCGAGGCAAGCAATAAGCTTGCCACCAATACGAATACGAACAATAGTAGCAGATACAGATACAGCTACAGCAGATACAGATACACACGTTGCAGTTGTGTGTGGCAACAAGAAAAATACAAAAGATACAAATGTATCTCGTGTTCGAAATATAAAAATCGTTAAACAAAGACTAACGTTGTTTCTGGATTTGCGATCCAGACTCCCAACTCCGACTCCTGCGACTGCAACTTTGACGTCGACAGCGACTGCGACGGCGACGGCGACACCGACTGCGACTGCGACAGTCGCTCTGATACTGAATGCTGCTCTGTGGTGCTCCGTGGTGCTCTGTGGCGCCCCGCGGGTGGCACCAGCGCGTCCCTGGCAACATAATCTAGCCCTCCCGTTTTTGCTGATGCGAAAAAGACTCGCAGTTAAGCTTTCGTTTTGCCAGCTTTCTCTTTCTGTTGCTTCCAGACACCAGTACCCCAATAGCGCCATTTGAGCGCCCGCCTCCAGTCCACACACACACACACTCACACACAAACATGGCACACCTCCCCCTTCCCCCCAACACGGTAGTAATGTCGCTGTGGTGGAAGCTGTGGCTGTTGCTGCGGCTGTTGCCTCTGCTTCTGCTGCTTCTGCTTCTGGTGCCTCTTGTGCAGCTCCTGGTGGCAAGCGCGACGGCATTTTGTGCCCTCGTCCAATGACTTAACGTGATCTGAATTTGTTGCCCGCAGGCCAATTACTGCCAAAAGTGTATGCAAAATATGGCAAAATACAGCGGATATGGCTGCCTGCTGCCTGCTGCCTGCTGCCTGCTCCTTTGGCAGTTTGACATCCCTGCCAGCCACGGAGAGATTTGAGATTTGAGATTTGCGACTGCTTTGCGTATTATTTGAGGATCTGTTATTTACAATACTTGTCTGCTTGCTCTCATTGTTTGCAAATGCTTTACTTTTTTTTGTATCTTTTTTAAAGAGATAGATTGAACGATTTTTTTAATCAAATTATGGTTTTTTTTTTAGAAATAATCATAACTTTAGTCTTCTTCTGAGAAAAAAAAATATAACTAACAATTTTAAGATATTTTTTCAGCTACATTTTAATTTTTTAGAAATAATCAGAACTTAAAAAAAAAATAAAATATAATATCAAAATTGCTTTAATATGAGAGTATTTAAATAAGGCACAAATAATCGTAAATGAAAATTTATAAAAACTCTGATAAAGTACAAACTTTAATTGAATTTATTTCTTAACAATCAAAAAAAATCTGATAAAGTAAGAAATTTTAGAAAATAATATAATTATTTACTCTTGTTGCCTAAGACCTAAGAATCAACGACAAAGCTAACATTATTTTTAATCTCAAGAAGCTCATTAATTTAATATAATTCTAAAACTAATCGTATTCAACATATTAGTGTCAAAAAGCGACGACTGCTTGCAATACAAGTAAATAAAGCTAAACATTAAATACAAATATCATTTTTGGAAAATTAGGGACAATTGCCTATGAATATAATATAAGACTTTAATAAAGACTACAGATATTCTCTACTTCTCAAACTATCTTTACATCCAGATATGATCCGTATGACTGGTTATCAGAGAGAACTAAAGTTCATTAAAGTTCATTAAATCATTAAAACAGAATATTTTTAAAAATTAAGGTTTCCTTTGGTAAAAAATTAAATATATGTTGCTTAAAAATACGGAATGTTTCTGAAAAATATAATAATACATTTTTATTGGGATTTTTGCCTCAGCCAAAATTTTACATTATCAGAAATTATTTTTTGAAATACAAAACAGATCAACTTTATAGAATTCACGGGAAAGTGATAAGTTCCAATTCAATTTGTTTTTAAGTGTATTTTGAATTCGTATATTTTTCTATATTTTAAAAAGATGTTTGCCAAACCAGGATTTGTAATTTTTACTGTTTTTTTTTTTAAATTTTTTTAGACATAAGAACAAAATATTGGGATTCATAATCATAAATTGCTGCTTGTAATTTTAGCATTTTTCCCAGTGCTTGGGCCAATTTTCTAAATTTTTATTCAGCTTTTTCCCAAGTGTATTTTTCATAAAAATCCTATATTAAGACACACAACTAGATCTGTAGACAGACAAATATATAGAGATATATTTATGTGGTCACTACACCCAGAAGTGTTAACGTTGTCCAATGAAGTCGAAACATTATCATCAAGGAGATTTATTCCTAAGCACATCATCTAGCCGGCTGGCAAATGGCTGCTGCCCCACAGAGGATTCATGCGGGTGCGTGAACAGGGACCGGGCAAAGAGAGAGGGTGTTGGAGGAGGGAGTGGAAGGGAGGAGTGGAAAATAAACGTATCAGAGGCTGTGGCAAAAAAGCAACTCACTTACATGAGTACAACAAAGTAACTTCATTTAAATGCTGTAAGAATTTGTTTTCGGCGTGTGCGACACCCGCGCTGTGGCAGAGCAGGGGCAACGAGGGGTGGCTGCGAGTGAGGGATGGGGGTCGTAGGGGGTTGGAGGTGGCAGAGTGGCAATATAAAGCTTAAAATGAAATTTAGCTGCGCTGCAGCGCGTCAAGCGTTTCCCATTCAAATGGCCATACATATGTTGATACATTCGTACATGTGTACGGTCTATATACGTGTGTGTGTGTATATGTATGTGTGTGTGTGAATGTGTGAATGTGTGTGTATAAATATGTATCTTTGTTTCAATGTAGCTACTACAAAAACCGATTCGACAGCGTTCTCTTTTTCTCACTCGCTCCACATTCGCCATCTCACTTGAACCCCCACCCCCTCTCTATTTCTCTTTCGCACTCCTTCACTCTGTCTCTCTCTTTCTCTCTCTCGCTCGCACGCGCTTAGTCGCGCTAGTCTTGTCGCGGACAGCCGTCGGCGCCGTCACTCCTCACGAGTGGCGTTTCAATTAATTAGAAAAAGTTAAAGAGACCCCCAACAACAACTGCAAAACAAAAAAAATTGAGGGAGGCAACAACAACAAAAACAAATTTCAAATATCTCCGTAATAAAAAGTAAGCGCGCATGCAACAGCAGCTGCGGCTGTGGCTGTGGCAGTCGCGGTGTCGGTGTCGGTATCGCTATCGTTGGCGTACTCCTCGGCGCCAGCAGCAGCAGCAGAAGCAGCGGAAGATGCCGCCAATCCAGCAACAGCCAACAGGCAACAACGTGGTCAGCAATGTAAGCAGGATGAATGATAAAAACCCAACAGCTAAAAACTTAAACTGAAGCTGAAACTGAAGCTAAAGCGGCAGCAACTGAAGCAGCAGCAGCAGCAATGGCAATATCAACTGAAGCAGCAACAGCAACTGAAGCAACAACAGCAGCAGCAACAGCAACAACAACAGAAACATCTGAAACATTGGCCCACCCTTTTCACGAGTTTTGTTCATGTTCATCAAGTTTTATTCTTTCTTTTTTTATTTTTTCTTATGTTGTTGTTGTTGTTTATGGCAACAAATACTTGTACAACGTAGCATACACTCAGCTCTCCACAGCAGCAACGGCAACGGCAGCAGCAGCGACAGCAGCAGCAGCAACCAAGTAGCAACAACAACAATAACGACGACAAAAGGCACAACAACTGTGCGTACAAATACATACATCGGCATTTTACAACAACACGCAATAACAGCCATTTTTCTAGTTGTTAAGTTAATTTTTTCATGTTCTGCTGGCTCGCTCGCACTTAACACGCGGCAAACAGCAGCAGCGAGCAGCAGCAAGCAGCAGCAGAGTATTCGTAGTCGTGCCGAGACAAAACAGCCAACAGCCAACAGCCAACTGGCAACAACAACAAGCAAAAACAAGCATGCGACGTGCTCAGCAAATGCGATTCGTGGGCACACTCACACACACACACACACACAAGCGCACGGCCACATTTGCTATCTCGCTCACGCGCACACCACAATATGCCAGATACTTTATTTATGGTCGCAGCAGCAGCAGCAGATACTTTTTGGTGTAGTGGCCGTTTGCTGGCTCGCTGCCGCTGCCGTCGTTCTCCCCTTTGCGCTAACAAACACGGCAACCGGTTCTCGCAGCAGCAGCAGCAGTAGCAAGCAACCCGTCTCGCTTGCACTTGGTGGGCAACGTATGACAAACAGCCAGCCCACTTTTAATGATAATCATTATTGCCGTTGTTACGGTCGCCTATCGTTGTTGTTGTTGTTGTTGATACTTTTTCTGCTTTTGCTCAGACACACACACACACATACAGAGAGAGAGAGAGTATGAGAAGAGAGCACAACACAAGCATACACACACACACACGCATATGCAGCAGCAAGCAATTTAGGGGAGAAACGAGTTTTGCCAACCGTTACGCTGCGCTCTCTCTCACTAACACACACTAATACACGCACTCACACATACAGACGGCGCTTATCTGTGTGTTAGCTACGGCTGCCTGCCAGCCTGCCTTGCCTTGCTTGCTGCTTTGCTGCTTTGCTGCTCGCTGTTGTTGTTGTTGGTGTTTTCGCTGTTTTCGATTGTCGGTTGTCGTGTAATTCCCATTTGTCGTACACTTTGTAGTTGCTCAAGAAACTCATGTTAGTCTACTTTTGGCTGTTACGCAGATTGTTCGTATCGTTCGGTATCTCTCTCGTTCGTCGTTGCGTTGCGTTGGGTTCGCTTCGTTCCGTTCCGTTCGCATCGCTTGGCTTCGCTTCGCTTCGTCGTTGTCGTGCCTCTCTGCTGCCACTGCTGCCCACCACTGTCACAGTGCCACTGCCACTGCCAGTGACAGTGCCAAGTGCCAGTGTGCCCAGTGCCAGTGACAGTGTGCAGCGCTAACACAGCCTGTCGTGCCCGCTCGCCCGCAACACAAAAATTTCATTGAACATCGTCTACGGCTCCGCAACCAATACCGACTCCATCTCCGATTCCGATTCCGATTGCGTCTTCGTCCGTAAGCCGCGACGGCGTTTGTTAACCTGGCATTTAGCGAGCATAAACAACCAGCAATCAGCAAGCAGCGGCAGGCGCTTAGATTTTATGACACGTTCTCCAAATGCTCAGTTCGAACAGCAGCTAAAACTGCAAAACTGTTTTTTTAAAAACCGTTCAATCGCTTAACCGTCGGCATGGCAAAGAGTCTGCAAATCGCGTAGTGCTTAAACACACACACACAAAAACACACACACATACTAAACACGCACACCCACTCACAGGCACACACCCACTCACACACGCGCCCCTTAAGAGAGTGATAACTTAAAGATACATGTTCAAATTGAAATAGCAATCATCGAAATACATCAAGTAAAATCAAAAGCTTACAAAACCAAACACAATCCGAGCAGACCAGCAAAAAAAAATTAAAAAACCAAACAAAACAAGTTCAGTTAATGCACGAGTTGCATTCAACAAAAGAAAAAAATATTATAATATATATATAAATTGTTGATCAATTCTATTTGAATTGCGAAAGTTTGTGTTTAATTCAATTCAATTCAATTCAATTCGTGCCGTGCCGTTTTGAAAATAATTATTAGTTCGACTTGAAAAGCAAATCTAAATTAAATGACAGTGCACAGTAATGAAACCGGTGTCTGTTTAGTAATGGTACGTACTAAAATGAAATACATACTAACTACTAAGTACATACTAAATGTTAACTTGTAGCAAGTCAATGGGAATCTGTTCAAACGAGCATTTGTGTCAAATCACAAGGAATAAACATGATAGAAACAACTTAAATATTTTAAAAATTAGGTTGAAAATACATTTGATCAAACTTATTGAAAATCAATCGGAATCATATTTATATATATTTTGTAGAACACTATGCTAATGGTTAAAATATAGAGCAAAGTATCAGAAATTTTAAATACGATCTACAATATCAAAACGAAAACGATCTATAAAAACTAAATACAAAATCTGTTCGCATGATGATTAAAAAAAAAAAATATAGGATTTGAACAAATTAATCTTCCGATTTTACAAAATTATAAATTTAAATTCTTTCTATCTATGAAGCATTTTACAAGCTGGATTAACTGACTATTAAAATTGAAGATCTTTGTTGAAGAAAACACAACTTAAACTTTAATGATATAGTAAGTAATTAGATTTCAGATAGGAAAATCCTTTTATAAGCTGGGGTTACCCTTCGAGTTCTTATTGAAATTGAATGTGAAACAACAAACAAACAACAAATATTAAACATTCATCAGACATCATTTGGATAAACATAAGTTAAAACTGAAAACCAAAAATCGTATGGAAAAAGCTTAAAAGGAACACAAGTTTTAAATAAGAAATATAAAATTTGTAAGGTTTTCGAAAAAGAATTTGAGTTGAGCTACAGTTTTTCTACTGTTCGATTTTGTTAATTTATTTATATTTTGTTAATCGCTTTAGCATGTGTTAAACATTTTAATGGGGGAAAAAAGTTGCCAAATATTTGAGATCCTCTAATTTATTTTAACTTGTAGCTGCAGCGATTGGACTTGACAGAGAGAGAGAGAGAGAGAAAGCGAGAGAGAAGAGATAGAGTGAGAGAGACAGCATACAAAATGTGCAGGCATTTAAAAATAAATTGAAATAAAAGGAACATTTTCAAATCGATGTCTGCCAAATCCACTTTGAATCCCCAAATGTCAGCCATACATTTGTGCAAAACATTTCTTTGGCGTGCCAGAGTTTTATCTTTTCCTCCTTTTTTTTGGTTTTTGTGTAGTGTAGATAGATAGTAGATAGCGGACATGTGTACTACATACGTGATGCCAAGTGGATGCCCCAAACCCCCCCAAAAAAGAATACAACCAACAAAAGGCCGCTGCATAAAGTAGTGTTCTACAAAGGCTAATACTTTGCGGCTGTTACCGTTTCTGTTGCTGCTGTGCGCATTTGTTGAAACACATGTATGCAACACGACACACACATAAATCACACACACACACACTCATGTGTGTGTGCTTGTGTGTGTATTTAAAATCAAAGAGCCAAACATGCTGGCTGGTAATCTGATCTACATAGTGGCAAATATGGCAAGTTAATGTTGCCTCTTTGGTCAAATGTAATCAATTCAACTTATACTTGACACTTCAGCGCCAACACACACACACACACAAATACATACACACACACACACACACACAGACAGTCAGAGACATTGGCACATTAATTACAAATAAGTAAGAACAGCAACAAGCGCTATGAAAAGAGACCATAAAATGCTTGCGATAAACAAAAACAAAAACAAAAACAACAAAAAATAAAACAGAAAAACAGAGAAAAAACACGAGCAAATAATGTGAAATGCAACTTGTAGAACAACAAAGAAAACTGAAACCGAAACCGAAACCGTATCTGAATCCGAAACCGAAACCGAAAAAATCCGATTTGAAGTCGCAGCGAAAAAAAAAATTAAATAAAATGCAAATCGCTGTTTAGATAAAAATTCCTCAGTCACACACATATGTATAAAAACATACACACTTAAGTGTGTGTGCGAGTGTGTGTGTGTAGATGGATATTCAACACTTTCGAATAATTCTCAAGTTGTTGACTACAACTCAACCATTTGTTTATTCAAATACACATTCTTTGGCAGCGCTTCGATAGCGTTGTCCATTTTGGATGTTCAACTAGAAATCCAATATCGTGTGTATATATATTGATTTATATATATGTGTATGTATATATGTGTGTGTGTATATGTGTTATATTCGTACATTAATGCACACAGTGGACATGGATGGCCCGATGCATGATAAACACTGGCGGCTGATTCAAAGGCGCCAACTGATAACCCAAACCGTTGTCCACTCCCTCCACAACTCTTCGAGTCCATATGGGTCAGAGAATTAATTTTTAATCGCGTATGGCCACTTGAGTTGTCATTTGGTTAGGAGAGAGCAGTGGGGAGGGAAATGAGGGGAGGGGTGCCAACCATTCGTTCGATCAGAGGCAGTGCATCCGTCTATCTGCGACTATTTTGTGATATCACTCACTGTTTGGCCATGGCAATATGCGATAAAAATCCAATCTTGAGCCTTGGATCATTTGTAAAAATACAAAAAAAAACTAGAAGAAGAAGAGCCGGGAAGAACCCAAAGAGACCGAAGAGAGTCTCCAAGACTTCCAAACCAAAACCGAGAAAAGTTTACGAAAGCAAAAGCCAAAGAGACGATAATAAATAAACCTGAAACTTGTTTGTGTCTGCAACGCCGCATGTGCGAATGTGTGTTGCAGTTGTTGTTGTTGTTGTAGCAGTTGTAGCAGTTGTTGTTGTTGTTGTTGCTGCAGTTGTTGCAGTTGTCGTTTGCTGTTGTCGCTGGGTACTGTTGCTTGACTAAAAGTGTTGACAAAAGTGCGCGATAGGCTTATGTGCACACACAAGGAAAAAAAAACATGGGCACGGACCAAGATGCACAAAGCCCGGTCCCAGCTATACACACACACAAAACACACACACTCACACACACAGACACACACACACACAATCAAATTGCTCTTAGGATGTTGTTGTCGTTGCGCGCTGCCAGCAATCGGCTGTGTAATTTAAATCAATGTTGTCAATCGAAAACATGATTTGTTGTTAATGGCGGCCCCACTTTGATGATCAACCCAAGAGGACCCTAGTCAGCGAGATGGGCTATTAGGCTAGGGTTATGGACAGCATGTATCTATATACACATATATACTGCACCGGTTGGAGTGTCTACACACACACACACACACACACACACAGTAAAGCGCTTATCGCATTGATAAGGGGGGGCAACGGTTTTTTAATTAAGTTTTGCTGGTAGCAGGGTCCCAGGTACAGTAGACAAGTAGGGGCAACCCGTAGGTAGGCCCTATGTGGGCGCATCTCTTTGTTTTCATTTTACTCATTTTCCACACATTTTTTATTTGCTTAGGCAACATTGTAAAAAGTTTTCATTCGCTTTTCCAAAAAGAAAATTAATGGATATCATTCATATTTTTAGCTAACTAGCTTTAAATATGAAAAAAAAGTGGTGTAGAAAAATTTGGAAAATATCTGAAACTTACTGGAATATGAGTAAATATTTTTTTAAAACTGTTTCCATTGGGTTTTCAACAAGCACTGTACAAAATATGAAAAAAATATGAAACTTACTGGAATATGAGTAAAAAATTATTTTTCCCCTTGTCAAAAAAAAGATACAATTGCTGAAGAACAGACTCTATTTTAGGGATTGTCGGGGAAACTCTGATTAATTATTGCTTTACTGATTTTCTGCACTTTGTTGTCTCTTTGGCAGAATGCCGTTTCAACTCGCCTTGCTGCCTCATCGCCAACCACACCCTCCACGAACGCCGCACAGACGCCGCCGCATCCACAGACTACAACGCAGTTGCCAGCTTTGCCACCGTTAGCGCATCCAACAAGCGGCACCGGCTCCGGCCACGGCCACGGCCACGGTCCAGGTGCCGGCTCCGGTCCGGGGCCCACGTTAACTGCGGCCGTTGCTGCTGCTGCTGCCGCCGGTTTGCCCGGCAGTGGTATTCCCCTGCCCCTGACTGTGCCCGCTTCGGGCAACGTGATGGTCACATCGACAGTGCCGCCGGGCGCACGCTCCGGTTCACCGTGTGCCGCTGCTGTGACACCCTATGGCTCGGCTGGCAGTAGTGTTGGACCTGGTCCCTCAT
This sequence comes from Drosophila mimica, assembly GCA_037043585.1. NCBI lineage: Eukaryota > Metazoa > Arthropoda > Insecta > Diptera > Drosophilidae > Drosophila > Drosophila mimica. The sequence goes on from JBAMBE010000396.1 coordinate 977,742, forward strand.
CGTTGCCGGCTGTTGGCGTCGGTCCGCCGCCGGGTGGTGCACCGCCAGCGCCTGGCTCCGGCAATCCCAATCCGAATCGCTGTTGCGACACGGGCCGTACTATCTACACGGATCCGGTGAGCGGCCAGACGATCTGCTCCTGCCAATATGATATGCTGAACTATCAGCGCTTAGCTGCTGCCGGCGGCCTTGTGGCCGGTCCCGGCGGTGTACCGCTCGGCGTCTATCCGGAGGGCATGTCCGCCTACCTGTCGGGCATCGCTGGCGATCAGCCGCCATTCTACGCGAATCCGGTAAGTAAAACGTGCAACGTGCAACATTTGTGTATGTTTTTTTTTGTCGCATGCAAAACTCTCAACTCTCAACTCTGTGCAGCTCTCGGGCTGAGCTCGGCTCTGTTCATAAGTCATGCGACCGAACAATGGTGCAATAAATTTGTGAATTTGTCCAGCGTCCAAGCAGGGACCACCATCAACGACGACATCGTCCTCGTCGTCATTTGATCGTGTGCCAGGGCCACGCACACAAAAGCAGCAACCAGCTAGACATATATATATATATATATGTATATATGTATATATATGTATATGTATGTATATATATACATATATGTGGTGCTTCCGAACATGTGTTAGTCAGTGAGTCAGGAGTTTTGTCTTTGGTGGGCTTTTATCGCTGGGTTATTGGCATTCTAGGCACAGATTTGTCAAGAGCTTGTGCGACTCGGAGAGTGGACCCTAAGCTATGTCCGTTCCTACGGCATTTGCTGACCTTTTGCTGGGTGATATTTCAAGCCGCATTATTGTGAGAGCTCGCCTCGCAATTCCACTGTCACTGGACCTGAGAGCATACAATGGTCGGTCCGATGGTCCGATGGTCCATCGGGTGATTCGTTGTTCGCTGTTCGCTGTTGGTTGTTGGTTGATGTTGTTGGTTGTTTTTGTTGGTTGTTGTCTGTTACAGCATGTCCGGCGCTTCACGGCGTTGTCCATTGTTCGCCGAATTATTTCTAATAGCAGCGTGTAATTTGCTTTTGTTTGCAAACAATTCTATTTGGTTTGACTTCTTCACCGGACCACATACTGTGCCGAGGGTCACCAATATGCCAGTAGGCCCAGCCCAAGCCAGGGCCTGGACGTAGGGGTAGGGGTCAGGACCCCCATGGCGACTGCTCGCAGTGCCTTGACCGGATCTTGTGTGTGTGGCTTTTCAGTCTACTCGAATTCTAAATAATCAGAGTCCATGGCTATTAGCCCGTTGCCCGACACATGGTTTCAAACACACTCAATTAGTCAATCGACTGACTCAAAAATGAAATAGGATCGCAAAAATAACTGACTTTTGTGTTCGTCTTAAAAATACACATTAGTCTTTGTTGAGGGATTGCTATTTTAACCCAATTTAGCTCTACTTTCTTAGTGCATATTTTGAAATAATCAATGAATATTTTGTGCAAAAAGTCAACTTTTAAATGTACTAAAAAACATCTGTTTCTCTTTAAGCCATTAATATTTTATGATGTGAAAACAGGAATGTTTCTTCAAGATTTAATGGCACTGACAATAGCTTTATCACAAAATAAATATCTGCTTAAATGAAATGAATTTGTTTGCTCGAGGCAGCTTATTTATTAAAAAATCAACAAAAATACTCAATATGAAAAATGCAGATTTCACAAAAAACGACGAGCAAAAATTGAGTGCAAGAAAGAAAAGTGTCAATTTTATTTTCAAGTTATTTATTGAGACAAATGTGAAAATGTGATTTGATTTTCAAATATTTTCGCAGCAAATTCACTTGTGTTTCAAAAGTCACACATGTTCATATATAATGTTCAAGTGATCCTCAAATCTCAACGATATGTTTGAACGACAAACAAGATATGAGACAAAGTTGCTTTTGAATGAAGAAAAAATACATAAAAAACATAAAAAACAGTGACAAGAAGTGAAACAACTTGGTTTGAACCAGTTGAGGCAACAGTTTTATGTTCGTAATACTTGTATCAAATAATTTACAACCTCTCCGATTATATTCATAATTTACTAATCATTCCCATAAGCATGTCTGTGTGTGTGTGTGTGCGAGTGTGAGTGTGTGTGTGTGTGTGAGTATGTTATACGTGCCACTAATGACAGAGTAACAAAAAAAATCGATCGTCGTACTACTTACTGAAGTCGTGAATAAGTGTATGTATGTGTGTGTGTGTGTGTGTGTGTGTGTGTGTGTGTGTGTATCTGTGTGGTGCCTAAGTATATTGATTTGCATTTGAAGAAGCTTAGGCAGCTGGCCAGACATAAAAAATATAAACCCGGCCTGCCGCCAGTAGCTGCGGTTTTGCATAAATTTGGTTTTGTTTTGTTGCCGGTTGCCAGTTGCCAGTTGCGTATTGTTGTTGAAAGATACTTATTAAAAAAGAAGAAGAAAAAAACACACACACAACAAAAGAAGACAACACAAATAAACGAAACAATATTCAACGCATTCGAAATTTATCGATTGGTGATTAAACACTGTCCCTCGCAATGCCTCCAAAAAGTCGCCTACGCTTCGCTGACACAGCAACATTCAACAAATACACATACATACATATATATATATGTGTGTGTGTGTGTGTTTGTATTTTTAAGTGTATTTTATATTGATTGAGGCGTTTAAAAGGCAAAACAGTTTCAAATTTTCCGGCCGCACAGCTGCATAAATCATCCCGGCGATCGTAATTAGTCACTGCGGCATTTTTCCGTACCGCCGGCGCTAAACTGGAGCAATTTTTCTTAGCATCTATATGGGAGCAGAGCAGGCCAGAGCAGGCCAGGCCCGGCCCGGAGAGTTGTAAAAGTGTCGGCTCTGTGCGGTGGATTCATTACTTTGACACGAGCTGTCAAGCGGCTGTCATTTTGCCGCAGCACGGGAATATATATTTCTCGTGTCTTCCAAAAAAAAAAACAAAAAGAAGAAGAAGAAGAGAACTCGACGCATGCTAAATGGTGGATGATGGTTTGAAGGTGGATGTGACTTGTGTCTGCTGGATGTGACTTTGTGCGCAAGATAGAGATAGATAGAGATGGTGCAACTGTGCGCGGCACTGCTGTCATTTCAAATGGCAAAAAGAAACATTTGAAGAGCCGCCGCCCGGTTGCCAGTTCGCCTGCCAAACGACAAATAGGCCATGCCGCGCCCGGTGTCGTTGAGGGCGTCGACTGCTGCTTTTCGTACCTTATTAATAAATTTGTCAACACGCAAGTGACAGCCTGTCCGCCTGTGATCCGCCCTCGCCCCCGCCCTTGCCCCTGCCCCTGCCCCTGCTCCTTGTGCTGCCTGGCAGCCGTCAGTTTATCTCCATGTCTCGTTGATCCTTAAGTTCGAGTCTGACGTTAGCGCATATGTTGCATCCTGCGAGGCATGTTGCACACGACTCAGCTGCCCCCAATTAGACAATGGCAATCATAGTTATTTTTGTGTGACAGGACTGCTGTTTATCCTTAAGCCTCTGCACCAGTAAAAACAACAACAACTTTGAGTCTATATTGACTTTTTCATACACTCACAGTAAGTGACACCAACAACAACAACAACAACACACTTCGCACTCTCGACAATAATCTTGCTCTGGACAGCTCTACGCACAAGTGTCTATGTCTATGTTCATGTCCTCCAACGAGGTCCTGTGGGAGCAAAAAACTTTTTGCCGTTGGCAAAACTTGCCTGCCCAAAAATTGTAACAAAAAGCAACTACAAATCGTGCCCCATTCTCACTCGCTTGCACCAATGACGATAGCACCACTTCCCTCCCCTCCACTGCCCCTCATCCCCATCTAAGCCATTTACACTCACATGCGAGACGAAAGCAACCCCAAACAATGGAGTGCGTCGCTGGGAGTTTTGGCCCGAAAATGAACATGCACTGATTTGTCAACTTTGAAAATGTCGAAGTGTCGTCGTGTTGTTGTTGCTGCTCTTTGGGGGTTGCTGGCCTAATGGCAAGGTGACGTCTGGAGCGGGGAGTGTTGAGCTGCCACAGCTCCTGGGCCCAACAAAGTACTAAATACATTTACTCACACCTCTCCTGGCATTGTTGTTGCCGTAAGTGTTGTGGAAAGTTTTTGTGTTGCTGCCGTTGTTGTTTGGCTTTTTGGCAAAAGTTGAAAATGTTCGTTAACAGTAAATTTTGCACTCTTATACACACACACACACATACATACAAGAGAGTTGGTTGGGGTGTCTACGAGAATGTTTTGAATGGCTGCCTACAACAAACAACAAATTAGCAGTCATGGCAACGCCGAGCGAACAACAAACAGCCAAACAAACAAGCCAGAACCACACTTACAACTTTCACATAACAACAGCAGAGGCAGCTTCAGACTGCCACATCCACGTCCACATCCTCATCCTCATCCTCATCCCGTTTGTACAACTTTATAAGCGCCCAAGCGCAATAACTGTCAACTGGCGTAGATAGGAGCTGGAGCTGGAGCTGGAGCTGGCACTGGAGCTGGAGGGGGAGGGGGAGAGGGAGCTGGCGGCGGAGCATGCTTCATCTCCTGAGGGAGATCTGCTGGCGCTAGACGCCGTTAAGCATTCTATTTTGTCAAAGTCAGTCCTCGCATGTCGTCGATGCCGTCGATGCTTCAAAATCAGTCCCAGTTTGTGATTCAGCAGATGCTGATTTCTGATTCCATTCATTCTTCGGACGTGGTTCGCAGTTCGCGGGTTGCGGTTCGCGGCTCGTTCCAATGAGTAGAGACAGGAATGCGCTGGGTAAACGTGCGTTTATTTTTAAAACGAGGCAGCAATTAATTAACTCGACCCGTCATTACGCGCATCATTCGCATCGCGGCGCATCAGGCGACAGACCACAGGCACACCACAATGCTCCTCCCGAAACCCGAACCTCCCTCCAACCCCCCAACCCCCCAACCCGGCAATCCCAAATCGAACCGAACCTGGAGTCTGGTCGCCTGCAGCCTGCAGCCCGCAGCCCGGTTGCCTGCCTCCCAGTCAAATTGAATCACATCGCATCGGCAACTGTCGCGACGTGTCGGCCAATTGTCGATGTTGCCCGATGTTGTCCATTGAGGCGGAAGCGTGTTGCGGGATGCGCAGCAGACAGCGCTCCACAAATTTAGTTAACAATTAAAACCAGATGAGTGCCCAGTTTTATATGAATTCATTCATTTACAGCTGCCAGCTGCGAACTCGCACTCCTCATTGCGTGAATCGACACACAGTCCCCAAATGTTGCAAGAAGGTGCCATCACTTTGATCGATTGTTGCCAGCACAGTGGTACTTGCAATAAAGTACATTTATTGTTGCCAGTTTGAGACTTGATTTGCAATCAAAAAGAGCATTTTATAATATTGTCTAGTTCACAAATTTTGAGGCAAACCGCTTTCACTTTTCGTATATTTAACTAAATAATCTAACTGATTTGCTGGTTTAGTATCTGAATTATTTACGCAATTGTTGACCAACAAAAGATACATTCCTTTCCTTTCCAACATTTGTGTAATTATATTGTAAATTGTGTAATGCATTCAAGGGCACATCTGCAACCCAATAAGATTTACAGCCCTAAACCAATTTTAATTCGTATATCAATCATTGTTATAATTTTCATTAGCAGCTAATATTTTAAGAGATATGAAAGATAGTTAAACATTTCCAAAAATTTTAAATATTTGTAGCTATTCCCTAGAAATAAATAAAAACTTCAGAAAAATTCTCCATTTACGAATTGACAGTAAGTTGGGTTGTAAACATTTCTGATCAACTTAAAAGCAGAGCTCATATTTGTAAAAGATTCTTTATATTTATTTATTTATTAATTTGGATAATTTCAGAATAATTTTAAATAAAGAAACGTAGTTACTTAAAAATTAGATCAATTCAGAAGCGATAGTAAATGTTGCCCATACAGTAAAATATGGCATAACAAGGCCAGTTTCAGCTGTTGGGATTTAAATAAATCTAATATATTTTCAATCAATATTTCATCAATTTGAAATAGAATTAAAAGTTGCTAACAAGTTTGAAATGAACTTGACGCTTTCATAAATAAATAAATAATACTTTAAAGGCAAATTTGTGTTGAACAAGCTTGCGAATACACATTTAAACGATGATGAATCATTTCCTGGTACATGGATACTCACACACACACACACACACACACACAGATACACACAGATACACTTGCATATGCATATATCATTTCCTATCGCTTTGGGCCGATCCATGTCAGTTCTGGTCTAAATACTGCTGCTGCACAGTAGTAATGGATGCTGAGTCTGTCTGGCTAACTGGCAACTGGCTAACAGGCAACTGGCTAACTGGCCAACTGGCTGGTTGGTTGGTTAATGTTCGAGAACGCACTACCAGTAATAATAAACGCAAAGCGTAGTTGCACACATGTCGATTGTTCATGTTGTTGTTAATATTTTGAATCACACGCAAAAATCTGTGCGGCAGGAGGCATGAGGCATGAGGCAGGAGGCGGGGCAGACAAGGGTGACAAGGGGGCGGATGTGGAGCTGCTGTGCAATGTTGTAAGTAAGTAGCAAACGCAACAATTTATGGGATGTGTTGCACTGAATGCGCTTCACTCGCATGTCCATGTACATGTCCATGCATGTCCATATGCAGCACGCACTCCACACACACACACACACACACACACACCAGACACTCACACAACACACACTCCAGGGTAGGCCGTAAAGATTGCTTGTGGATTTTAGTGGATGCGGATGCGGATACTCTGAATGTTGATGCTGAACATGGTGCTGGTGGCTGCTGCTGCTGCTGCTGCTGCTGCGGCAGCGGCTGCTGATAGTTGAATGCGATTATTGTAAGAGTTGTAAAAATTGTAAAACCGGTTCGGCCCTTTTCGATTCATTGAGGAATCGGAATCGGGCAACGGGCATTGAGCATCGGGCATCGGGCATCGAGCATCGGGAACGGTATCCAGCTCCAACTGGTAATTGATCGCTCGCTTGCAACTTTCGACCTTCCGCACCGACTTTTGTGTGTGTGTTTGTGTATGTGTGTGTTTGTGCAACATTCGAGAACTGTAATTTAATATTGTCAGACTTTGGCAAAAGGTTGTAAAACGTTTTGCTAAATGACTTCTGCGAACTGCACGTTACGACAAGCGCTTCCTTTCCGCCCGTAGACCTGTCCGTGTCCGTAGACGGGCCACAAGGGCCACTAAACCAGCCGAGATCTCTGTCGCCGGTTATCAGTCTCTCTATCGGTTGGCTTTACTCAAACTCCAAACTCACAAACTCAAACTCAAACTCAAACTGAAACTCAAAAACTCACCACATGCTGAGCCTTGCGAACCCTCGTCGTGGCCTCTGCGATTGGCATTGATATCGGGCCTAAACAGCAAACCCAACCGACGACGACATACATACGTACATATTGTTTATATATATTGGCGACAGACATACACACAAATACTTTGGACGGGTCCAAGTTGCAGGCAGCGAAGATAACACAAGACAACTGCAACAGGCACAGACTGGCAACAGACAGTCGCCTCAATGTCGTATGCCACAACTGCAACTCGCATACTTCACATGCGGAACGGAACGGAACTTGGCCAACAGAAGGCATAAGGGCCTAAAGGCCCAGCCAAGATGCGATCCCCCTGCGGTGTCATGTACTTAGATGTGTATCGATCGTTGATTTTACATCATGTTCAAGCTGTTCCCGTCCTCAGACTGACCTTTGACTCCCAACCCGAAGAAGAAGAAGACGCTAAATTTAGTGCGGCAAGTCGCAGCCTGAATAATAATTATTCATTGCAATCCTGAGGGGTAACTTGAGGGGTATACAATTTAGGCATACTGCATTAATTATTTATAATATTATTATTAATATTCTTATTACAATTTATTTATTTATTTTATTATTATTATAAACTGAAAACTATTCTGTTCAGCAGAAGATGAGCTAAATTTAAAAATAAAATGGCGTAGAATACAAACATAATATTTAAAATATTTTGTTAATACTCCTATCATTTTTAAGTTTAGCAAGTAAGATGAGAAGTAAGCCATTTACAAAAATTCAATTTAATTTTAAACAATTAAAGTATTTTTATATTCATTTAAAATTCGCTCTGGCACAATTATAATATAAATACTGCTATATTTTTTAAAGTCTTGAACTCGTTCTGTTTTATGTACTCCAAAGTGCTATGTGAAATGAGAGGACACAAAACATAATAACGCTTTTAGCAGTAACAACAACAACAACAACTTAGCCACTAACCCTTAGGGTCAAGTCCTTGTTCCCCCCGATATTCGTTTATTTAGTGTCCCGATCAATTAGCGAGCTCATCAATGGCCGACTGTATTCCGCATGGGTATTTTCTTTATCATTGGCAGCTTTCTGTTATCAGTACAGCTGCTGCTGCTGCTGCTCTCAACTTCGCTTCAGCTTGCCCCTTGTGGCCCGCTTCGGATTGGGCTCGGTGCAATCTTTTGTCGTTATCACTTGGTACACGACAAACAGCTGACATCAACATCTGTCGCAGTGAATTTAGACACGACTAAATTACTAAATGTGTATATAAGTAATTGTCATGTTACACTTAATCAACATTTCACATATATACAAATGTGTGTGTGTCTGTGTGTGTGTGTGTGTGTGTGTGTCTATCTGTGCTTGTGCATTTGTGTGATTTTAATTACGAACTGTGGCAAGAGATGCCCACAAGCTGACATATGTTTGTTTCACTAACTACATGCCTACAAGCACAAATACATACATACATACATACATACATACATATGTACATACAGCGACATTTATTCGCTTATTCATGTGTCTCATTATCAAATTAAATGGCAAGTGCCGCGAATTCAAAGTGAATACTAAAGCGAATCAAAGCGAATGCGGGACGCCCTTTTGGACACGTCTTCCTCACATGATCGACACACTTAGAAGCTGCTTATCACTCGGAATTTAACTGTACAGTGGTGAAAATTAAAATTAATTAAATTAAAAATAACAGTAACTTACTTAAGCATGACTACTTAAATATATATACATATATATATTATTATTATTGTAAAAAAGAATGATTTTTTGGCAAAGAAATCTCAAATGTTTATTGGCTCATTAAAGGATTGTTCAACTGAGGCATGCAATTCTCGTAATCCCCCTTGTTTTATAACTAATTAAAAATGATCTGCTTCCATGGCTTCCATCTCAGATAAGGCATGCCCCACAAAAAATATTAAATTTAAAGCTGGACGCGTAAATAATGTACAAATGATTTGTTTAACATGAATTTTAATAATTCCGGTTCAAGGTCTTGGCTAATGGTCAAGCACATCAATTTGGGAATAGCAAAGATTGAGGCAAATACTGTATATGTTCTAAATATAGCTGACATTGTTATTTTATGTATGTATTTTATTCTGATTGCAGGCTGGCATCGACTTGAAGGAGAACTTGGTGGCTGGAGCTGCTCCATGGCCGTATCCATCCATGTATCATCCGTATGACGCAGCGTTTGCCGGCTATCCCTTCAATAGGTGAGTGCGGCAGTTGAATAACAATAATATTTTTGACATTGAGGCAGGAGTGTGGCAGAGATTTGCTGAACACCGACTCGACACAATACGGGGCGAGAACATGAACGGTGGTCCGACAGGCGATCAACGCCAACACATCAGCTGCGGGTGCAACGTGACCAGCACACCTAATCCCATTCTCAAGTAGGGCGCGGCACTGGCCACCAGCCAGGAGCCGATGCGTCCGTCCACTAAAAGTAGTGACAGTGACTCTTGAAAGTTGTTGTTGTTGCCACAGCTGTGCTTCGCTTTGCTGTGCTGTGCTGCATTCAAATGCCGGCCAAATTCGGTGCATTAAAAAGTAAAAGCCCACATTGCACATTGGCACGCATTCATATTCAGATACATATATACATATATATATATATATATATGTATATATATACATTTGATTTTCTATCATTAACGACAATTTATTTGCTTGTAATTGATGATCGGCCCGTCGGCTGTTTGGCAGAGTGGCCGCTTCCGCTGGCCAACGAACAAAATATGTTAAAAAACAAATAATAAAAAAGTTGCCGACATACATAAATTTCCAAACCAAGTTGCCGATTAAACAATCGACAACATCCCGTCCCGTCACGTCACGTACAGGTTGGGGCAGAGTGTTTCCAGTGCTTCTCTCTCATTGTTTCTACCGTAATTGACACCCATAACAAAAATTTGAAAGTTGAGTCATGTCGATTGTTGCCGCAGTTGTTGTTGTTGTTGTTGCCGCATTTGTTGTTGTCTATCGAATCATATTCACAATAAATCAATTTTGAGTTATTTCGCTGTGACGTGACTCCGACTAGCGAATTCCGATTCCGAATTCAGTGGATAAACTTTAAAGAAATGTGGCTTTGGCTTTGCTGCCTGCCCCACCTTGTCCGTTTAAGTAGAGGGCGTGTTTTGTTGCCAATTGTTGTTGCATTGTTTGACAACAGCATCGCCATCACTCATATATGTATGTGTGAGGTGTGAGTGCGTGTGTGTGTGTGTGTGTGTGTGTGTACGGCGTCAAGCAAAAAACCGCCGGACGTTGATAGGAAAATTAAAAAAATTTATTCAACTGTCAAGTGATCAAAGGCAGAGTGTGGCTGTCGGCGCAGGTGTTTTGCACTCGGCGACACTTCGTATTCGAAATTTAAATTAATTAATGCAACGCACACACAGAGAGTACACACACACACACACACACACACACACATCAGGCTGTGCAGCTGGCTGGAAACTACTGCCACATAATACAAATGGGACAGCTACATATGTCTACGCATATCTGTTGTTCCGCTGCTGTCTATGGCCAGGGATGCACTTGTGAATATGCCATACACATGTACACACACACACACACACACAGCTGGATATGTGCATGTTAACTGGTCACAAAAAACGATAAAGGACAGTTGCTGCACACACACACACACACACACACACACACAGAGAGAGATGCACATTTGTCGCGGCGAATGCATTACCCTGGTCAGATCTGAAATGTGTTGTCCGACCGCAAACTGCACATGTGTACATAAATGTTACACTGGGCACAGACAGACAGACAGACGGACAGACAGACGGACGGACAACTGGACAAGCGGCCAGACAGAAGGCCATTTGGGCAAAATGGCCAGCAAAATGTGTTTATTATAAACAAATGTTGCCAAGCTGCGCCAATCCACGATGCTCTCCTAATAGTACACTCAGACAAAAAAGTAGTTTTATTAATTTTAAGAATTCCGATTAAACCATTTAAAATAATCAATAATCATTCTTGATTTAAAATTAGATATTTTAGTTTGTTACATAAAGAAAAGCAAAAATTAAATTAAAACGAAAGCAACATTTTTTACTTTTTACAAATATTTTGAAAAAGCTGTAAGTTACTCTCTCCCTCTTTATCATTCTCATTCTTTCTCTCTCTCTCTCTCTCTCTCTCTCTTCCCTCTCTAAATTCTTAATCAAAGATGATATGGCTTAAGTTTAATATTAATACTTCAAATATTAAACTTCTTGCTTCACTTTCTAATTTTCTTGCTCTAAAAATATCTTAATACATTTCAACTTTAAATATAAAAATAAATATATTAATTAAATCTGAAGATATTTAAAATGCTTTAAATTGCAAACAATCCTAAATAACATAACACCAAAAAGCCTTAAGATAGTTTTGAACTTCAAAATGGTTTCTAAAATAAGAATTTAATTTTCTTGTAAGGATTTTGACAATGTCTTTGAAGTCCCCCATATTTTTGCAAGTGTAGATAGGCGACCAGCGCAGCTCATCATGTTGCAAGCTGCATATTTAAAATCCAACCCGTTCTGGCAACAGATTGGCCATTAAATTTGCCAGTCCTCCGATAATATTTGTCACCTGTTCACTTCTCACACTCATCGCTGGGGCAGCAGCCGACGGCTTTTCACACCCTTAAATTGTCGCCTGGTCTTAGACAAGTTTTGTAACCCTTCAATTTTGATTCCGTTAATTGCAGTTATGGAATGGACTTGAATGGGGCAAGGCGAAAGAACGCAACCCGCGAGACGACGTCGACGCTGAAGGCTTGGCTCAATGAGCATAAAAAGAATCCTTATCCAACGAAGGGCGAGAAAATAATGCTGGCGATTATCACAAAAATGACGCTAACCCAGGTCTCCACCTGGTTTGCAAATGCGAGAAGAAGACTGAAAAAGGAGAACAAGATGACCTGGGAGCCCAGAAATCGAGTCGACGACGACGACGCTAATATTGATGACGACGACGATAACGATAAGAATACCGAAGAGAATGATTTGCTAGGTAAGTGAAAAACGCAGTGAAAGCTCACATTCTCTTAAATATTAAGTTACCGTTAACTTTCTAGCTATCCTTAATTTATTATTTATTGTTTTGTATTATTTTTGCGTGAATAACTTTTGTAAATATTCCTGAAACATTCCTATTCATAGATTTATTATTCTCAAGCTCATCAAACTCTTAAAACGTTCTGATATTTTCGATTCTTAAATTTTTTATTGCGTATTAAAAAATACAAAAAGCACCTTCTAAAATTAATTGGTTTCAATATCTTTGTCTAAACAAACAAAGCAATAGATTTCCATAACAAAAAGTAAACTGAAGATAAGCAAATTTAGTTTTTATAATCCCAATAATGCTCTAAGTTTTTAAAACTGAGTTCAGATTGGGTAAATACTATTAAGTACTAAAATTAACTTTTGTGATAAAAAACATTAAAGATTGAATGCTTTTCCAGCTTGTGAGATTAATTAGAAAAAAAATATAAAATTGAAATCATTCGTTAGAAATGTTTACTATTATTTTTACATCTTTAAAGAATAAATCAAAATATTTGTAAATTTGATATTTTTTGAATATTTTAGATTACTTTTGTTTCGATTGAAGTCTCTTTTCGATAACTTTTCTTCTTGAGTTACCAACTAATTAAGTTAAATATTCCTTAAGCATTTCAATGATTTTCTCAAACTTACTTAAATTCGATTTACTCCTTGCAGATGCAAAGGACTCGGGACTGGGCTCCAACGATGATAAGGACCGCATTGGACGGCTTGGTGATATGATGGCCGATCGTCCCGGCGAGAGTAATAACAGTGAATGGTCGGAGTCGCGGCCGGGATCTCCCAATGGTTCGCCCGATCTGTACGACCGACCCGGCACCCATCCCCTGTTCCATCCCGCCGCCCTGCATCATCACTTCCGGCCACCGACCGGTTCGCCACCGGACATCGCCGCCTACCACCACCATCAGCAGCAGCTGTTGCAGCAACATCAGCAGGCGCAGCAGAACTCGTTGCAGACCGCTGTGGGTGGCACTGGTGTCAGTTTGGCTGTGAAGCCACGCATCTGGTCGCTGGCCGACATGGCCAAGGATGGCAAGGAGTCCAACTCGGCCAACAAGGATAACTCGCCAGCCAGCGAGCTGCCTCCGTCGCAGCCAGCCTTCTACGGCCATCCGAGTCAACATCAGCATCCGTCGCCGGGCAAAATACTCTCACCACTGGCGGCTCGCATACCCAACTATGCGCCATATGTGCGGCCGGATTTGTATCGTGGCTTTTATGGGCCGGCGGCAGCAGCTGCCGCCCATTTGAGTGCACCGACGCAGGAGTTTCTGGAGCATCAGCGGCATTTCGGTGCCAGTCTGGCGGCGCACAACGGTCTCGGCATGAATCCGCTGCTGTGGAAGGCGGCGGTGTCCGGTGCCGCCACCGGACAGCACTTTGCACCACTCAGCCTGACGACGACTAGCAATGCGGGTGCTGTGCAGGTGGCACCACCACCCGGTGCTTCGCCATCTGCCTCCAGCTCATCGTCGTCGATGGGCTGTGATGTGGTGCACATACCCAACAGTGGTGCTGGTGGTGGTGTTGGCGGTGGTGGTCATTCCGCTGCACAGCATATGATCGGGCCCATTTCCAGCAATTCGACCTCTTCGTCATCCTCCTCGAACTCGGGCAAGATCTCGCCGGGCGTGAATGTGACCTCGCTGAGCGGCAAGCCATGACACCCAACAACGCTCTCCGCTTCAGCATCAGCGTCCGCATCCCCTGATCCATACGCATTGCCGCCGGCCTCAGCTGCTTCGCCGATCTCGGCATTCCGTTCGCTGTCATTGATCGCTATGCGGGAACATCATCTGCAGCAGCAGGCGCCCAAGTTGGCACTGCTAAGGCCGTAGCCATGTGCCACTGATTGAGGCGCCCACAGCTGGCAGAGAGAGTGAGAGTGAAGCAGAGAGAGAGGAGAGAGAGTGAGAGAGAAGGAGGATCAAGTTCAGTTCGGGCAGAGAGATCGGGCAACTTTCGGACAATAATTTACATGTGATTATTCGGTATTTTGATTAACGCCGCTTACACCAAATAGCAAGAATCATCCCGCTCCCCGCAGCAGCCGCAAACAACAAACAACAAATAACAACAACAACAACAACAACAACAACAACAAGAAACAACAACAACAAGAACCATCAACCATAACTGTCAAGGACTTTGTGCAATTTTTGTGGGAATGAAAAATCCTAAATCTAATTGAAAAAAAAAATACATTAATTTTAATACATACAACTTACGCAATCAGAGCTTATAGGAAGTAAATTTGTAAGAGTTAGTGAAAAATGAAAAATGAAAAACGAAAAAGAAAAAAAAACGAAAACGAAAAAACAAAATAACTAAAACCAAACCCAATGACATCTAGCAGGAGCAGTTGAATAACAAGTAGTATCTCCCAAGGACATCCTCTCAAGAGAGACAGCTCGATCACTCACAGAAGATAGAGAGAGACGGACAGACAGAGACAGATAAACGAGAGAGTCGCATCTCATCAATTAACTGTTAGATGAGAGAGAACCACAAAGTAATTACAAACACCTTCACAGACACACACACACACACACACATATATATATACATATATATTTTCACCTTTTACTACTAGAATTGGCTTCAGACTTCAGGCGCTGATTTATGCGGTACATAAGTATGTATGTATATAGTGAATATATATATAGTATATATATAGTGAATATATATATACGATATATACGGTACTTGAGTACGTAAACATATTAAGTTAATTGTATGTCACTTTGCCATCCTCTGTTGCTTGTGTGGATGGACATAAAACATATCAACGTGACGACGCTCCAATCAAAATCCGGCCTCCCTCCCACATCCACCCCTTACCAGACCCCCGCAACCCCCCTCCACCATGCACCCTCCCGACCATATCCATACCAAATATGCAAGTAAATGCGAGCAATGATTGATTTAGTTGTTTTTGTTTTTATTGTCTTAAGTTCAAACTTTGTTCCTGTCGTTTGTAAATTTAATTTATTGTATGTATGTATGTATTTATTTGATAAATTGGCAAACACGATTTACCTACTTATACTTATACTTAGTGAACGAATATACATATATATACATATATATATATATATATATATATATATATATATATATATCTAATAATTGCTGTATTTTATGCACAAATTGTATGTAAGCTCGCATAGTTTTAGCGCCCTAAGCGGTTAGTGTAATATACTTAATGCAACTGTATATACTTATCATACATAAATAATGAATAAAAAATGAAAATGATACATATAAATGAAAAAAAACAACAACAACGCTATTATTTATAATAAAATTAAATTACATATGTGAACATTTGTAATGCTTTTCTGATTTAGATTTAGCAAGTATAATTGGAAGCAAATGAGGGTTCAAAAAGAGTTAAGAAAAATATAAGAATATTGGCAAAAGATCGTCTGCATCCGTTAACCAATAACTGATCCTAAAGATACTAAAACATTAATGGAATTCCTTCAAGAAAATTCTTATCTAATAATACGCTTTTTTTTAACTTTTTTAAATTAAATTTATCTTTCAATTGCTTATAATTTGAAGGCATAATTAATTTATTAAAAGAGGTCAACAAACAACAAACAGTTTTAGTTTACTCCATATTTTCAATAGCTAAGCTACATAAATATCTTAAAGCCATATTTATAAATTAAATAATACGAAACTCACTTCCATTTTACAACAGTTTTGCCAAGTCAATCCCATTAAAACCCGCCGCTTTTGGATGATTAAGTGCTGAATTAATCGATTTAAAGTGTATAATTAATTTAAATCGATATTTATACAAATCGCCCTGCATCGGAGAGTTAATCAACTCAAATTGATAAGCCTTAATCGCTAACAATGTCAACTTACTAAGCCAGTCGACAGTCGCCAGTCGCCAGTTTGATTGGCCTTGGTCGTTATTGTTATTGTTATTGTTATTGTTACTGTTATTGTTGTTGTTTTGGTTTTTGTTGCTGTCGTCATGTCATCTGTGCAGACGATCTCTTTAATTTATTCCAAAAGCTGTATGATGTATGATGTACTAGTTACTCATCGAGTGAACATTGGCGAAAAAGCTGAAAAGCAAAATTTCATTTTGCTCGAAACGTGTTTTCCTGCAGTGCAGACCGGAAATGCAATCGCAAACCTAAACAGAACTAAAGCAGAGTACGCAGAATACCCACAACTATGAATGACAGTAATATGTATACCCTGTAAATGGCTAATAGCAAAGTTGCTTAATTCTGTAAACATAATTATGAGGTAAGTTGCCTGACAACTAGTTGCAGGTCGTTGGGCACTCTTGAATAGACTATTGTTAATGTTTAATAAATTTGTTTGATTTTTCAGTCAAATCAACTTCACTTAGTCTATATTAAATAAATAAAAATAAAAATAATATGACTAATTTCTGAGCTTGCACTCAAAGATTTATTCTTTGGGTTTCATACAAAACACACTTCACGGAAACAAATTGAGACAAGTTTTAATATTCTAGTCAAGAGTGCGCTGTTAATCCGGAATAACATTAGAAATTCATTCAAAAAATCAACGTGATAAAAACATATACACTTAAATAGGATATAGTATATACATACGATATTATTATTGCAGTTCTACACTCATTTGGGTACTTGGGCTATACATATAAATGATTGGACAATGATCGTCGGGGATCGGCTTTTGTTGTCATTTCAGTGAAATGAAAGTGCTTTCGTAAATGCACACTTTGTTCTGGTCTTTGTGCCGCCGACGAATCAATAAGAGTAATGCTATAAACCGATTAGTTGGACTGCCGTACAGATTCCCCAAGAAAATAAAACTATTTAAGAATGAATAATTTGGATAAAAGAAAGTTGTGTTGATGTCTTCGCCTACCGGCCTATTCCAGCCATAATTAAATCATTGAACCGAAAATATGCGACGATACTGGAGATTGACTTAAGCTGACAAACGTTATCCGTCCGTTCCAATTTCAAATGACGACAGAGTTTTAACGGCGCTGACAATATACGCCCGACATTTTATGTTTAGGGCCTTTGTCTGTTCCTACAATGGGGGACAAGAGTCAACAAAGTGCTCGGCGCATGAAATAATAATTTACTTCATAAAAACAGACGTCAGCTTAATATTCGAGAGTTCTTCGTATTTTTTTTACTTTTTATTTTTTTTTCGTCTTTTAAAATTTTGACTGTGCTACTGGTTTTTTATTCAAGACACCAGATTACGCTGCTTGTGTGGGATTGGGAGACACCTTTGTTGCCATAAGAAGTCGGCTCCGAGTTAAGCTGGAACCGTTCAATTGGTATTCACACACACACACACACACACACACACACACACACACACACACACACACACACACACACAAACACACATCGGCAGTCGGTTTTATAACTTTGTCACAATATTTCTATGGCATTTTATTTAATGCCGACATGGGCTTCAACAAAAACAAAAAAAAAAACACAAAAACCCCAAACTAAGAAACCAACAAATTGCTTGCTCATGTGCAAAAGTCATTTATCTGAAATCAATCAGTTGAATTTGGGTCTGACAAAGTTAAAGTGAGTGAAGAATGTTTACTCAAAACTAAATTTTCGATTAATTATGCTTCATCTAAGATAAGTTTAGCTACAAAACAAGTAAGTTAAATTTTCCTTTTATTTTGTTAACCTCTTTCTGATAAGCCAAAATTTGAATCTTCGCAAATCATGGAAAAATATGTTCAGTTAAAATACATTTTCGTCTCTACTTCAATCAAGGCTATTGTCTTGAAAACAAGTACTACTTAATAGGTATTATGATAATATTGCTGTAAAATTGTGAATTTAATTTAGGTGGCTTGAACTTAGTAAACAAATATGACGATAATGACCCGTTATTAGCAACGGCAAAGAAGGAATTTTAAACAATGCTGAGATCGGTGCAGAAATCATTTCCCAGTCGAGTTCAAAAGAGCGGGTTGCGCAAAAAGATACGCTAAAACCAAACTTCCGTGTTTAGCGAAGTGGAACTGCATTTTTATGTACAAATTTCAGGTGTGGTACCAAAAAGTTGCAGCTTGTGATGTTTTTTAGTCTCCGACAGTCGGCCGAGAGGCAAGTCGCAAGCTCGTAAAAAGTAGCTGAGTTGAAACTATATTTAAATTCGTTAAATACACATTGATCAAATTACGAAAATATCAACAATGCTCCAAAGATAAAAGAGGCTTAACAACTGGGATAAAGTGCATAATAGTCGGGCTTATGCCGCAAGTAAATACGGACATAAATAATACACCCTGACAAGATAGTGTTGATGCATCCTTTCAACAAAATCACTCTTCACACATATTTACTTATTACGTACATATTTTGACACGTGTGGCAGCGTAATTCAGAACACATCAGCGGTCGGCCTTTGATTTAAATTGTGTTTGTGCAGCAAATTAAAAGATCAAAAGATATTTATATATATATAATCAGCCGCATGAGTAGATACATTTATACACTGCATACATATGAGAACATATGAAAAATTCCCAAGAAGGGAAGTTCGAATATTCTCATGAGTAGTTTGAATGTTGCATCCGTATAAAAGTGTCAAATGATTGAGGTAATTGTGAGAATTGCATTTAGCAAAAGCGAGCAAAATTCAAGGGAATCGAAATTAAAAATATTTAATGTAAATGCAAAATAACAAATTGCCAAATCAATTAATTGAATTTGGTTTGGTTTAAATTAAACAAGTCAAACTTTCAAGAGAAAAACTGTATTTTCGATTGATGAATAAGATTTTTTTTATATATCTGCAAAAGCAATAATTATTAAATATTATATTGTAGCAATTTTAAATATTCCAAAACAAAAGTAACCTATTCCTGTAAAAATATTCTTGAGTGTTAAAAAACGTAAAAGCGCAAAAAATATATCTCGAAGACTTCCTCCAGACGCGACTTCTTCTCATCTGTTCTCTACTTGATGAAGAAACCAAGGGAAAAGTAGAGCGCTTGCCAAAACCAACACCTACAAGCTGGGCACAATAACAAGGTGGAGTGCAGACCCCAACAGTTGTGGCCAGTTCGTGGAGGGAGTGCATCAGATCGTCTTTTAACAACTTGAACATGTGAATCAATAAGGCAGCCACACATACATAGATACAGGAACACATGAGTGGATGTGGGTGAAGCGTTTCTTGTGAGGAGGGAGTAACTACGACTACGACCATCCTCACACCTCCACAAACTTGCTCACACCTCTTGAGATGTGTGTGTGTTGTGTGTGATTGTATATATATGTATATGTATGTATGTAAGTAAGCAAACAAGAGTCGGGCAGCATTGGAGTTACGGCAACCGAGATCGCTGTTTGCCGATAAGGCAGTTGGGATGTTTCTTATTGCATGTCGTGATTGTGTCAGTTTGTATGTTCCCACTGGCAGCACTTGCAACAACAACTGCAACAAGAAGAAGAACAACAAAAATTAAGCAGCAACCAATCATTGTTAAATATATAATGCCTGCCCGTTTGTTTAAATTGAAAAGTTGTAAATTATCACAGGCCCAGCATCGAAATCAAATCATTCCAATTAAATGTGAAACCATTTCGCCAAAGTGAATGAAATTCTTACTTATTTTGCTCAGCTTGTGGCAAGCTGTGTTGCCATGTGTTGCATTTCGTGTATTTCCCTTTAAATGTGCAATTTCATTTGATTATTCAAACACTTTGATGAGCTGCACATGTAGTATTTTTTAAACGTATCCAACATAATAAACACGTATATTTATATATAAATAAATATATATATCCTAAGTCAATATGATAATGTGTAGGGGCAGACAGTTGTTGATGCAAAAAAAAGAAAAGCACAAAAAATGTATTTCACGCAAAACATGTAGTATAATGAGTTGTATACAACTACATATGTTGATTCCACCTGGGGATTGGGCATGGGGCATTGGGCATTGGGCACTGGGCATTGTTGACAGTGATCGCGCCACATGAGATGACGATATAGACAGAGAGTCGGCAGTCGTTAAGTGGCTGCTTACCCATATCATCGCGTTGTCTGTCAGACTCGGAATACTATGCAGAGGTGTGCGTCAGATGCTTAATTTAAATTACTCGAGGGGCGGGACGAGAGCGATGCCTTCGAGCAGCACCAGCAACATCAGCAGCGGCAGCAGCAGCAGCAGCAGCAGCGGCAGCAGCAGCGGCAGCAGCTCAGCATGAGTAGCTGCGATTTGACACCTCGACTGACAGCTGAAATTGTGGAAAATTATTGAGCGCATTGGAACCCAAGAGGGCGCCCATTAGATGGCTGCATTTTGAAGAAAACAGAAACAGAACGTCTTTATTTTATTCAGCGTATTTGGAAGTTGTGTGAACAGGGCTATCGTTGCCCCAAACCCCTAATTTATTCCACATCAAATTGCTGTATAATTAAAATGTTTTGCTACAAAAACCTGCACTTGGTGCTGCTGTTGCTGCTGCTGTTGCTGATGTTGCTTATGTTGCTGATGTTGCTGCTGCTGCTTTACGACTTCGAAAACAAATAATCATATATTGTGTGTAACCTTATCTGGCCATAACTTTTATTTGCATTTGATTGCTCTCTATTGAAGAGAATCTAGCGGAGACACTAACGTTATTTACGTCAATGATTTTTGTGCTACGTATCAAATATTGCTCTGCAATGTATGCAATAATAATAAAAACAAATGGGTTCCATAAGCATCTTTGCTTTTCCCCCGAGACAACTATAAAATTATCAATTTATTAACAGCGACATTCTTAAATACAACTATAACAAGAATGTTGACAGTATGTTCCTTATTAAGTCAAAAACATGTCCTTTTGCTTGTAGCACAACTATATTATTTGTGTTTTCGAGCATTTTTAAAGAGCAAGAGCTGTAAATATAAATCTTGATCAATCTCCGTATACCTTTTAGCAAAAGTTGATCAAATTGACAGGTGAAAATATCAAAATTCAATAAAAGGGTATCCACTCGTAGAGTCCTCCATTCAGGTTTTACCCGCTGTCTCAACTATAGTTCGTCCAACAGCTCCATTTAAGGGAATCCAGTACATTATGTTAACAATGATGAATTCAGAACCATGTCTTTTGTCGCCGAAAACATTTACCGCAACGAAATGAACATAAAACTGTCATATTTTCTGATGACTTTATATTTATGAAGGCCAAAAATGTTGATCACAACAAATAAAAAAGCAGAAAACGTAACAAAAACCAGTTGTTTTTGTGCGTGTTTCTCGAATTATTATTATGAATTCATATTCGTTGGCCAAGACCCTAAGAAGGACACTATCTCTCTCTCTCTCTCACACTCTCACTATCCATCTATCTATCTCTCTCTCTGCTGTGGCTGCAACATCGATTGTCAGAACACACAGGCTGAACGTGCTTTACATTTTAAACGATTGCGAAGTCGTCTGCACTAATTGATCGCTTCCGACCGTGGAACCTTCGGAGACGTTTGTCAAACTGGACCAAATGAAATGTAATGATGTCCCTCCATGTCAGTCAACTAGATTATTTCCTTCTCTCTCCGATTGTTATTTGACATTTGTCAACGATTATTGTGATAATATACATGAGCAACATTTTGGTTGCATCCGTACTCAATTCTCTTCTCTTTTATGATCAATGTGCAGCAATTAGTTGTTTTTATGGACAGTGCCAGCTAACTTGATTTAGTATAATTATATAAAAAAGTATAATTATAAACTTATGACAATAATAAATATAGCTACATATAGTACTCCTAAGACTTTCAGACTCAGTCTATAAAATCAGAGTAATTGTTATAGCCTCAGTTAAATAAAATGTTTTAAGTGGAGCTCTTTTAATCTCATCTAATAGTAAAATCAACTACTCATAAGTAATTATTGCTAAAGAATTTTAAATTTGTTTTTTCTCAGTGTATACATAACACATTATTAACATTCTCGACTTTAATTTCAAAGTTTATCACATGAGTATAAAATTTATTAACATTCAGATATGCATAATGCGTGTTCTCTTCCAGTTGATTGGATAAATAAATATACACAATATTTTGCTGACTAGGTAATACTTATGGGAGTATCAAAAGTGCTGCATTTTCCACTTTCAGTTCCAGTTGCAGTTGCAGTTGCCGTCCAACTTGGCTAACACGTGTTGGTTTTCATTTTGAGTCTGGTCAGATCCGATTTCCTGTTGTTGCTGTATTCCAATGTCGCCGGAATCCGAGTATGTTGACTAATGCCGATTGTTCACTGTTGTTTAACACCGAATTCCGGAACATATTCCTGGAATATGTTTTTCCCAAGCTTTTATTGCTGCTCAGCGACACCCGAGCTATAAAAGTCGACCAACGGACGACGCAGATCAGATTTTGTTTTAAATATATATTTTGGAAAAGTTTAATTGTGATTATACGTAATAATTTGCACAATTTGGACAGAAGTATCTACAAGTCGAGCTTTATTGATTATATTAGCACCGTAACGCTAAGTAATACCCTTACTATCATTCCTTTCAATGCCTCAAATTTTGTTGCACACATTACGATTAAATGAGTATTCAATATATAAAATACTGGAAATGTTTCCCATTTTTATTATACATACGTATATCCATTGAGCACGTGTTGCTGTTACATATAATAAATTATGTTTTTTAACTTGCTGCCAATTTTTATTTTTTGTGTGCGGCAAGTGAATTTAATGCTTTTATACATTGATTTCTATAGCAAAAGTGGTGTAAGCCCCCCCCCCTGCAAAGGGGGAGAAGGAGTCGTCTATTCATGGCTCGAAACTATGAATGTAAACGGCTATACAGACCGTGTAGTCACACACACACACACACACACACATATATATATATATGTATGTATAGGTGAGCGTGTTCAGATGTGTAAAGGATTGTCAGGACGGTTGTCGCCACGCTTCTGGGGAAATGTTAAAATGAAACAATCTGCTACAAATGTGTAAAGTGTTCAGGCAACCGCCGCGCAGTCACCATCAATAAAATCATAACAGCGCTCAAAACCCTCCCCCCCTCCCCCCTCCTCGCACCCCTCGGAAAGTGTTTCCAAATATTGTTGGGCTGTCGCAAAGGAGCAAAAGGAGCAACGCCACATTTAGACTACGATAGAAAAGGCTTTTGAAAATAAATAGCTTCAAATGTGAAATGATTATTGACGCTTTTTATGTTTTAATAATGTGTCGGGAATATATACTTACATATATATATACAACATATATACATATATATACATTAAGGGTTAAATGAACCACCCACGTCACAAACACTCGTCGCATTTAATTCAATAAAACTTTCAAATTCGTTTTAAAACGACACCGGCTGTTCCAAATTTATAGCATTTTTCCTTTGTAACAGCCCCGTTTATTGCTTAAGAAATAGAAATGTACTTATGAATGAATATCTCATGCCCCAGAGTTTTCCACATATATAAAAAAAAGAGTTAGGCAATTACTTACACATTAGATACCCTATACAGTCGCTACAATTAAAAATATTCTATTATAAGAAACAAATTTTAAATTTATTTATATTTGTGGAAATTTTTTTTAAATAAGTTCCGCGATTTTCTTATGATGATGATTTTTGCAATGTAAACTATGGACTTGATCTAATATGATATATATGAACTACCAATAAGCCCCGTCATTAGCTCTAATTCTAAAAAACAAGTTATCTCAATAAAATATTATATTAGCCTATTTTAAACTCTATACCCCATTTCCTTCCCTTAATCTAACTACAGGGTATTAAAGTGTTCCTTAATTTCCAGTCAATGTATTCCTTGACAAAATCAACCCTAAAAGCTGTAAAGGATTTTTAAGAAATCTGCTGTCAAATAGTACTAGAGAACATGGATTTAAATGGTGCAAAATAAAAGAGTTAAATATAATGATTACGGTTGAGCTAATATCAAGTTAGTAAGACAAATAATTAATACAGGAGTAGAGGATATTTAGCTACTTAAATGATATCTTTCCGAAACTCTAATTATATTTACACATAAGCATTATGAAATATATTCGCTGTGAGAGAGTGACATTGGTTTATTTACTTTATGATATGTGACATATTGAAGGAAATAAGTACATTTATCATCTCTGGCCAGGAACCAAGACAGACCACCCGTCGCCATTAGGCAGTGAGTGTATGAGTAAGAGCACACATCCTGTATTTTAGTGATGCGTTTGCATTTACGGCTGCTACCGCTGTGGTCCTGAACAAAACTCTTGTTTTCCTGTCGAAATTGCCACAATATCCTTTATGTCCATCGATATAACAGACAACACAGAGAGAGAGAGAGAGTGAGAGAGTGAGAAAGATAGAGGGAGAACTCTTATTGTTATATTGAACTTGTTGTTGTTGTTGTAGTATAAATCCCATACTGTCAGCCTGGGTGGCAGTGTGGCCGCCAACTGTATTAAAACGTATACAAGAATAATACCCAAGTCATTTATCACTTGGCATATTGTCCGGCTCTCCTCCGATTGGCGTAGTAGTAGCGAACCCATTTCCCGCTTCAGTGCCACATCTCCGTATTCATCTGTGTAGTCACATGCGTTTCGCACTACTATAATAATAATAAATAAATATCGAGATCCCCGGCACGAGCAATGGTCCACGATTCAATAGGATGACCTTTTTGCTGTCATTTAATTTCGAGCATTGTCTATGCGCTTTGGTAATGGAAACCCCTAATCTGGCCATGATGTTATTTGAAGTGCTATCATTCCATCGGATGAGGTATTGGGGATGGAAATGGAATTGGAATTGGTATTGGAATTGAGCAGTGGCGAAATATTGTTCGAGGTGTTCTTTTTTTTCTTCATTTCCTTTTCTTTTCCTCACATTTCTTTTCGTTTTTCTTTGTTTCTCTCTGCCTGCCTTGTATGAAAGAAATTGGAAGTCAAAATATTTACGGTCAGCATTTATCTTCATTCAAGAGTCGTCTGCCCGGAAAACCCAAGCTAAGCACATTTCTCTGCTGGTGGCCTGTCGCTATAAGCGAAAGCCAAATAATTAATTAATAATAAAACCTATTTAATATGAAGTATATGCAATTATAGCAGAAAATTCGTTATCAAATTTGTTAATTGTTAATTAATTGTGGAAACTTGTTTAAATTTTAAGATATTTCATTTTTTCCCATTACTAGTTTTACTTCTTGCAACTCTCCTCCGACTTTTGCCCACTAAGTGCAATACTTAAATTCATATATTATTGTATATCAATTTATGGAAACCCATCCCAGGAACAACCCCTAAAAAGGAACTACCACAGAAGGGAATACGCCTGAACACAATAATGATGTTGCTAATATTTTGTGTTACTTAAAAGGGATTTCGTGACGGTTTGACTTTCTGTGGGATAATCAAAATTATAATATGACTGATTACCCCAGCTCGGATCCTTCGACATACGCACACATCAATTTTAATGTAGATTCATTCAAACACTGCCCGAAATGTGTTAGCCCAAAACATACATGATGTATTTTGGCTTTGTAAGGGGTTGATTTCTTACCGTTCCCTCAAATGTCAGAATTTTAGCATTTAAGTGCTGTACAGTGGTGAAATATTAATTTAAAGGTACGAAAATCGGTAAGAATAATCCCATATCGATTCCAATAAGGATATCAATATTGTGGTGTTCACTTGTTCGAACTTGAAAAGAGAAGCGTATTTTTATTCCTCTTCAAAATGCTGAAGGCATCTTACTTATCTATGTTTAGATATATGTACTTATATATAGTATTCGTATTTATCTTATTTAATGTGTGTTTAATTGAAATTTAATTTAAAATTAAAACAGAACATTTAAAATGAAAATTTAAAGTAATATATTTAGTAACTATGGAGTGATTAAAATGTAAAATGCTTAAACTTTTATTAAGTATTATATAAGCTCTGAAGAAACCCAATCAGTCCTGGGAGGGAAAGGGGGGAATTTTGTCAAATCTCGGAATCTATCGATTCAGATAAGTTAACCACCGTAAAACACGCTCTTATTATTATTTAGCTTATATTTCCATACAAATATTTTATTACAAAATTTGATTGGAATTTATTTGACCAATTAAATCCTTTAGCTTGCATAATCTACGAAAGAGGATTAAGGCTTACTTAATAAATATATACAAACATATACACAAACTGATGGATAGGAATCTACGCATTAAAGCCATATTATGAAACTTGCAATTTTATCACTGGTGAAGGTGCTCTCCTCAGCAGTGGGTGCATTTGTGGGAGTGGCAGGCATTTTTTGGTGGGGGGTAAAAACACGTGTTGACGTTACCACAAAGGCAAACAGCCCCAGTGGCATCGGCCCCAGGCAGGAGATGTGCACATGTGTGTATCTGTGTGTGTATTAGTGTAGGTGTATTCGTGGTTCGTTAATGCATTCGAGGCTGCGGACCGATGCGGTCCTGCATCCTCATTAAAACAGTGCAACAAATGGAGGCGTGTGCGTGGCTTCTGTCCCATCATGAAATTTCCATATTGAAATTGAATTTTCGCTATGCTTGTTGCGGTTTTTCCGTGGGGGTCGGGGGTGTGGCATTTTTTTCCTTTGGTCGCAATTTGCGAGTGATGTTAAAGCGTGCTGCTTATGCAAAACTGGAGCTGCTATTGATTCAACTGTCCTTTCCACTCGCAGTGACAGCTTAAGCGACAGATACAACTCAGTCAAGAATACATTCAGCTGCCTATATACATTTATTTGTATATATGTATAGTATATACATAGGTTTGTACATGGACTGTGTATTCTGTATTCACGGCTTGGAAGTGTTAAAAGCTCGGGATAATTTAATTAAAATTGTAAAATATTTGGCGGATTTTGCATAAGCCTGCCAAATCCCATTAATTCAGAAAGCAACCCATTGTTGACCGCAACACAATCAAAATATGCAAATTTATCGCATTAACTCGCGAAAGTTCCAATGCTACCAACGAATGGGATAAAAGCGGCAAAGAAAGCCCAACTTCCAGCTAGTAAACAAATACCAGAGCAATTTAATTGGGAGACGACCATCAGTAACTTTTTGGGGCACATCCATTTCAAATATGTATGTATATCCTAAGATACCCACGGGGCGTGTTGCTGGGCGGTTCAAGATCATTGAGGTCCTTGGGAGCAGCGCCTGTTTAACGCAAAGTAACCAGACTTCTTTCCACCCCAATTTTAAGCATTTGGTAAGCTCTCAATGTAGTAGTAGAAGTAGTAGCTCAGGCAGACCATTTAAAAAAGAAAACTCTGCATTTAAATAAGAATTGTTCAGTTTTCAATTGCTTTCATTGTAATTTCTGGAATATTCCCATTCAAATCGATGAACAACTAGTGACCAAAATTGAGAACAGAGAATCCTTTAATATGCTAGAATTTAATATTAAGAAAAAGAAAAAATAAATAACGATTACAATATATATTTTAAAATTATAGAAATATTTGTAGATTTTTGCTATGCATAAGTTGTAGTGTGTTTTCTCTGATTTTCTAAACTATAACTTATTTAGCCACACAAGATTATGTCTACGAAATGGAATTCTTCTAAAAGAAACATGTGTTTGCATTTGTAATTCAACCTTGATAAAAACGCGCTTAGCTGGCAAATAATGTAATAATGTAAATGTAATGAGAAAACATCATTAATTTCAGTAGACAGCAAATCCTTTTTAAATTTAATGTACGCAAGAGGGATATAAAATTGTCTCCATGGCCATTATTGGCTTTCGGAAAACCTTTTTTGCCTATTCTAATCCTTCAATGCATCTAAATGGAATCAAATCCGAAAATTGGATTGAAGAGCAACGCCCACTCTGTGTGCCACACCAGCAGACACGGCCAAATCGCAGAGACAGAGCCGTACCCATTTATGGTTATTTGGCCGTTCCACCCAGTTCACCCAACCCCCGTTCCATGGTTTTAATGTGCCAGCCAAATGCTCAATTGCGGTATCCCAGGACATGCCGAAGTGAGCAGAATAGGGGATTGCCCAAGGACTCAACACCATTGTGTTGTTCTTAGCCAAAGTGGCCCACGATGACGACGATGCTGCAAATGTAAACAGCAGAAAATGGAGATTCAATTACTTAAACGGTTAGAGTCCATTGTTCAATATACTTGTGTGTGTACACAAATTTGCATATTTCTTATTTTTGTTTGTCTACATCCTAGGTGCGATGGCCAAATGACTCAAGTGGTGCACACCAAGAACACATGTTGACTCAACTGGAGCACATTTTGATGGAACATCAAAGCTTGACAGCAATTTTGGGCGACTGAAAACTCAGTTGATTATTACTTTTCTGAAATAATATAAATTTATAAACTACAATTTAAATTGTTTGAATGTGTTTAATTTTAAAATACTTCAGTTTAACAATAATATAATTAACCAAAAATAATAACAGAAAATAATACATATATTTTATAAATTTAAAAAAATATATATACCCTGTAGTTAAGAGAAGAAATACGCCCTTTTTCAGAAAGAGCAAGAAAGAGTCTTGTAAATATACTTTCTAAATAACAAGCTGAGCTTCACTTGGCAAAAAAATTAAGTCGAATTAAGGTTGATTTTTTTCTGAATATAACTCTATATATTTGAATGTAAATTTTTAAATATAGTTTGTCTATTTTAAAATTAAATTATTTCAGTTACATACTTAAACCAAACGTCAACATGCACCATTTCCGCACGATTCCTTATTTTTGGCTTATGGAATAATAATTTATGAATGTGCAGCAGAAGCTCCACCAGATTGGTGTGAGCCGCCAAAGCCAAAGCCAAAAAATGAAACAACAAAAAAAAAGTGAAGAAAATCGACAGAAAAAACCACGTGATACTGCGCAAACTGTGTCTGACCTGCACAGCAGGCGCTGGCGGAGTTTTGTTCTTATCTCATCCTGGCTGTCGTGCTTGGAACAGAGAATATGTTCTTATTTGTGAAATTGCTTACTTGGGCCGATCGGAGACTAACTAGTTTCTA
The DNA here is from genome assembly GCA_037043585.1 of Drosophila mimica. Lineage (NCBI taxonomy): Eukaryota > Metazoa > Arthropoda > Insecta > Diptera > Drosophilidae > Drosophila > Drosophila mimica. The sequence goes on from JBAMBE010000396.1 coordinate 1,007,200, forward strand.
CCATGAATGCTGCTGTTGGTTGTTTGTCTGTCTGCTGGACGAGTGCGTCCAAGTGCGCCTTGTCATTGTGGTTATGTTTGGGGATTGTTTAACAACAATATATGCAGACAAAGAAACAAACAAGGGATTACTTGAAACTCGTTGATGGCTTGGTGCCATACCAATATCTTGGCAACCAGCCTCGGACCCCCTGGTGACAAACACAGCCACATCCGATGTTCTTTCACCTACATAAGGATGTTTGCACTCCAACATCAAAAGCCCACAACGATAAAAATCAAATGTATGTAGAGAAAACTTAATTCACCAAAATCGAACTCGACTGCGAACTAGGGACTAGCAAGAATTTTGTTAATTATTAAAAATAAAATAAAATAAGTACTATCTAGGGATCAAATATATATATTAAATATGAAAAAGAAAAGAAAAGAAATTAAAAGAACACATTGAGCCACAAAATATTACCCGAGAAAAAGAGAGAATATTCATTTGCAAATATGATAGACTGCTAGATTAACTAAAGCTATGTCTGGAAACCTTTGTAGCTTTAATCCCCACTTTGTCAATGCCTCACCTTTCACTTCAGGATAACTGCCACCCAATCGATTGCTGACAGTTCTTTTCGGTAGCGAAATTAATTCCAACTTTCAAACCCCTTGCCTTCCTTGTTAAAATCACACCCAAACGAATTAAGACACGTGTTGAAGCAACTTGATTTTGTACAAAGAACATTTCCAACCCTGCGACATGCGTCGGAAAAGTCTTGCGTTGGGAGGGATCCATGCTGTGAGTTAATTCCTTTCGATGTGGTTATGAATTAGGCACAACTCATCATTTGCAGCATCTGTGACTGCGACATTGCTGGATTGGTGGGAATAGGATGGGCGGTGGGACCGGTCCGCCTTCACAAATATCGCATCAGACACACAAACTTTGTGTTAACACCCAACAACATTGCATTGCCGAAGGAAGCAGCCAGGAAGAACAATGTGGCACGTGACACGTGCTTTACTGCTGCCCAGCGTCGTTATGTGGCAACAAACAAATAAAACGTGCACCTCACACACCCCCCACCACCCCCTCGTTTCGTTCCATACTCATATGTTGCAATGTTAAAAAACATAATGCACAGCATACTATAAGTTTTCCACTAACACTGCGATTTATCATGCTACAAGAATTGTATTCTCCAATCTTACATATGTGTTGCAAGTGAGACGAGCACTTTCTGCTTTCTTTTCAATAACTTAATACCCTTTAATGTGTTTCTGAATTACAATTTGCTCTACATTATATAACAGAATAACCCAAATCTTGTTCCTTGAAACACCCCAATAAATATATGAGAAGGTAAATATGTTTCAGGGAGCTCGACTGGGCGATATCTTAAATATATTAAGTCGATTAAATCTCATATTCTTGATTTGTTGCCACACTTCACATTAAAAAATAAAAGGCTTTATATAGATCTTTATAGGAATTACGGATATTGACTTGGCTAAAGATGCTGTTCTGTAATATTTATTCTGTATCGGGGTTGCTCCTTCTGCCAACTCCAAACTTTCGCACAACTTCGTTATAATTCATTATTCACATTTACCCATTTTCAAATGATTATAAAAACAATTTCCGACCGCAGTCAAATTACCGTCATTTAAATTTTGCTTTAAAGTTAAATGATGTCGTAGTCCGATGTTGATCAAATGTTGCTAAAATTGTTTATTGTTGCTTATTTTGGTGAACTCATTTATGGTTTAAAAATGTTTACGCTGTTTCCAGGTCAGTATCTAAATTTAGTTTTATTTTAATTTATTTTGTACTTTTTGTTTCGACTGAAATTAGTCGACATTAAAAAATAAATACATTTGTTTTTAATATTGATCATGCCTAAAAGTAGGCTCTGAACAGGGAACTGCTGCCACAATTCACCAACTGTTGGCAACATTTACGATGTTTGCCATAATTTCATCGAAAAATTATACCTTGACGCGAAAAACAAGTTTGTTTTCTGCGACTCGCACTCTGGAAATCAAGGAGAAGATCTGCCCGGCCAGAAAGATATACTATGTACCGTTAAACTGTTATTCAAATTTCACCACGAATCATCAATTTGATATAGCTGGGCAGTTTGCCTTGATTTCTGATGGTATTTGTACTTAACGACTTAAGACACGCTCAGATGGGGTGAGTTTCGCACAGGGGTGAGTTGCTATGTAGCCAACATCGCTGACTCTGATTCTCCGGTTCTCTCCGGCGCAAAAGGGGCAAAGGCATGCGCCCTGGGTTTTATTAAGGTAAACAAGGACCCACGTTCGGTATTTGTGTTTGTTTTTACATCACTGTCAGTGCGCTGAGCACTGACTTTGACACGTTTTCTGACTTAATTTTAGTTTATTGCTTTTTCTCTGTGTGTATGTGTGTGTGTGTGTGTGTGTGTGTGCGGTGAAAATCATTGAGCATAGAGAGTGCTGTGCGCATACCACCCGTTCGACTGCAGTTTATGGCCAACACACACACACAAACACACTCACACAACACTAGAGTTGGCATTCTCAGGCAAAATGTTGTCACAGCCAAAGTCGACACGTGTTGCGGATGATATCCTTGCCGAATTGTGCTCCTTGTGCTCTTTTGAAGTCGCCCACTGACTGACTTTGTCCGCTGACTTCTCTCCCAATTGGCGGGGTCGTCACTGATGCTAAGACGTGAAATTAAGTCAGCCTCCGTTTTTATTTTGGGGGTTGACGGCATGCTTCCAGAGAGCTCTCTACTTATGCATGTCACAGATATGAACTTTTCTGTTTACTGTTCTCACGCTTGTGACTACCAAATGACGGATTGAATTAGACAAATATTTGTTTATAGGGCGCTGGTCGCAATATATACATGCCAATGAATGTACCCTTATTAGATAACATTGACTAAAGCAGCGACACAAGTCGCTTGATTAAACCCCACTGATAATGATAATTGTATTTTTTTTTTTTTTTTTAATATATTCATCTATTTTTGTTTTTTGTTGTTATTTGGAATAAGTTATAAATGTATTGCACGTGCCACAGCTTATCGTTATGATAAGCCAAAAAGGTGCATATACCCGAATAAATTATGAGATTGTACCAACATCAACATCTATATTTATTCAATTACCCTACAAAATATATCAGAATTTCGATTTTGTATAGAAGCTTTAGAATGGTGATGAATTTTATATTTAAATTTTCACTCTACAAATAGGAAAAATCAGTTTCAATAAAGTATAAATAAAATATTTATGAATGCATATTAATGTTTATACTTTTGCTCAATATCAATCTATTACTCTAATACCAAAGTACAAGGGTGTATTATGCAGGATTGTGGTGCCACGCCTCTATTGGGTGGATATGAAGATGATAGCATCGATAGAGCAAATAATCTCTCACAATTAGAAAGTCTTTTGAAGCAACAATCAATTTTTTAAAGATACATTTTAATATGAAGTTTATTTATCTAAGGGTTAAACCATGAATGAAAAATCCTGTTTTTTTAAGTCGGTTAAATTTTTGGCAAAGTTATGGGTGTCTTAATCAGTCTTTACAGGTAACTTATGAGGTCGCTGCAAGCCATTTTTGATGCAAGTGGATGAAACCACATTACTCCCACAATATGAAAACTGGAGTCATTTAAACTTCCTGGATTGTAACTTCGTGGGGGCGTTTTTTAAAGATTGACATTTACATTTTGCGGCCACAACTGCTAGAAGCTAAATTGCTACGAACCTTCTTCTAATATGGGTAAGAAATTTATTGACCACATTAACCTCCCTCAAACTTAGAACTAGATTTAATAGTTTCCGAAGATTAAAAAAAAAACAAGATAGAACGTTGCAGTCGGACGTAGCCAACAGCGAAATACTTTTATACCATAATTTGTGTGCAGTCAAGAAATACTGTTAATTCTCTACTAATAAATATGTATATGATTTGCATATAAGTGAGCGTGGCTTTTAAAGACGGTGAGCAGAATTACACGTGGAGAGCAGACACAAAAAATTATATAAGCTACTTTCACTCTTAAATTCCGGAGATATGGGCTTTTCGAGACTTAAGGGGCGGGAGTAGGCGTTGCCCAAAAAAATTATAGAGAAGTTTCCTAATAATCTTCCTACGCTGTTTACTAACTAACCAACTATCGGTTTTGGCGTGGCCCAAAAAATATTGGAGTTCGATCTTAGTAATATACCTTCTAAGTTTGGTAACTGTAGCTCTTAAATTGCGTGAGATACAGGCATTTATTGTTTTTTGTGGGCGGGAGTGGGCGTGGTCCAAAATTTTTTTTTCCACATTTATGAAGGGTGTTACTAGCAATATACCTTTAAAATTTGGTGACTTAAGTTTTCGAATTGCGTGAGATATATGGGCTTATCGATTTTTATACTATTATACCAAAAAGGTATAATAATATATTGGTTTTGTTCAATGTCCGTCATGCTGTCTGTCCGTCTGTGCGTCTGTCCGTCTGTCCGTACGTATGAACACGCGTTCCTCCGACACCCTTAGAGATAGAGACTTGAAACTTGGAACGTATATTGGAAAATTGGCGTGGTCCAAAAATTGATATGCCAATCCAGGTTACCAGCAAATTACCTTCCAAGTTTGGTTACTCTACCTTTAAAATTTTCGGAGATATACGGAGTTATCGATTTACAATCGGAATTGTCGATTATAGGCGCAGGTGTGGGCGTGGCAACACAAATTTGTTATTGGTTCTTATACCTACAAAATTTTACGTTCCCTACTCACAAACTGCGGAAGATATAGCCATTTTAAAATTTTAGGTGCGGGAGGGATGGGGCGTCGAAGGTGTGCGTGGCACATGCCGATCTTTGAAGGACCTCGCCAACAACCTACCAACCAAAATTGGTGACTGTATCCATTAAATTGAGAGAGAAATGTCGATTTATGGATTTGCTAAAATCGAATTTAGCAATTTTCTAGCTCCCTAGTGGATGTAGGACCAAACCTAAAACACTTTAACTTTTGAGGATACTTTCCAGTATACGTTCCAAGTTTCAAGTCTCCATTTCTAAGGGTGTCGGAGAAACGCGCGTTCATACAGACGGACAGACGGACGGACGGACATTGCACAAAACCAATATACTATTAAATTTTTTTGTTATAATAGTATAAAAATTAAAATCACTCCGTACAAATCAGCTCACAAAGATTTACAGGTAGAGTAACCCAATTTTTAGGTGGATTGAATGAAAATCTTTTGGATGGTTAACAATTAGTAATTGGCATGTGTCCTTCAAAGATCGGCATATGCCACGCACACCTCCGACGCCCCCAGCCCCCGCGCCTAAAACTTTTAAATGGCTATTTCTTCCGTAGTTTTTGAGTAGGGAACGTGAAATTTGGTAGGTATATTACTGGTAATCGCCTTTAAGAACCGATGACAAATTTGCCTCGCCCACACCTGCGCCCATAATCGACAATGCCGATATTTTGGAAAGTGTAAATCCGTATATCTCCCACAATTTTAAAGATGAAGTGACCAAACTTGGAATGTAACTTGCTGGCAAACTCCTCCAAGGATCGGCATATAATTGAACCACGCCCACTTCCGCTCCTCAAAACCTCGAAAATCTCATATCTTCCGTAATTTAAGAGCTACAGTCGCGAAATTTCGAAGAAGGGTTACTATCTTATATCTACCTCAATCTGAAAGGCAAACTTGGACAGTATTTCTTGGCTGCACACAAATTATGGTATCATAGTGTTTCTCTGTCGGTTACGTCCGACTGCAACGTTCTCTCTTGTTTTTGCATTACAAAAGCCCATCCCCCCAATACAGAATATGTATATTGCATGTACATATGAATATGCTAAACATATTTAAATCATTCTCACAATTTTACTCATTTAATACGAACAGCATTTATACAACAAATTCATTAAATTTTAAACGTTATGCGGACCGAGTGGCCGTTCACAAGTGTTTACACAAGTCTTGAGTTTTAACTGAAAACATCATTTTCAGTTTGATGATGAATTCAAGTGCTTGCCACGTTTCTCTGTTGCCGACATGCAGAACGCTTCTGTGCAGTCGACCCGACAGTATTTGCACAAAAAAGTTAATTAATTTAATGAAAGGTCCGCAAACTAGTGTAACAAGTTCAGTTGTCGTATATGAGTACATTTGTAATTGCATAAATAATGACCTGTGCCTTTTTCCTAAAGGAAAAAAAAAAACAGATAATGGATGCATTATATACGAGTATATATTTTCGAATAGACCCTGCTCATTACATTTTTAATTTTTACACCATACCCACCCCCAAAAGTAAGCAACCTTTTTTTAGTGTATATTTTATAATGACCATTAAGTCCGACTTCCAACCCTCATAATATGAAATTTATTTTTTCGCCAGATTTAAGTTTCTATTATGGTGAAAACAGTCGGCTTCTTTGAATCGTTTATTTTGGGTTGCCGCTTAGGTGTATTACATCGGTTTTAGCTCTGAAAATATATATTAATATAGTTGGGACCTTATGCAGTCCTGGAAATAAAGATTTGGTGGATCTTTTGTTGGTTGATAGTTGATATTTGTTTCGCTTGTAGCTCTAAGCTGTTGTGCTGGTTTTCTTACATGTAAAAGATACATATTTTATTTATTATTACTTTACACGAAATCTTATAAAATAAATTAATATTCTTCCTTTGGTAGCTTTATCAGTATAAATACGCACATACAGACATACAAATATATGTATACATACATGTAATTGTATAAGGTTAAAAATAAATTGGTAAAAAAATGTATACATTCGCCGCACTCAAATACATACTATATGAAGTTTCTTGAAATGTACATTATTATAATATCTATGTATATATTGTATGTGTAAAGTCATCTACACTTCTTATGAGTACATCAATTTTATCGTTTAATCCTCAATATTTTCCGATAATTTGTGTAGATCTGAATAGTTTATTATGGCGCGATGTAGGAACTCGTATTGTGCCTGGAAAAATGTATTAAATTGCATTAGTCTTTCATTGTAAACTATAGTTTTGAGTAAATGCTTACGAATGAATTTAAAAGTCCTGGTCGCTGAGATCGCAATTTTCTTGTTGTTGAACATATATCTACACTCTTCTCCAGTCTGAGATGCTGAACCAAAATGCACATGGCAACAAAAATTGAACTCCGATCAGTTCCCAAGCTGCCGGAAATAAAAATAAAATAAAATATGGCAATTTAATAACCATATATAAGATCAGTGAGAAAATGAGCTTACCTGCAGTGAACTGTAAGGGGAGATCGGCAACCAATATTTTTATGATTTTTATAATGCTTGTGAGCTTGGTCAACCAGCTCTATTATGCCCCGACACACTTCAGGAACTTCTCCGTCGACAGTGGGCCAACCGTTATATTGGAATTGAGTAACCTTAAGGGTATCATCTATTTTGCAATTCGTTACATAGAACTCTCGCCGAGTATAATACGGGCAACTTTCACTGTGTACGTATTTTACGAGTATTTGATCATATTGAATCTCATCATCGGCCCAATATCGTGGACATTTCCTGGGACCGTCTCCAATCTAAAAAAGTTTTCAAATTAATCATATAGTTAATAAGATTCAAAAGAAATGTTGGGCTTGCAATTATGCTCACTTCAGATATCATAATTAGTGTAGAAACACTCTGCTCGGAAATCATCCTCCAAAAATCTCCTATTGTATTTTCCAAAGGATCTTGTGCAATTATAAATGATTCAGTATTATCATATCCTTCAATGAATGAAGCATTTATGTATGTCGAATTTTCTTTCATTGGTATTGGGCTTAAAATAACCTGGACAGCAAGAGATAACCAAATTAATACAAAAATAATCGAATTGTGTATACAATTTAAAACTTACTCTATTACGATCGTATGGAATAACATCATGGCACCTGTTCTTCGAAGTGTTCTCTTCAACTTCGCCAACGCTGCAAGACTTATTTATCTCATCCGTTGTGTTAATTAATTTCTTTAATTTGAGAAGGAATACATAAAATTTAACTTTAATTATTTTGATATGAGCAAAAACTTGTACTACAAACCTCAAATTCTGTTTCGAGCAAGCTTTTTCCTTCATTGGGCTTAAATTTTAAGGACTCGATGGTCGATGGCAATAAATTTAAGAGTATATCCGTGTTTCCATATGTGGCAGTGTCCAACAATGCGCGGTATAGAAAAATGTACTGTTTCTGTAAATATGATATAATATTAGTGAATGTCAATCGAAAATCTAAAACCAAATTCAATATTATTGTATAAATTATTGTCTTACCAGCGATTGTACCAAAAAATTGCGCTGATGGCGTAAATCACACACGGTATTAAAAATGGATACCATATTTTCTTCCTCCAACTGTTGTACAAGGGAGTCCAATGCCACAAGGGTACCAGTTCTACCAACACCTGCGCTGCAGTGCACCAAAATCGGTCCCCTTTGCACCGAGTAGACTGAATTTATTTGGCGTATAAACTTGATGATGCCATGCGGATGCTCTGGTGCCATGAAATCCTTCCAAGTTAGGTAGTGGTATTGAGTTATTTGCCTATGATCTTCCTCGTCACCGATTAAATTCGATTTTGTGACATCTAATGACCGTATAATGTAGTCACCAGTTTTACGTTCGGCTGTAAAGTTGACGGTTATTTCGCCAAACTGTTTGGAGTCGAAAACCTTTTCTGGCCAATATTTTGCGCATTTGGATTTGTTATACTCCTCTAGATTTGTAAGCATAACTATGATCTCTAAATGCTGTTCCCATATCATTCGCCAAAAATCGTTAATTGTAGTTTCCATGGGACCCTGAGCACAGATAAATTTCTTTCGTTCCTTATATCCAATGACAAAATTGGCATTTATATAATCAGTACATTGATTTCCGTTGGTTGGCGATAATTTAACTCTAGTTTGATCATATGCTTTTATATCGGGATATCTATTCTTGCAAGCATTTTCCTTCATGTCGCTATTTTTCGTAGTTCGATCGGTAAAGCGATTTGGGAGCATTTCGTATTCTCGAAGGAAACCATAATCCGTATCCTTATGACGATTCTTATACGCAGTAACTAAATCTGATTTATGAATAGGTCCTGTATCAAAACCTTTCTGATTGCCAGACCCGATAAACTGACTATGATTATTGATTCGACGTCCAAAAAGGGCTCTGAAATTACGAAAAATAATTTCTTTAGATACAAGTTACACAGTGAAGCAAAAACAAATACCTTAACGAATCTCTCAAGGTCAGTGTATCTTCGTCAGGCATCGCGTTCTTTGTCTTCTGGTGATGGATAATCCAAAATATTAAAAATATAATAATAAATCCAAATGAAATAGCAAGAGCTTTAATGGCGATATTCGTGTAAAACTTGGAATCATCTAGCGAATGAATTTGCTCCGCCTCAGTCGCAGGCGTAATCACATCGAAGTAATCGCTATATGCCATGAGAACCGTACTTCCGGATCGAACTGTATTAATAAAAAAAAAATTTATTAATAATAAGCTTGCCAGTTATTTTAATAAACCGCTTACCAATTATCTCAATGAAACCGGTGTAGTTTGCATCAATATCTATTTCGCCATCCCAAATATTTGCGACATTATTTGAATTGGTCATGTTTGTATCTTCCCTTCCCATGTCAACTGTGGGATTTCGTCTGATTCTCATTTTACTTCCCAAAACTTTCAGTGTGTGCTCTGTTAAATTTGCATCTTTAAGTAGTTGTTCTTTTTTAATCAGTGCTGGATTTTGGACGGATTCTAGAAAAAGTCAAAATAATGTGGATGACAAAATATAAATAAGATTAAAATGCGTGCTTACCTGTTTTTAAGGCACTTTCCACTTTCCGTAAGAATGGTGCACCGTCCAAGCATCTGCGACAAATGTTGTCATTGTCGACGAGTTCTTCTTGTTTATTAAGAAATCGGGTTTCATCTCCCAAAAATATTTCCGATTTAAAATATCGTTTGCTAAGCATTTCAGCTAAATATGCATAGCTATTAGTTTTGTTACTGTTATTATTATTATTATTACTATTGTTATGCAATTCAGCATACGTAGCAACATTTAATTTATCCGGAGTTGGGAGTTCGCTGTTGCCATTCAATATTTTGACAAGATAGACTCGAGAGCAACAAATGGGACCATTTCTTTCACTTATCTTGGGTAAATATAATTTTAGGACATATTTGGGGCCATTCTTAACTTTTGTCCACATTGTCTTTCCAATTGTTTCAGGCGTTGATATCGGCATAAAACAATTTGTAACCGCTGCCTCACCATTTTTCTTATGCCTCGTTATGGCGGAAACCGTAACCGTATAATTGGTGTTTGGACTGACTCCTTCATAGACCGTCTTATGATTGGTCTCATCCACTCGACGTGTTTTGGGGCCCCACGTCTCACTGAACACAGTGCCCTCGTGGGTATACGTATAATTTCCCTCTAAGATAATTTGATATGAAATTATTTTGCCATTTGGTGTTTGCGGTACGTTCCAACCAATTGATATGAAATTGAGCCTCGAAATGTTCTGTTGATTGCAATGAATTTTCAAATTGGTCGGTTTCGTTGAGACACCGTCCATTGTGGTGCCATTAACAACTTCAGACCATGGACCGCAGGTCTTGGTTAGATCACTGCATGCCCGTACTTGAAATTCATAGTCTGTGGCTGTCTTCAGTTTATCAAACATGTAGGGTAGATTTCTTGAGTTCTGTTGGTAAATCGCCTTTTCGATTAATTTCGGCACATCGCCCGATTCGGAAACGGTCAATTCATAGTATTGAATGTATTCAATTAAATCGTGCGATGGTGGACTCCAGCCAATCGTAATTGTCGATGCCGTGCTGCCAGTTGTTTCCACTTTGGGTAAAAAAATTGGATCATGATCTAAGGTCGTCACACTGAATGGATATTGATTTGGGATGCCATCACCGATTGAGTTCTTTCCCGTAATACGTAGATTATAGGTTGTATTTGGGCTGAATGCCTCCAAGACGCTGGATGTGCTATTGCCGCTGATTACTTCCTTATAATAGGTGAATGTCGGCGAACCTTCTTGCGAATACTGTATGAAGTATTTTTGAATGGGATCGTTGCCATCGTTAGCTGTCCAATTTAGGAATATTTTGCTAGCACCAACGGCTTTTACATAATCAATGCTAATTTGTGGCACTTCCATTACAAGTAATGCGATTTCCTTCGAAATAATCTCAGCCTCATTTTCCCCATAAAAAACACATTTATATGTGCCATTCTCCTTTTTATATACCTCGGTGAATTCCAATGTGAAGTTCACTTGCGTATCGCTCAAGCGATGTATGGTGGAAAAGGTGTCGAGGAAAGCAAAAGCGCTTCCATCTTTAAGCCATTTGAGCTGTTTTTTTGTGGTAATGTTTTGTGGATAAATATCAAATACACAATATATAATGGCACTTTGTTTGATCTTTCGTTTTATGTTTTCGACAGTGCTCTCAACAATTTTTGGTCGTAGATATGGCTGCAAATTGTATTCAACGGATGTATTTGTCTGAGGATTTTTGCATGTATAGTTTCCATTATCTGAAATGTTTACAGCACGTATGTGAAGAATATTTTTATACGTTTTTATAATGTCCAAATTGCCATCATCATTCGCATTTGTAATATCAGCAGTTTTTGTAAATCTGTAAATAATAATTCACTCATTAATATATTGCAGAGAAAATATAACAGAAAATTATTGCAACACTTCTTTGTTAACCATTCATAAAAACGGAACGGAAGAGATAAGGTTCGTAAATGGAGTTCAAATTGAAGGCTGTCTGCTAATGCATTGGAATTTCCAATGAATTGAATCTTCGCGGAGTCCATAACAAAGTCAGTCGATGATAATACAGGCATTCGGACTTTAAAGAATTGTACGTATACATATCGATCTCCAAGAAAGTCTGAGTCGCTTCATGCCTAAAAATGTTTAAGCATATCATTTAACTATGGCGCACCTGTTATCAAAGTTATGATTGGTTAGATTATTAAATGTCCATGTTGCAGGCTCCTGGTCAGTCGTACATTCAAAGGACGAGTTTTTTCCAATTTCAACCCATTCTGAAATAGAAAATAGAGCAACCAAATGCTTAAATTACTAAATAATGACAACAATTACAATACTAAATGTAAGATTTTTAAATGCAAACAACTAACATAATATAATAAAAATAATTGCAAATATATATTATTATTATTATTTTTGTTATCCTATATTTTCATATAAATGCAAAATGCTCTTAGAAAATAAAATTAGTTTTGGTTTTAAGTTTGTATGTTTATGGCGATTATAAATTTTATTACACATCCCCAAAACAAGCTGCTGCTGTTGTCTTTTTTACTCTCATACATTACTAGAATACTTAATTTAAAATCGTAAAACTGTATGTATGAATCATTGTCTCTTTCAGTTGAGCAACCCATAATTCTTAATTGTTGGCCATTTAATTTATATGACGAGAACAAATCACATTTGTTTTAATAGATAAGCCTAACAAAAATCAGTTTCGTAGTTGATTTATCCTATCTTATTCAGTATGAAAAAAGGGTGTAGACACTGCTAAAATTAATACTAATCAATTCTCTAAATCAGTAAAATCCAAATGAAAAATGTCAAAGATGATAATCGATTTCGAATAATTTGCTCTTTAGCTCTATTTGATAAAGAGATACATTCCATTTTTTTTTTGCAATTTCAAAGCGGCTTTTTACACTTTTTATCCTTAGTACATACATATGCGTCTGTGGGTGTGTTTGTGTCTGTGGGTGTGTGAATGTTTGTGTATGTATGTATTAGTGTACACACTTGTATGCGAGCATTTGTATCTAACTGTATACAAAAACAAAACAAAAACAAAAGCAAACATAGAAAATCAAAGCTTTAATTAACTTCACTTAAAATGCATAGATATTTGAATTTAGATACCTTTACTGAATCCTTGCGCAAATAAGTTAGTAAATAAGAAAAATATAAGTATCACATAAGCATCTATTCGGTGTTCGTGAAAACACGCCATCGCCTTAAAACAATGCGGGTCCTTTTCAGTAAATCAAAGGGCACAAGTTAGTCCCTCTTCGTTTTGTATCAATTTCACTGCAGCACACTTTTATAGCCACATAATTAAAATCTTATTTACGCTGCTCGTTTAGTTAATGCTGGCTGAGTTCTTTTTGGCACAGTCGATTCAGTGTTGAAAAACAGCCAAAAAAAGAAAAGTATTCTACACATTTATCTATCTCACAGAAAAACACATGAGCACATTCATCGATTTTGGAACAGAAGAGATTTTGAAACATAAAAATTATCGGGTTATGTATATATGTATTATTCACTCGCCTTATAATGTTCGTCATTTATCAACATTTAAAATAGAAAAGAACTGTCCTTTATATTTGATAAACTATATCCTAATATGTGTCAAGCTTTTTTTAAAAAACAAGTGCTTGTATCGATGCCTAATAAATTATTTCTGTATCCTAAAGTAACCAATTTACATTGTATACAACCAATTTCCAAGTATATGTTGAGCATAACTACTCCTAGATTTATAAATTATTTTATATTGTTTTCTAAATATATTAACCGTTTCATTCCATTAAAAGTGCAAAGTGTGGCGCTACCTTGACGTTCAGAATAAATACATAGCTCTGCATTTGATTATCGATAAAGTAGATGCGGCTTTGATGTTAAATTCACTTTTTAATTACCGGCGCAGCTTGTGTTCTATTTATCATTATTTTGACAAATAGTAGTGTATATTTTTTAAACAAAGACTAATAAATTCAAAATCCATTATTGAAATACATCTAATTCAAAAATGAAATTAGTGAGGTATGAAAAAGGCGGCGAACACAATCACCACCACTTATTCTATATACACACACGCATATATATAAACATGTTTTGCAAAATCTTATGCTGACATACATTATGTACATACAAATAGGCATGTGCAGTTGCGTGTGGATTAACAGTCTAAATGAATATAATTAAGCGCGAAAATGTAAAATTATTTAATATATTTATATGTAAATATGTAAGACAATGCTATTTACATATCTTCTAAACCGCAAATGCCTGTCTGTATAATGGAATATTTTAAGCGCCAAATTTTAAGGTTTATATTCATGTTACATACATGTATGTTAAATACAATTAAAATGGAATTAATTACAACTCTGTGTGAATTTCAATTTGAAATGAATAGAAAAATAGGCAGCAATATATTATTTATATATTATGGTGAAGAGCATAAAAAGCTACAGCACCGATATTTATGTTATAAACGTTTTCCCAATTTTGGCTGAACATTGTATTTTAATTTATCTAAAATACTACAGCATCTAGTCGTATTATAAACATGTTCCCAATTCAGGGCTTAACATTGTTTTATAAATAATATATATATATAAATTATATTTAATATTGTATTGTATTACAAATAATGTGTATTACTATTATAATTTGTATACTATTTTCACCACAGAATGATCATCAGTATTCCCTAAATCTATTTAACCTTTCAACTTTTCTTTTTCAGATTCCTGATGAAGCTCAGTCACGAGACTGTAACAGTTGAGTTAAAGAATGGCACTCAAATCCATGGCACAATCACTGGTGTCGATGTTGCGATGAATACCCACCTGAAGAGTGTTAAGATGACCATAAAGAACAGAGATCCCGTACATTTGGAATCGCTGAGCATCCGAGGCAACAATATACGATATTTCATATTGCCGGACAGTCTGCCACTGGAAACGCTGCTCATCGATGATACGCCAAAGTCAAAGTCAAAGAAGAAGGACAGTGGAAGGGTTGGAAATCGTGGCAGAGGAAGAGGCAGTCGTGGTCGCGGAGGTCCGCGGGGACGCGGCAGAGGCAGAGCACCCTCCAGACGATAAATATGTAGTGATGAAACAAAAAAATAAATGTATGAATACGAATTACAAGCGCCCGGTACAAAAACCATTTGGGCACTTTTGGAAGAATAAATTTTTGATTTTATTATATATACATAGCCTTCTAAAAGTTTGCATATTTGCTTAGATTTATATTTTAATTAAAGTAGTGTTTTTTTTTTTGTATTCCACAATTCATCTTGATGTATTTTCGTCTCGTCTTGATCTTACTCATCAATTTGAAATGAATCTCTAACCAAATAAACATTACCTGGATTCCGTTTCCATTCGTATCAGCAGCTGGCTGCATTATCGATATGTTTTTGCTTACTTTGCTTTTTTCGATAGCAGTGCTCCACCGTGATAAAATAATTATTAAGTTCTTAAACAAGTAGTAAAGTTACAAAAAAATATTTATCTAAAACAATATGTGTCTGTCAAAAAAGGCGTATTCTCTTTGCAAATTTTGCTATGTTCAGCAACTTTTAAATGTTTGTGTTTTAAAATAGGTATACAGCTCAGTGCACTCGATAGTTTTGTAGTTACGTATTAATATGCATTCAGTTGACGGTCACACTGCCTATGTTCAGTCTGAATTCTTGTTTTTGTTCAACATTTTAAGTTTTTGCGTTTGCCGTTGAATTTGTGTATTATGCCACCCCCAAGACCAAAGGGGATAGGATTTACAACAGGGGTAACACCAGCTCGACCCGGTTCAAACACCCCCATGTCCGAAAGACAACAAATGGCTCTGCTTATCCAAATGACAGCAACATCCTCAACAGGTAAGCAGCCAGCCAGCCCCAAAACATACATAAATCTGTCCATGCTCACATCGCATCTACATACAAAAGTAAATACATACAAACAATAGTGAATACATACAAAATACAATACAAGATGAAGTCACACGCAACACACATAAAATAATAATAATAAATAAATAAACCCGACTATGAGCCTACAATCAATTCGAGGTGTATATGTGTGTGTGTGTATATGAGTGTAAATGTAGATGTATGTAAATGTATTGTGCATGTGAAATTTCCAATGTGTTGTTCTCCCTCATTCATAATTCTTTCACTGCGACCACGCCTAGTGATTTGTTTTTCGAACGAATAGAAAACGACTGAAACAGTTACTGTTTTTATGCACCATTATTAGTTGTACCTATGTATATGCATATATATATATATATACCTTATGTGTGTGTGTTTAATAAAAACTGTTTATTCATGTATTATGCATAAGTGTGTTTGTATTTGTAAGAACACCCTGCTCACAAATATATTTACTGCAGCGGGTGTTTTGATTTTTCATATAAATTTGTAGCAAATTCTATTACAAATCCGCCAAATAAATAATGATTTTGGCAGTTTGTTGGTTATTTCATAGTATATATATGAACAATTGATGTTTATGTGGGATAAACCAACTGAACATAAGGTAATACCTAATAATATTGTTTTGTTAACACAATAATATTGAATTAATAACTTTTGAACTAATTACATTTAGATATTGTATATTTACTTGTATACCCTGAACCTATTAAAACCGGGGAAAAAGGGTATAATGGTTTTGTGTACATATTATGTAACAGACATAAATAATTATTATTGTTATTTAATTTGTTTATTTTAGAGACAGCGCGAACGCATTCAAAGAAAAATGATAAGAAAGGGGATGCGGACGTTGAAGAAATTAATGTGAGCGAAAAGCAATTAGAGATTGTGGATACGAAGGAAACGAAGCCAACCACGGAGGAGAGTTCAACGGATAGTAAAAGTGCCGAGACGACGACTGCAGCGCAAAACGTGACGAGCAGCAGCACGAAGCGAAGTTTCTCGGATGTCGAGGAGGATTTCGAGGAGCATGGCGATGACACCAAGAAGAAGAAACGTAAAGATTTAGATAACCCAAAAGATGTAAAAAATCCATCCACTAAAATATCATCAAAACTCGATAAAACCTCAAAATTAGCAGCGACAAAAAACTCACCATCAGCGAGTAAAATAAGCACAACAGTTGCGGACAAAGAGTTGGAGGTAAATAAGACGCTTGATATCGAGAATAATGAGACAACAGAGAATAGCGAGGATTACAAGAGTAATGACAGCCTGTACAATAATAATGGCGCCCTGAAGGTGCCACCCTTGAAGATCGTAATACCCCAGCAGAATTGTTCCATTGACACCGAGGGGAATGTACTGCGAACTGGCAAAGTAGCCGCATCCCGAAATGCCGCGCTGCCTTACGTTGTCAGTTCGAATAGTGATTCCATTGACACCATATTGTCCAATCAATGCCTTAGTCCACACGAGAGTAGTCCACAAAAAGTGAACATTGCCTGCTCCACAATACTCGACGATAAGAACATTAAGCTGTTCAATGATGAAAAAAATCTGAGAGTCCTTCGCAGTTCTTATCGCAGCGGAGTGACGAGCGCTGAACGCAGCTCGAACAATTCATCGCCGCAAATGCAGAGCAGTTCCCCATCGCCGGCATCCTCAAATCATGCCACCGACAATGTGGACATTAAGGGATCCTATACAAACATGACAGCCAGTCCCATACAACAGAATCAATTTGATCATGATGTTTTACCTAATGTGCCTAGTCCATCGACCTCATCAACGTCATCGTCCAAGGATATTATCTCATCGTCGCATGTGGATCTGCATCCGCGTAAGCGCAAGATAAGACCCAAAAATATCAATGATGACAACTCGAAGCATTCAAATGCGGATAACAATTCGTCCTCGTTGGCATCGGACGAAACGCATCCACATGATTATCCATTTACGAATGGATTTCAAATGTTCTTGAATATAAGACGGCAAGTGGAGAGAAAGTGGAAGAATCTGTATCCCGTTAAACCGAGACCTCCGCAGGGATACAATGATTATTTGCTCACCAAAAAATCGTATCTCCTGAAACGAAATGTGAGTAAGCCGGAAATTCAAATACCCGATGCGATTCCGGAGGAAATGCGAGAGTTTTACGTGGAACAGGAGAAGGCGAGACAAGAACTAACCGAAGAACATATTGTGGAACGAGAGAAACTCTGCCTGAATGTCGAACAGGAAATAATCCGAGTGCACTCGAAGGCAGCCAGAACTATATCCGGCCAGTGTGCACCGTATTCCGTGTGTACATTCCTCAAAGACGACGAAATTTACAACATGATCACGCCGGAGCAGTATGAGAAGGAGAAAAGTACTCGCTGTCGTTTCAATGGCCGATTGCTGCTCAGCTGGCTGCAGGATGTGGAAGACAAGTGGGAAAAAATTAAGGTATTATCATACTGTGTCATTTATTTGAAATTGCAATACTTAATTATTAATTTGATTTGTAGGAATCGATGGTTCTACGGCAGCACAATGAGGCGGAAAGCCTTCATGCCGTACAAGTGATGGACTGGAATATTTGCCTGAAACAAAACCATTTGTATGATTATATTTTCGAATCCAGCGAGGATCGGGATCATGTACCCATCGTTCATGTTGGCGAAGATTTTGACATATTACCAGCGTGAATTTTGTTTTTATAACCAAACTGACAAACTTGACAAAAATACACCTTTAAATATGTGAATATTAAAATGTAAAAATTACCAAAACTGTTTAATTTTTAACTTAGCAAGCGGAATATATAGCTGGAATATATATCTAGAAAATATACTTAAAAGAGAGAGAAGAAATAAAAAAACAATTCACAAATTGGAGACAGGAACACATTGGCAGTAACTGTTGTAGACCTTGCATAATTTGGTGTGAAGATTGATAAGTCCATTGTCAAGATATTGTACATTTGAGGTTATCACAAAATTTGTGAAGTGCAATAGCAACAGGAGATTTCCGTCTATAGAGTAAGCCCTATAGATATATTTCTGTAAAAACCATACTATGTTCCAAAAACAAAAAACTTCCTCATTGATTCTAACAATGAAAATGACAAATTTGTTTGAATAGATTTTATTTTCACAATTGATTTACTTGATTTATTTTCTTGTCATATTGTTCATAATATTACGCGCAAAGTCAACCATCTCCTGCAAATAGAAGAGAAAGCCAAGTAAGCAAAGTTTTGAATATTGATTTTAATAATGTAATTACTTCGCATTCCTCCAATAACTGTTTGTTACTAATTAACTGCTTAAGAATAGTCTGAGCCTCTGCGTTCTGCTTTTGAGTGCTGTTCCAATTGAAATTTGTTGAAAGCGCCGAAAGAGCGCTTAAAGTGGACTCAAGTTTGTTATCATATTCGTTTTTATTCTCCAAATTTCCTAATAGAATTGAAACGGCATTTTCTTTGCATATAAGTTCTGTAAGAATGAATTCATTTAATTTCAATTTTAATTTTGTTTATTACAACTTATTATTATTAACTTACCTCTGACTGCGCTAATGTTGGATGCCAAAGATGATATTAGAAATGCTGCTCTTATGTAAACTGAAGCATGTTTAGAGTTTAGACAGGAAACTAAAGAACGTATTCCGTTTATACGTAGGAATTCATTCAATCCCGGCGAGAAATTCTGTATCAATGATGATACTGCGAATATGGAACTGCGTGCCAGAAAGTCATCGGCATCATTCATGGTTGAGGTAAGTACTGGTATTAAATGTTCGTTATAAAAATAGTTCTGGCAGAATTCATTGTTTTGTGCCATTTCGGCCACAATAAAAATAGCATTTGGTCGTAGATTATAATCTGGTATTTTGATCAATTGCAATATTATAGAAATGCCTCCGACTTTCACCAACGAATTGGCGTGATCAATATCATCAATCTTATCACGTATTACATTCAAACTATCCAATTTTTGTTGGATATTCGTCGATTCACTTTTCAAAATCAGCAAAGCATCTTGCAAACTACTATCGGCATTTATTGATTGTAGAGCACCTTGTAGGAAATCATTTTTCTGAAAGATAAATATAAGCAAGAGAAAAAAATATATAATTAAAGTAGATTAGATAAAATGGCAAAATGGCTAACAGGCTTTAATGGCGTTTAGGTGAAATATGCCCAAGCATAATTGCAATATACATTTCTGGAAGTTATTTAAATTTCATCACATTTTATAATCAGGAGCTTTGTTTTTCATATAATTACCTTGGCATCTGTTTCACAAGGGATTGCGGTTGATCCCTCAACATCTTTTCCAGAGTTTTCCACAGCTAATCTTAGTAATGCCTGCATTTATAAACAATATTAATAAAACCCTTAAAAACCCGTTCACAATAATCATTCCTTGCCTCTAAATTTTGTTTGCGTTTGGAGGAGGAACTTTTTGTGTCCATTTTTTGCACTGATATATTTATTTGTATTGATTTATAGATTTGCAATAATTATTGTTTATATTTGATGGAATGAAATCATAATACAAACATGTGCATTGGTGTGTTTACTAGATGTGAAAGTCCATCGATGCCAATTCAATACTATCGCTTCTTTAAATACTTATCGATAGCCATAAAATAAACGTATATTAAAAAGAGATGCATTGAAAGAAAATAAATCAATTTATATACATTTTGATGTTTAGAAATTTTAAAATGCTTAAATTGAAGGCTTACAAATTAATAACCAGTTATACCAAGGCAAAACAATGCATATATTTTTAATTCTGTTTCAAAATCGTTGGGTTCCCGCAGCAGTATTTTTTTGTCGATTAATTTACTACAAAAACAAGAAAAACAACTTTTGTGTTATCGGAAACATATGTTATGTTTTTTCGAGTGCATAAGTCTACAAAATTTAATTCATTGTTTGTTATGATACCGGAACGCCCGCATTATCAACAAAAAAACTTCAGAGATAGTGCTCGTTAAGTTGCGAGAGCACGATAATGTTAAGGGATCTGATTACGTGGGTATTAAATACTTACCTTGGAAAGTATTTGGAGAATTTGAACTCTGCCCAACTGTCTGTTGCGCTCTTATCAGGTATACAATTGCACACAGTTTAAACCCAATTACGACATAAACAACGAGAATTTTGATTAATTTTAGGCGAAGTTGAGCTCGAAAACATTCCGATTAGAAAGGATGCGTTGCGTTCACTTGGCCTGCCAATTGAGGTGTCATCGGGCAGCATTGGCAAGATTAAGCTGCAGGTGCCGGTTCGACAATTTCGAACATCGCCATGGTGTATTTCGGTTGAAGGATTGTTTTGCGTTGTTCGTCCCAAGGACTTCGAGAATTGGGATGAAGTAAAGGAGAAACTACTGGATTTGGAATACAAGCAATCTGTCTTGGACACCGCAGAGGCCAATTGGCGTTCAGAGAAGGGCAAGCAAATCGAATCGTATTATTTCTCATCGTATAATAACTGGCTGAAGTATGGAACGAATATGGCAACAAATATCATTGATAACATTGAGCTTAAAATATTCGATGTACACTTTCGATACGAGGATATCGTCGATGTGGGCAATAGCAAAATTGCGACTGGAATTAAAATTGGCTCATTGACTGCACAAAGCTGTGATTGTAACTGGTCAATTGGTTCAAATAATACGATCAATAATGATACTAATTTCAAAATCGTTGAATTGAAAGAATTGTCCTTGTACTGGGACACGTTATACGATGATATTCAATGCCAAAAATTTACCAACCAAGAGCTGCTCACAAATATGAATGCGACGTGTCAAAAGCGAGCACATGAATTTGTAATTAAGCCTATCAGTGCAACAGGTCGATGGAAACGTGAGAAATCTCCACAAGTCATACGCTCAAAAGACAAGCCACGAGTCTCCTGCGATCTTCTTGTACCTGAAGTTATAATTGTGCTATCTAAGGTAAGTTTTTTTTATTAAATAATATCTCTTAACTTGAGCATTACTAATTTAATTTAAAACGATTACAGGCCCAACACGATCAAATACAGAATAAACTTGCTGGAATTCAACAGATTAAGGAGATATGTCAATTTCGATTGAAAAGACCAACTATCAGTATTAAGGATAATCCAAAAATGTGGTGGAAATATGTGCTTGTTTGTTATGGTCGCGAACTAAAAACGAGGGACGAAAAATTTCTTACACTTAAGGAAAACCTGCGATACATGCGAATTTATCAGGCTGTCATGCTAAATCCCAACGAAAATTTAAGTACCGATGACAAAGAATTTAAATCGTTCATTGAAAGTGATAGAAGAGTTGCGGAATTAATAATTTTACGGAGAATTTGCTTTGAAAAAGTATTCACAAAGGGACTTTCCATCAAGTCGGACAATGTGAGGAAAGGGAGAAATATGCTATTTCATTGGTTCCCAAACTGGATGGGTTGGTACGGTACGACGAATTCTGCAAGCTCTGCAGAGCAGGACGAATCCCTACAAAATCTTGAGGATGATATACTGGTGGCACTTGAGCACTCCTTGCAAAATCAATCGCACTTGAAGAGTGACTCGATTTTTGGACATTTCACTATTGAGCTTATTAAAGGATTCGTTATTCTACAAGCCGAACAATCCCCTAAAAGTGAAGATTGTGATTGTGTAGAAATGCAGTTTAATAATCTGTCATCTTTTCTGCAAGTAAATCCTTTGCTAACATCCTATGTGGCTGGGATATCTTTGGGTGAAGTATATCTCTTGGATAAAACTAACAAGGATTCAAAACATTGCTATTTAATAAAACCCCAAACTGACAGATCGCCGGCAATAGACCAATCGGATCTGAAAAATGCAATAAGCTTACCAAATAAACAGGATCCATTATTTCTACTACAATATGAAAATGATGATCAATCACAATACAGACTTACAATCAAATCGAAAAGCTTGGACTTAATATATAATCAGGACGCCGTTGACTGGTTCTTAAATTTCTTTACCAAATCCAAACATGTGCGCTCCTTAATAAAGGACAATAATAGCGTTGAAAAAGAAAAGAAATTTCTAAGTTCTTTTAATCAGCATTTTGTCGGAAATGAGGTGAGTAAATGCAAACATATTGTCTATTTATATAAAGTATATTTAATTTCTTTACACAGATTAATCGCAAAAATTGGACTTTTGAAATTGAGGTGTTTGCACCTCGTATTATATTTTTGGAAAACTACAAGATAAGCAATTCCTTAATGGTTCTAATGGATTTTGGAAAATTTCAACTGATTAAATCTGATATCACAAAGAGAAACGCAGCGCTTGTTTCAAAACCAGCGGAAGCTTTAACCAAAGATGTCGATGCAGAAGACGATGATGATGATGATGATGAGAATTTTATGACTCCATGTTCTACTCCACCGGGATCACAGAAAAGTGGTTCAGATTCTCCGACGATTCGTGAAATCTTGCCTGGCGATATGATAAATAAAAACAGCCAACTGGAGTCTGCATTGCATAGTAAAATTTATAATACATACACGATAAATTTAACGAATTTACAAGTCCTAGTTTGCAAATACCAAGAGAGATGGCAAGCTAGCTTGAAGACTTCTTCGAATTTTCACATAATTGATAAATTCAATATCACTCTGACGATCGAGCAACGCATCGTGTTCACATCGGATCCCGAATATCCATCGCTTACACTCTTTGGGACGTGTCCGATGATATTGATTCATGGCAATGAAGATAAAATTCAACATTTCTTAAACATCATCTATCCGATAACGAATAACCAACGACTTAAGAAAAAAACAACAATACGTGAAACTGAGAAAAAATCATATACCGATGAGAGTAATAATAATCCCTATTATAATGCCGATGGCACTCATTTAGTTGTGCAGTTTGCGATAGGACAACTGATTGTCGAATTGCAATCCAAGGAAAAGAGCATTGCCGAACTGCAAATTATTGGAGCACGGGCTGGTTTAGTCACCGCAGATAAGGAAACAACGATCACAATGTCTGTCCATGGATTGCTACTTGTGGACGCTATTCAGTCCTTCGGTCCCGACTTTGAACTCTTGGTTGCCAGCCATCGAAATGTTGGGTGAGTATCTCAATAGTGGTATTATCTATAATATTAACGCAAATCAAGTAATTTGTTCTGTTTTTCAGTATGGATAGCTTTTCTGGAAGTCTAAAGCATAGTACAGCTTGTTCACCGGTTACGCCCGGCTCTCCCGACTCTTATGATTATCACAGGCCAACAAGTCCGCATATTATCACAAAAGCGGTTCAAAATATTCAAAGCGGTATTCAAATTTAATTTAAAAAAATGTTTGATAAACATTTATTCAAGCAAATAATGCCATGGAGAGATCTCTCTTTATTATCTAGTCGATCTGTATTTATTGTATGTATTATATTTTTAGGAGCATCGATGGATCGTACTGAAGAGTCAGAGTTAAATGCCCTCATTAATATAGATATTAACATTGTCGCATCTGATACGAATAAGTCTTCCTATTTACACACTTCGCGAATTTCATTCAACACCTTGGAAATAATTGGTATGCAATGTTTTCTTTACTAAAATTAAATTAAAATTATTTTAAATATTTATGCCAAATAATCGGGTATAAAAATAATATTTCCAACTATGCATTTCATCTTTTAGCCAACCAGGAGACTATACTTGAGCTGTTGAATTTGGCTGAACGCATTTTTCGACGCCAAAAGCTTTTGGAAAACGTTAGCAGCAAGACAGCCAAAGAACCTGCGTTGGAGTTAAAAGAATCCGATGGTGCCGTTAATCATAACCAACACGAAATAATATTTGATTTTTATCGCTTAAATGTTTTGATATTATACACGATAAAACGAGATAAATTTGAAGTTGCCCGAAAGGTTGGGACGCTCACAGTAAGCGAAGCCAAAATCAATGTATCAGTGCAATCCAGTTTGTCCATAACTGGATCCCTGGGAGGCATACAAATCATCGATATAACTCCTCAAGGGATTCGTTATCAACGAATTCTATCAATTGGAAGAGATCCAGTTTCAGAATCGGACCGGCTATCGGTGATTAATCAACTCTCGAACGAAATATATTTAAATAACGCCGAAGACGAGAAGTGTGATCAAATTGATGCACTAAGCTTTACAAATTCATGGAGTGATAATAACGCAGTCGCTCTCCAAGTGCGAATGGCGTCGGTTTCCTACACCCATAGCCCGAGATTTTTGCAAGACTTTAATTATTGCATTATGAACTTCAAACATGGCCTGAGGTAAGTTATTATTATAAATACTTTAATATTAAATACTTTTATCTTTGGTTTTTGTTCATATGTGTTTTCAGTGAGTTCTTGACTTCAATTGGAAACAAGGCAACTGATATGGCTAAAGAATTTGTGCAGCAAATAAAGGATGTTAATTATCAGACAAAACCAGTTAAACAAAATATACGTCAACAAAATACCACAATATCGTAAGTAACATTCTAATATGTTCTGTGAAATTCATTTTTTAGCCATCTTTTTTATATTTGCAGTCTTGATATTATTATAAGTAGCCCGATAATCGTACTTCCTATTTCGACTAGTAGCAAAGAAGTATTTATTGCAAATTTGGGTAAAATTAGTATCCGAAATAATGATATTAACCAAAAGTTGGAGAATATTAAGACGGATGACTCCGAGTATTATGTGATAGAAGTGAAAAATATCAATTTATTTTCGTTGAATATTGACGAGCAAACGGAAGATTGGAAATACACTTTGCCCATAGCGAACAAAATGTATGAAAATAAACAAGATGCCCATCCAATATTACACGACACAGCAATATCCCTAAATGTGTTTACAGGATATAAAGATGCAAAGGATGCTGAGAGGCAAATTCAATCAATATTGGTAAGTGTATTTAAGAGTTTAATTTTAGAATAATACTAAATAAATTGTTACTAATTATCCAGGTCGAAGGAAGTATGGTTGAAACACTTAAGATAACACTCTATCGCAAACAATACAAAAATATATTAGAGTCTATCCGGAATGCAACAAACTTTTCAAACAGCGTATCCTCGGAGAATGTGATACTCAACACGAAAAGTGCAAATAATACAAATGCCAGTGCAAATGACGGGCAGCGTATTAAAACAACTGTTAAATTCTCAGTGCCTGTTTTTGAAATTAACTTGCAGAATGAGAGCCATGAACCACTCGTAAATGTAACGTTTAAAGACTTTTTTGTAAAACATCGCATAAGAGGCAGCGATGAAGATCTGAAGGTCGTTTTGAACTCGGTGCTTATGGAGGACTTAAAGTCGGACTTATCATCACCATTTCGAAATATGGTCACATCTCTAAACCTGGAACAAATGTATCAGCGTAGAGGACAAAGTTCATCATCTTGCCCAGATCTACCAAGTTTTCGTAGTAAGCAGAAGACATTTTCTACATCCATCTCCAATCTTTGTGAGCACATAAAACTAAAGGATTGTGAACAGCATAAAAGTGGTCTATGTAATTCAAATGATATAAGCGATCGGAAAAGCAACAATTTAGTTATCTACAGATCACACACTAGGCGCCTGCCCCCGCAGCCTTCTAATGGGAAGATTGAGGTACAAAACTCCATCGAGTTTAATTGCCTGAATTTGGCAATATGCGTGGACAGATGGTATACGATATTTGACTTTTTTGACCTAGTAGCTGACACAGAAAATGCCCAATCTTCTGCTGAAAAGAGAGATAGTCTGCCAAAGAGTAAGTACAAAAAAAAACGTAAATTTGCTGAGTTCGCTTATTTTTAAATAAATGTATTATTTTCTAGGTGCTTATGAATTTTGCAGTAAACTGAATGTTTCCATCAGATCGTTAAATTTCACCCCGATTCGAAACGATGCAATATTATCAAGAATAAATATATCGAATGCAACATTTTCTATAATTCAAGAAGCTACCTTCAAATCGGTTGAAGGTTGCTTGGGATCAATTGCTGTATACGATCTTACCAAATTTGGATACATATACAAAGAAAGGTTCTTAACGAGTGGCACAGAGGCTTTAAATTTTGTATATAAAAGGTATAGATAAATATTAAAAACACATTTTAAATACATATGTAAAACAACAATTTTTTAATTACAGAAAACATACAGATATGGAAGCACCAAATATTATTAATGCTGATGCAGTTCTTTGGATTAACATGTCTTCGGTTCATTATATACACACAAAGCGTTTTATAGTCGAACTTCACTTGTTTGTGAAAGAGTTGTTACAATTGCAAACGGTAATGCTTATGTCTACTGTATGTTTAACATTTAGCAATAATTAATTATTATCTTTGCTTGCAGCCGGTGATTAGAAAACTGAAAAAACATAAACCGGGTAAGGATCAAATGCAGTCGTCTAAAATCAAGCTGTGCATACAAGCCGCCTCACCAGTTATTGTTCTACCCGCCTGTTACAATAGCAATCATGTTTTGATTGCCTATCTGGGACAATTCACACTGAAGAATAGCTTTCATCTTGCCAGCGATGAGTGCATTATAAGCAAAAAAGGAAAGGCGGTTAAGAGCGAAGAAGAGATTTTGGACGTTATGCACATTGACCTGGTTAACATCAATTTGTTCTCGGGCGAACGTAATGTGGATAAATTGGAAGGCAATTATGATGAAGAAACCTATATAAATATCGCAAATACGTGCTTCGTCAAGGGCAGCAGGCTCTTCAAGGAATCCTGCTATCTGAATCTTCAAGTGGAACGCAATCTAACCACGGATAGCATACGCGTTTGTCCGGACATTAGTGTAAAAGGGAAATTCTCAAAATTGAACGCTACTCTCAGTCTACAAAATTATAAATTGATCAGAGGGCTGCTGAACAATAACATCGGAGAGTATATAGATGATGTTTATTGCAATAGCTTGAATAATGCTGGCCCATCTATCGAAGCATTCTCGGCTTTAAGTTTATTTTCAAAGACTGAAGACACCGCAAATGTGATTACCTTGCTGTCGATAAATATACTGCTGGAGGACGTTTCCATATTGGTAGTTGAAAGCACGAATACTTTGCCAGACTTTGCTTATGAGCCCTTGGCGTGCATACATTTTATAAGATCGCAATTGGAAATCGACATGCTAAGCGATGGTTCACAAGATATTGATCTGATATCGAGCAACATTTTAGTTGTGGACGAGAGGCCAAGCGATGGTGTAAACAATGCCAATGTTTTTAGGAACATTCTGCAGCCCTCGAAAAAGGAAACGGTTCCAAAGCATTCAGCTCAAGTTGAAATTCACTGCAGAAAACGCTTGAATTTATGTAAATATACGATAATGCTGAACGACATGAGAGTAATGGGAATTCTAGATTTCTTGGACCGCTTGAGGCAGTTTTTTGAGGAAGAGCCCTTAACAGCAACTTCGTCAATTAATCAAAAATCAACTCAATTCGTACAGGCAGATCAATCGCAACCGACAGATGGTTCCTTGTCAGAGTATATTATCAATGTGACAGACTCCGAAATGATCTTTGTAGAGCAGTGTAATCGACTAGACTCGAATGCGATAATATTGAAGAGCACCACCGTCATTTCATACAAGCCAAACAATAATTGTGTTCCGCTGTCGATAAATATTAATCATTTGGAAATATTTTCATGCATATTGGATGCTGAGGATGAGAGTGCGCTGTCCATAATCGATCCATTCACCTTGAACATTGAGCTGAGAAACAATTGCCTGAATGTTGTGATACAAAAGCAATTGAATATTCGTTTATCCTACATCGATATGAAATTGTTTTTGAGAATGATTAGCTCGATTCCGACACAAACTTCAACTCCGCCGGCAGTTTTGTCCAAATCGAATTCGGAATTTGAAAAAATCGCCCCACTGCTTGCAATGGGTTTCGAGATAACAAATTGCTGGTATGCCATGGAACAGAACAATTGGAAACTTAACGATGCAGCACTGTGGCTGGCGCAACAGAAGCGCACCACCACTCGTAATCCGGGATTGGAATTAAAGACAGCTGTACTGGATGCCAATTGCATATCCATGTGTGTCATCGACGATTGCATGGATGCTGATGTACCCCTGCTCGAGATATCCTTGTCGAAGGTACTGCTCAAGTATAAATTTCAACCCGATACAATGGAAACGGAAGGCGTCCTCAATGCGAACAATTCGGCTGAGGGGGATCTCGACACGGAAGTCGCACTCAACTATTATAATCGACGATTGAGTGGCTGGGAGCCGCTTGCTGAAATTTGGCAGTGTGCTGCCAAATGGAAATACAAAAAGACCAATTTTGATAAAAAGAAACGTTTCGAAATTTTCGTGACCAGCAAACACTTATTCAAGATTAACATCACATCCACGCTAATTGAACTGTACCACATGGTGTCCAAGAATTGGACGAGCGATTTCCATTCCCTTGACAATGCAAAAAATTCGAATTTCAGACAACGAGCCCCATTCGTGCCGTTTGCATTACAAAATTTAACGGGCTCGGCGCTACTCTTTAAACCCATATACGCACAGCTTGGGGATTTGACATGCTCCGATTTGCATCAGCTGGAATTAATTAAGAACTGGATAACGCTGCAACCGGAAGAGATAAAAACGTTTGATTTTAGTCAAAAGAGTAAGCTGAGGCACAATGACTCGCATCTGTTGAACTTGCATCAGATTCTTGTACAAATTCATGGCTGGACCTTGATTGGACCAATCTCCATAGACAAGGTAGGCACATATTTTCGATCGACAATCTTGGATTCGCATTACGAGAAGAAGACGCGCATTATATTTGATATATCCCTAATGGGATCCGCACAAAAGCTCATTAAAATAATGTCACCCTTGAGGGTTATTAACAAATTAGATCACGAAGTATTTCTCAAGATGGTATTAAATAAAACTAATCAATCTGATGCTCAGTCTGCAATAAGCACAATCCGTCCGGATGATCAGCAGTGTGTGCCACTAAAGTTTATTGACGCTTCGCTATATATCTCCCATATTCCCAGCGATTCGAAAAAATCAAAGATTGACGATATTGGCTTTAGTAA
Organism: Drosophila mimica; assembly: GCA_037043585.1. Taxonomy (NCBI): domain Eukaryota; kingdom Metazoa; phylum Arthropoda; class Insecta; order Diptera; family Drosophilidae; genus Drosophila; species Drosophila mimica. The sequence continues at coordinate 1,037,115 of JBAMBE010000396.1, forward strand.
TGATGAGATTTTATGGAAAAATTGTGGAAATGAGTGCTCACCAAATCTGTACACCTGCTACGATTCCAATAGAAGCATATTATATACACTAATCAGCATAAGCCGGGAACTGTGTCCGCTCAAGGATCAGAATATGCCGGGCCACTCAATTACGCTGCTATCCCCGCTAATGCTCAAGAATATGCTTTGTTGTGATCTAATCTTTAATATCAATGGCTGCAGCGTGGGTCGCATTAATGCCTCCATGAGCAAAAATATATACAATATTAACATATGCGAAGCCATCAACTTGAGCATTACCTTGGATAACTTTGAGGTCTCCGGCCAATTGAAGGTGCCAACAAAGCATATTGGCGTTGTCGAGCCAAAGCTAAAGCTAATCGATGCCAAGAACAGGGAATTACATCTGCATATATCAATTCAATATTTTAAAGGCAGAGGGATGGAGATCTATATTAGTGCACCCATATGGATTGTGAATAAAACCGGTCTGCCACTCATTTATAGACAGGAGGGGACCAACAAAATTGCAGCCGGCCAATTTGATGAGCATGAAACTGCCCGACAAGTGTCGCCCCTAATGTTCTCATATTCTGATCAGGAGGGCTCACCCAACTTGGAGGTGCGCCTCGGCAGCACCTTTGGCTCCAACAATCAGGTAAGGCTTACCAAACTCAAATAGTTTCATACATAATTCTCATGTTTGTCTTAAATATTTTCAGTGGTGCAAAAGTTTCAGCATGATTAAGAATATTACACAAAGGATATTGCGTACGGAAAATGGTCCGGGTTGCTATGCAATTGGTATACGGGTTCGTCGTGGGCGAGGATTATACGCGTGCACCACAATTGTTACATTGTCACCACGTTTCCACCTCTACAACAAAAGCGGGCATCCGCTGCAGTTTTCACAGAAATGTAATATTGTACATAATGTAAGTGTGCCAACAGAATTCCCATTTAGTCCGTATAAAATTCAATACATTTTCCCATACATATTTTTCAGGACGTTGTCAATTCGCGTAATGTTATTTCAGCGCCAATTGATTGTAATTTCCCATTTCATTGGACAAACGGAGATCAAGAACAGTTGATTTGTGTTCGCATCGCAGATGTGGAATGCTGTTGCTGGTCGAAAGGCATACCCGTCAATGAGGCGAAGAGCTTGTACATTAACATTCGCAATGAATGGAGCGAAATGTTTTTCCTAAGATTGGAAATAATATCCAGAGGTGCGACGTTAATTCTTCTATTTACGGATGCTCGCAGCTTGCCACCGCCAATTCGTATTGATAACTTTTCGGAGGTGGCCATTAACTTTTCGCAAAAGGGCACTAAGCACAGTTGGCCAACGCCAGTTAGATCGCAATCATCGTTGTCGTATGTTATGGATGATCCCTTGGGTGTACAAGTATTGATCTTGGAAGCACCGGGCGGAAACACAATTGAGTTTCCAATAAACGAATTGAGCACGAACAAGACTTTAACGTACTCAAACTTTATATACATTGCATTTCGCGACACCTTTGATCAATTCAAAAGAGATGGTAACAAATCAGATGACAAATATCAGCAACTAGTCCTCGGTGTCTACGACAAGCGAGTCGTCATCATGGAAAAGAATTCGGGAGATCGCTCGCAGCTATGGCTAATGAATTCGAACGGTCAATTGGAGCACGAAGGATCAACACCACCGATACAATCGAATGAAGCCAGCGCTGTGCGATTGGTGCTAGATTTGGAGAAACCACCAAATCCAACTGAATATACTGCGCTGGTAGTTCGAATGCCCAACAAGCAGAGGGTAGCAACACAAACATGGAGATTTGAGAACGGTCGATTAAAGTGTCATGCGAATATGTGCGTTCAGGTAAGATATTGTTTCAGTATTACCTAATGAGTACCGTGAAATTAATTTAGTCTCCTATTCAACAGGCTCCCTCTCGAAAAGAATGGCTCAGAGCTGGCTCTGAGGCTGTTGTGGGATGCATTAAACATAGTTCGAAGGGTAGGGATATAATACCCATCGAACAACACATTGTTACTCAAAAATTGAGACCTGGATCGGGGCAATTGCAAATATCAACCAAAAAGGATGGACCAATTTGCACTGTTCAAATTTGTGATATTAAACTAAAGTCCAATGAGACATTTCTGGCTCCGGATTTACTATGGAGTTCTGCATCCTTCAACAACAGACAACTTATTGATAAAGCGAAACCAGCATCGTCAACTGAATATCAGGTAAATTTTATGATAAGATACATTCACATATGCACTTATAAATGCAGTCCCGATTCGTATTTAAAATTTACATTCAAATTCCACAGTTTCACTATTGTCTTCAATTATTGCATTTATATTGCAGATAAATGTCGATCTGCCCAAAGGAATTGGAGTATCTTTGATAACACTGAAACCATGCGAGGAGATAATTTTTGTTAGCTTGGACAATATAAATGCTGAGTTTTCAGAGAGTAGTGTGGAAAAGTCAATAGATCTGAATATAGCGTACATTCAAATTGATAACCAACTATTGGATTCCGTCAGTCAAGTGACCTTGCATAGCAGTACACCAAGTGATGAGACGCAGCAGAAAGCGTTGCTCCTTAAGCTAAAAATGTTACCTAGTCCTAATAGGAACGCATTGATATTCAAATACCTAACTCTGGACTTGAGCACCTGTGTTATGAATCTGGAAGAGAAGCTAATATTGAAAATTGCCTCGTTTCTTGGATATGGCAAAGAGAATCGACAGAACTCATTGTTGCCTTGTGATTATAAAGATTTTGAAGACAAACGATTAGAGAATAACATGAAAAGATATTATTTTGAGAAATTTAGTATCGGTAAGACGCAGGTAAATATATAAATCTGCAGTTAATATAACTTATATTATATATATAATATATTCACAGGTTCGATTGTCGGCGTTCACTTCGTCCAAGCTGCCGGACGAGTTACAAAGCGTGAAAAAGTCGCTGGGACTCACATTAATCAAATTTGAAGATGCTTTGATAGAGCTTGATCATTATTCCCATAAATATCACTTTGAGACTTTAGATGTGTATCTGTCAGCGATAAAGATGCATTACATAACCCAAATTAAATGGCACGCGGCTTCCATATTGGGCAGTGTTGATTTCCTTGGCAATCCTTTGGGATTCGCAAATGATCTATCTGAAGGCGTATCTGGACTCATTTTTGAAGGATCTGTGAAAAGTCTAGTGAAAAATGTCACGCATGGAATTTCGAATTCGACAGCAAAGTTAACGGAAACATTGTCAGATAGTTTGGGCAAAGTCGTCCTGGATGATCACGATAACGAGACAAGACAACGCATAATGGAGCTACAATCAAATACATCCAGCGGTCATCTGGCAGCGGGAATTAAAGGTTTTGGATTCGGTTTGCTTGGTGGAGTCACAAGTATTGTCCGGCACACATACGATGGTGCACAAGCCGATGGCGTTCATGGCTTCCTCAGTGGCCTGGGAAAAGGATTGGTTGGCACAGTGACAAAACCAATCATCGGCGTGCTCGACTTGGCCTCAGAAACGGCAAGTGCGGTTCGTGAGACCAGCAGGGATTCACACCGCCAATCGCCAAGTCGCAAACGTTTACCCAGATGTGTAACTGGTGCTGTTGGCGGACTCCTACCTTCGTATTCTAGCCATCAGAGTATGGGTCAACAGTACCTGTATCTCATAAATCGGAAGAATTTTACGGAAAAAATAATATTCCATGAGCCAAACCTTTGGCGTGACAAAGAGGCAAGATTGCGACTTCTTGTTTCAACCGAATTTGTTCGTGTATTCTCGTTATATGAAGGAAACCCAACCATTATGTTTGAATGTCACCTAAGTGAAGTTCTATCCTGTCATCATTTGACAAAAAATACGGGGACTACCCCTTCGACAAGTAAAGCTACATCGAGCTACTACATAGAAATATCAACAAACTTACCAAAAATCACACGACCGCAAATTCGGTGTCGGACTGAGGATTGTGCTGAGGCTGTATCTAGATGTGTAAGTAAACCGATTTGTTAACTATTTATTATGTTTTACTGCATAACTACATTAATATTGATCTTAATATATATATATATCTGCTGTTCTCTGCAGATAAACTACGCTAAAAGTGTCTTCGACGAACGCGAGCTGACGTTAATAAAATATAATTGATGCTGTTACCAATATATATTTTTTGATATATATAAATATATATTAAAGTGGTGTTTGAATTCTGAATATTTATGTATTATTAATAAGCGCTTAATTCTAAAGTCACAACTTTGTTACCAAGTTATTTTCGCATCAATTTAAACTGATGCCAAACAGAACAAGTAAAAAATCCACTATTCCTCCCAAGAACCAATTAAAAATAACTAATTTCCATTTATATGAGTCTAATAAATTTTCCATCGTTTTTTAAATATTTTTTTTATTTGAATATGGTTAATTAAATTAACCCAATACATATTAAACAATTTTGTACATATCGAGCCCTAACCGTTAACATTTTTCCCAAAATTGACTTTACAAAAATACTGAGTTTTAGTTAAGTAAAAGTTAAAATATTTAACTATATATGCTATAAGCTCTTACATTTGTTTGCGGTTAGAGCTCCACATGTAAATTAAACAAAAAATAAGCGCTTACGCAACGAATGCTTTATATCGTTACTTATATTTGGTTGTTTATTAAAAAGCCGATCCTATATTTTGTAGAGATAACAAATTATAAAACTTGATCTATTTATTAAATTATGCTTGAGTCCACTTAAGTCAGTTCTCTCAATACTCGGTTAAAAAATATTGTAAAGATATTTAAAGGATTTTTCGTTTTAGAACATAAATAGCTTTATTTTAAAAAGAATATGATCAAAGATTTTACTCCGTCATTGAGAAAATTGACCCAATTAATATTAAGGAATGAATAAATAATGTTAATGTTCGAGTTAGCTTATGTATAAGGAGCACACAAAGACCAGACGACAACGAATGTGCTTTAGGGTTTAATGGATTTCTGGAAAATAAAATAATATGGTATATTAGTACGTTTCATTTGAATTTATCAATACAATAAAGATATTTGTGTTTTCTTTGAACATATATAAATATTGTTGTATTTTACCTCATCCGAAAAATCCATATCATCTTTCATCTGTTTTGATCGGCGCTTCTCGGTCGATGTTAGAAGTTGTGCAACTTTTGTTTGTTTAGCTAAGTCGTAGGCCTCTTTTTTACTGCGCATTGCACAGTCTTCAAGTGTTTCGGCAGCTTCAAACATGCCCTGTCGCCTATAAAGTGCGCCCAGGTTCTTCAATGTTGTTGTAACTGTAGGCGAATCAACCTTAGCCGCCTTGTGCCATCCACCGTACTCTCCATATGGTGTATTTTCACGGTTATCGTACTTGTGCTCCTCGCGCTCCTCAGCCACCTAAAATACATAAAATATTATTTATTAATATTGGATAAAATATATTTCGATTGCAATTTCATTAAAATAAATATTCAAACAATATATAGTATTTTGCATATATACATTATTTGTACATTTTATTTGTTGTTAATGAATGATAAACAGCTTAAATGATAAATGTAATTAACCAAAATACCGACGACAATAGGCACCGCTTATTGTATTTAATCAAACATGATCAAGCCCGTTATTAAACACTTTGATATTACCTGCCAAATGGGTTTATTTTTGCTATCAATTGCTCCGAATTCACGCTCATGGGCTCTTGTCAAAACCTGTTTGTAGAGGATTTCAGCTTCTGCATACCTGCTCTGCTTCAAATAGCAACCGGCCAAATTATTTTTCGTCTTGGCCACATTGGGATCATCGGGTCCAAGCTTCGATTCATATATATCGAGTGCACGTTGGTAATATTTCTCAACTTCATCATATTTGCCTTGGTTTTGACAAAGCAAAGCCAAGTTATTGAGTTGTTTTGCAACATCTGGATGATCTTTGCCAAGAACCTTTTCACGTATCTCTAAAGCACGCTTGCACAGTGGTTCGGCATCCTTGTATTTGCCACGTTTGCCATAAAGAACGGCTAAATTGTTTAAAGTAGCAGCAACGGCCGGATGATTTTCTCCAAGTGTCTTTCCTCGAATGGACAAAGCATCGTTCAACAAATTTGCAGCTTCCTTGTATTTATTCTGTATTTTAAATAGAAATGGAATAATTATTTTGTTATTTTTATAATATATATATATTGCAACTAACTTGATCGCGATAAACAAGTGCCAAAATATTTAACATGGTAGCAACGTCTGGGTGATCGTGACCACTAGTCTTTTCAAGATCTTCAAGGGCTTGCTTGCAAAGCGGAACGGCAACTTCATATCTGAAATGTCCATATTCGTTTTAGATAATAAATTGATGAATTTCAAGTGTAGTGTTCAGATATCTGTGAGTAAAATTCTTGTAAATTTGTAGGAAAATACAAACCTGCCCTGTGATGCATATTGAATAACAAGATTGTGAAGCGTTCGCAATCGAGCTGGAATTTCATAACCTGATGTTTGATTAGCAAACTGGCTGGGAGGCGTCGGCGACATATTGTGTCTGTCTTCATTGTCTTCATCTGGAAATAGCTCAACCACAGGATCATGTCGGGCCTTTTCCGAGGTTTCATCTTGCTCCTGATTGTCATCATACTTTCGAACGGATGCCATAAATTCAAGATGTTTTTTCTCCTCCTCCAGCTGTGCGACCAACTGTTCCGATGCTTGGAACTTCTGTTGTGTATTAGCAAGTTCGTCTCGCAGCCAAGCATTCTCCTGGTGAAGACGGCGCACTTGTGTCTTGAGCTTCTGCTTCTCAGCCTCGATATTTTGCAAGTGTGATGTAAGCGCCATCATCACTTGGGCCTCACTCAGGCCGAGCTCAATATTTTCAATATTCTTTCGCAATATATCAGATTTTTCATTGTCCTTCTGAACCTCGGATATACCGTTTATAATAGAAACATGTTCAACGCGCAAAGCTTCCAAGCCCTGCAACACAGTTTTTGTATTGCTTATTATTTCGTCTTGCGACATTTGCGTCATTTTGCCGATTTGTTCTATTTTCTGTCTGTAAGAGAAAAAGTTACATCTTTAGCTCATTCATTTTTGGCATATTCTACACCCATTTTATGGGGACGCAGAAAAAAAAAACCCATAGAAAAAATTGAGTCGGAATTACTCATACTTCACGATCTCAAACAAATAAAATAAAACGCAGTATAAATAATACAATTATAACGACGGTTGTGTAAATACGAACAAATATAGGAATATTCTATTTCTTACATTCTGTAGTTTTTTATAGCTTTAGAAACAATCATTTTCACAAAACGCGTGCTGTTTAAGAAATTCTTTTACACAAATCAATAAACCGAAAATTGCGCATGCGCGCGTCAAGCAGAAGTCGATTCGAATTTTAACAACCCTTACATATTTATCGTACTCAAAGGAATAACCATTTGTAATCGATTATCAATACATTTGTTCAATTCAGAGAATTTTATTTTCTTTTCAATGAATTTTTATCGACATTATTGAAAACACAAAAGTGGCATCGCAATTTCCAGCTGACATTTTTGCACAGGCTAAGCGCAATATTTTCAAAACAAAAAATCACTTGTGTTAAAGTATGAAATTTTGATGATTACATTTATGCCAGTTTCTGAAAATGAGATCCATTTCGGGAAACACTGCTCGGCGGATTATAGACTTTCACATTATAAGCCAATGCTATTTGCCCAACAGTCTAAGAAACTGATTTACAAATTATAAAATGGTTAATACGACTTGTAGCTTTTGTTTACAACGCTCCACTTTCTATGTGTACGTCAAATGCACAATATTTGTAAGCAAAAACGCAAAACAAACCAAACAGCTGTTTTACGCCGGAGTCAGCATCTATTTGCCTTTACTGTGCTAAAGAAAAAAATAGTTGCCGATTGCCAATGAAATCATCAAGAGAGAATGTTAAACCACAGTGCAGGTTCACTAACCTACACATATATATGAATATATAGATATACATGCATATGTAGACCAACATTTTTTGTTACAATCTCTAATTGCCTTTGATATGGTCCGGAAATTGTGCATCGACAGATTTACTAGTGCTGAACAAGAAAATATGTATGTGCATATTTAATATGCGCCAAATAAGTGTGTTTACTTGTAGAAGATTGTACAATGATTATTTAAAACACAATTACACTCATAGATATTCATTTATATGCGAAAATAGTCTCATAATTTCACTACTCACTAAGAAAATCTATTGCACAGCAAAAAAAAGTTTAATTTCTGATGTCACTAACTTCGCAATTATTTTTATGTGTGTAATGTAATTGCACACATACATATATATATGTATATATAAAATAATAGTTCAAGTACCCACTCACAAACACATAGAAATATACAAATATATGTAGCAACAGAGGAACAGTCATGCATGCAACACTTTAGTGCTCGCAGAAGAGTTTATACCACTAAAAATATGCATATATGTATGTATATATGTGTATGTGAGTGAGTGTGAGTCTGTACATAGAAGTAATAATGTTTATGACGAAATAATTATGGATACACATTGGAGGGGTGCACACACCGCACACACTTATATATATATATATGTATGTAGCTACTTCTCATACATAAGTAAATTCATTTTGTATTACAGCAAAATGACAGTCACATTATAGTTGTGTTATATTGTATTTGTAACAACCATTTGATTCTACAACATTTAAGGCCGAACACCCACCAATTTTAACCAAAAATAAATAAAAACTTACATGCAGAAACACAATTTATAATGATTAAAAAGATACAGATTATTTCTTAAATTTAGTTATCGAATAAGCTTTTACCAATTCATACCTTATGGAACGTGAAAATAGAACACTTGGTATTTTAAGGCTGGTATGTAGTTAATGGTATATCGATAGTTTGCATTTATTATAATAAAACAAGTAAGAATTCTGTAGTCGTGTTAGCTCGACTACGATATACACTTAACTTGTTAAATATATTCTAGTTTTATTGGCAAATTCCCCTTTAAGATGATTTGCACTCAATGTTCAGTTCTGCAAGTGAATTTCTTACAGAGTATTTTTACTCACAAGCCCGAACTGGCTGGCTACAAACACGTCCATATACATACAAACATACAGACATATAAACGTGCACGAAACAGTAGTTATCGGGGCTCGGCCGAATACTCTCAATATATTGACGCTAGCGTCGATTATCATGCCATCTCTTTCTCACTCATGCGCTCGCCTATTTATGCATACAGAAAATGCAGCAATAACATCAATATGAAAATATATTTTCGACTATAACTTTGGAGTTTCATATCCGATCTTAATGAAATTTTAACAATTGATCAATAATATGAATATGCATATTATGTATAAATTAGAAGCCTCTGCGTCTTAAATTGTGGAATTAATTGCTATCGGAAATCGAAATGTATCGATAATTGAGAAACTGAGTCAGTTATCGATAAGAAATCAAACTTGATCTGCGAGAGCTTATATTCCAAGTCGCTAGCTCTTATAGTCTCTGAGATCCGCATTTTTATACAGACGGACAGACAGACGGACATGGCTATTTCGACTCGGCTGTTGATCCTGATCAAGAATATATAATCTTTATGGGGTCGGAGATGATTCCTTCTGCCTGTTACATACATTTGCTCAAAACAATTATACCCTTTTTACCCATTTTTAATGGGTTAAGGGTATAAAAAACACGAAATAAAATTAAATTGCTTAATAATCAAACTAAATTTGTAACTTTCTTTGTTAACTAATGAATAGATCGAACGAAATAAAACACAATATTTCATTTACATACCGGAATTTTGGTACTTCGGGATCATTTATCGCTGGCAGCCCATATATAGTTTTTTCCCGCTTAAAATTCACACCAGATTCGGTAAAACTACACGCATCGCTTTAGGAAAAATCATAAATGTATTTCCTAAATTAATATATATATATTTTTTGGAATGACTCGTTAATAACAATTAATCACTATCATTATCGTTTAAAATTGCTGACATAACCTCCGCCAATTCTTCCGCCTTATTTAAAATTTCATCTCTGGTTAAATGTGTATCGCTGCGTAGGCTTTGCGCCGTAATAAGTAATTTTTCGAAATCATTCAACTGACTTTCTAGTTCTTCAGCGTTGTTCGAATAGTTGCGCGCTGAAGCTATAAATAATATAATAAATTAATACAAATAAATTGGATATTTGTATTTACTTACTTGACGTTGGTTTAATGTTTATGTTCGACCAAACATAATTTGACAAGCCTTCAATAATTTCCGCATATGATATTTTATCTGTTTCGGAAACCGTTTCTTCTAAATCCTCGTCCTCTTGTTTCAGTGTTACCACATCAAATACTATGCATGCGGTTTCCTTCACTTCTTCAAATGTAAGTTCATTTGGCTGATCCGAAAATGATGATGTAATTAAAAATCCAAGCTGTATTTCGTTAGTTATCAAAAATTCATTGATTCCCGAAAGTTCCTGGATGAATGATCTCTGAAAAAAACCTAGTTATAGCTCATCGTCCTTTTGTTTAATTTTGTACGTACTTTTTGTGTGTCAAAATAAATAATTAAAGCTTCAGTTGTCTTTTTGACTTCAGATGGAACACGATCATACTTTCCATTAAATGGTATTAAAGATATGCTGGTAGTGTAATATTTAGTCCTAATATCACATTTATAATAGTTTATATTCACAGATTCGTATGTAACGCACGTTAATTGTTTTGGTTGCTTCATTTCCGTCAATATGCCTGAAAAGATAATTTGTAGCAATTAAAATTTGTAACAAAAAAAAAGCAAGGTAATTTCTCCTCACTATAATATACCCTTACACTGCAATCTTTTTGGTTACAATATTTATAATGACTAACATAACTCTGCTAACGCAAAGAGTATTACACTTACTCCAATCCTACACCATAAATCACTGCGTTTTCTTTTTTATATTTCAACATTGTGTGCATTAATTTGATTGCTGTATGGGAAAAAATGTGGGCTTGCAACAATATGACTTACTTTCAACAATATCCGTTGCGGAAATGTTTCCATAAGAGAGAATCAATACACATGGATTCATTGTGAGGCAAATTTTAGCTTTTTTACAATTCCAATTATAATAACAACGAATAAACTCAGTAATGTTAGGAAGTCCTCAATAGTTCCACGGAACCATTAGTTCTCTAATCGAACTAGTCTCACGAATTTCTTAGACAAGACGATGACGATATTTGCAAGATTGAATAAATCACCACTTTAGGAAAAGACAATTCAGTTATTTACTGTTTATAACACCGCCAAAAATGTAAGTAGGATAATAATAATAAAAATCCTAAAATTTTAATGCAAGAATAAATAATTTGACAACTTGACAATCAGTAGTATCGATTAATTTTGGAAAGTTCACGAATGTAGTTCACCGTGGAGTTCCATTAGCTCGATAAGGAACTAGTGAATTAAATTAAGCAGTTTTGTTGGTGCGGTAAAAATATTCCCATCTTTTGGCAAAAAATTTTGTTAAAATGCCACCTAGCAAACTAGACAGCCTTTACCGACGAATGCTTATTACCAAATTTTTTGAAAAGGGATGGGGTAAGCCAGAAAACTTACACCGGTAAGTCATGGAAATACAATTTAATTGTGTTGATGTGATTTAATGCCAACCATGGCGGTTCTTCCACCTTATTCTTTACGTAATAAGCCATTCCAACATAAATGCGTCCAATGCATATTAAGACAATAAAAGGCATATTCGTAGACTCCGCTGTTTTGCAAAATGGAATATTTTACATATTTTACAGCAAGATTTTATCCACTTCAAAGAATAATAAAAACTTATTGCAGTATCGATAACTGTTTGTGAGATTATTTTGATATCGGAAGGGTATCGAGTTTTCATTACGGATATTCTCCATCACATTTAAATTTTGAAAAACAAAGTATTTTCTTGTAATTTAATAATATATAAAAAAATATTTTTGTTATGTACGAATTGCATTAAATACTCTTTAGGGACAGAAAATATCTTCTCTTTAACCTACCCTTGTATTATTTTAAGCGTGCAGGTATATGAATATACCTTTTTAGTGTCTTAAATATTTGCGAACATGATGTAAATGTGTTTTAATTTACAAATTCTGACTGAAGAATTTTGTAACTTTCAGAGTTTTCCAGTTTCGTAAAATAATCTCCCGTCGTGAAACATGTTTCAAACTTGTACCCCGCGACTATCCTGTGGAGATTACAAAAAAGAAGAAATATTCTGATTCAACATTAATAGAGGGCAATTTTATGACCCCGATGGAGCTGCATATGCCTGGTGTAGTTCCTGAAGCAGCACAAAAGGCATACTTTCAAATATTGTTACCGAATAAATGGGTCAACGAACAACATAAACCTATTTGCATACATTTGGCAGGAACTGGAGATCATGTGAGTAAGCATAAGTATTTTTGAAAGGCATTGTTTCTTTTCCTTACAGGTCCCAGTATGATCTAGTCTAGAAAACACAAAACAGCTCATTTGATCTAAGTTACCATTTTAGCTAATCATGCAACATGTAATAGTATATTAGTAACTTATTTTTCAGTTTTTTTGGCGGCGAAGAAATTTAATTGCAAAGCCTTTACTGAAAGATGCAAATATCGGATCTATAATACTGGAAAACCCATTTTACGGATTACGGAAACCAGACGATCAAATGTAATTGTATTGAATATTATACATAGAATTGTATACTGGCAGTAATGTCTTTTTATAGCAATACACACGTGTGTAAAAAGTCGATTGTCCAAAATGTCCTGAAAATATGCATAACCTGCTTCCATTTAATATTCATTTTCATATTCATTGTCCGGCGAGGCTTTTGTAATAGTTTGTATGGTAGGGCACTTCAGAATTTTATAACATATATAGCATGTTTCACTGTTTCAAAATCAATTTATATTTATATATTTGAAGACGATCAAATTTGCGTAATGTGTCAGACATATTTGTTATGGGTGGATGCTTAATACTTGAATGCCTTGTTCTTTTACATTGGTGTGAAAGAAACGGATTCGGTCCTCTCGGAGTCACTGGATTATCAATGGGCGGTCATGTAAGTAGTGAAACCATCTTGAATCTTAATACTTGAAATTTATTTCAATAATTGTTAATTCAGATGGCATCATTAGCGGCAACAAACTGGCCAAAGCCTTTAGTGTTAGTTCCGTGTTTATCGTGGTCTACTGCATCTGCTGTTTTTACGACGGTAAGTATTTGATATGTTTATACATACATATATCTAAATTCATCGTGTATTGTATATAATCATTCACATTTCTTTTGAATATAATTTTCTGCAGGGTGTGATGAGTCAATCAATTAATTGGGATATGCTGGAGACGCAGTATTATTCTGATGGCCAATATAGGGAACGCCTTTCAAAAATGGTTACTGTTATTGACGATGCCTTTGCGGCAGGTCAGAAATTTATACAAAATTTCAATGAGTCTCTTCATGAGCTTAAAGAGGATATTGATGATACACGTAAAATACAATCTGTTGAGTCTGAAACCGATGCCAATAATAACAAAATGCATGACAACTCATTGGAGAACTCATTGGAGTCGCCAGACTGTTCAATATTCTTGTCAAAAACACAAGACAACAAACTCTACAAATTAAAGGATAATCTCAGATCGAACCTATCAAATAATTCTAATTTGCCATTATGCCAAGCAGACAGCCCAACAGACGCGTCAGCATTGACGAGACTAATGAAATATATTTTACCCTTGACTTCGCACAATAAAAGTAAAAGAATCGACATAACAAAAACCAATTGGTGGGAGAGAGAAGCTTTACAATTTATGCGTGGAATGATGGACGAGTGCACGCACTTGAAGAACTTCTCAGTACCATTTGACACCTCCCTAATTATAGCTGTTTGTGCTAGAGATGACGCTTATGTGCCGCGAGAGGGTTGTTCAAGTCTTGAAGACATTTGGCCAGGAGCCGAAGTTCGGTATTTAGATGCTGGCCATGTAAGCGCTTATATTTTACACCAAAAACTATTCAGGTAGAGTATTTGCCAAATAGCATATAAATTAATATTAACACAAATTAATCCATTTACAGGTCATGTATTAAGGAGGCTTTTGATAGAGCTAAAAAGATATATGATGATGACAAGTGTAAGAATGCATCAGCCGCTATAAAATAAATGTGATCAAAGTATAATCTATACTCTGTTGATTTTCCTTACTAATGCTTTAATCATAGCCAGGATAAAAAAAATTTCTAAATGGATGTAAAGATAAGACAATAATGCAACCCTTCAGTAAATTAATTATGCTCCATGTTAAACAATTAAAAATGGCATTCTCATTTAACATAAACAAATAATACGAAATTAATATATTTTAATAATAATTGTTGATAACAATATTTGGGATTATGTTTAGTACTCGGTTTTCTGGTAATGCTCCTTTCGAAATGATGATAATTTAATACGTTGACTTTGGAGAGCTTGTTCCAGTTCTAATACTTTGACTTGTATTTCCATTTCCATAGTTTTAAGTTGTGACGGTGTTAGTTTGCACAAATCGATGTCATTTTGCTGCTCCTGTCTCGAATTTCCATCCTTTACAGTTGCGACAACAACTCCAGTTGCTTTCGTCACGTTTCGCGATGCGTTCGTTAGGTTTGTCAGATTTTCACTATTGCGATTAGCTTTTACTTTACTCGCCATTACCAGCTGAACGGTACAGGCAGAAATTTCTTGGGCGGCCACTATTAAATCAAAGTTTTGCCCAGAGTCACTGTTAACAGCGTTATTGGCAGCTTCAACAAGATAATTGGCCGCTTTAGCAACGCTTTTTGATGCTGATATCAAACCGTCTGACCATTGGCTATTCCGTTTGTAAAACTCATTAGCCGTTGCATTTCCTGAAACATAAACCGAATTAGTTTTATATCATTTATTTGTATTTATAAGTAGATTATTGTTATTTCTAGCTGATAAGTAATGCACAAATAAGAAGAAGGATAATCATTAATCCTTACCTTTTTGGGAAGAAACAATTTCTTTTTGAAGCATACGTGATTTTATGTTCAATATTTTAATGCTCTCCATTAAAGCTGTACAGGCCTCCAATATTTTCTCGTTGACTTCCAGTTTAATTTTATTGTCGTTCTCGCGGGACTTGGAGAGTAGATCGATAAGCTTAGAAGCAGCTTCTTCAATCGCAGCATCCATCTCTTTTAGTTCTATCTCAATCAGCTTATCTAGATCAACGCTGTTCTCAAAATTATTAAGTATGCCTTGAACAAGCACATTTAATTCAGTTAATTTTCTTTGCGTCTCATTTGCGACATTAGCAAATTGCTGTTTATTGTCATCGTTTTCAATAATTTCAAAAAGTTGAATTAGGTTCGGCCATACGGAGCGTATTTTGTTAAAAACATCTAGAATTTAAAATAATTTTCAACTATTAGTGTATTAATATTCATTCTGTATAATACTTACCCAGTCCTTTTTCGATTTCTTTTGTTGTTATATAAATTATATCACATTGCTCATACAGTTCTATAAAATAATATCCTAAATATAAAATGTCATGTATTTTTTCGACGCAACCGTCAATTGGTATGTGTGAGGAAGATTTCAATTTGTCCAATAACGTGTAGATTTCGGCCGATAATTTGGGTACAACTTCTAATGCCTGCTGATCTCCGTCATTTAATGTTGAGGCACATATTTCTTTCACCGTCTGGATAGTTAATTTCCTCATAATTTGTAATTTGTCTTCAGACTGTTTATTTGAATTTGTCATGGATTCTACTCTGTTCAATGCCTGAAGTAAATCGCCTTCAAGTTGCTTCTGATTTTGTTGCATGTCCAATAAAAGTTTTTCAGACACCAACTTTTCTTCATTCAATAGAATTACAGACGCCTCAGCTTCCTACAGAGTAGTATAGTATAAGTATTTTATTTAATATAAAATGCTTTAAATAATTTCTCGTTAATCGTTTACCTGTAAAACCATTTCTCTTTTCTTTAGTTTGGCTTGACTTTCATCGAAGACTGCTCGTAAGGCTTGGGTTTCGTTTTGAAGAGTTTCTTGTAGCTGTTTGTGCTCATTTGAAAGTTGTAAATATTTTTCTTCACATGCTAAATTGAAAGTTGTTAGGGTCTCTGTTTTATTAATCGCCTGGAGTAAATCTTCTTCGAGCTGCTTCTGTTTTTGTTGCAAATCCGTTGAAAGTTGACGCAATACAACTTTTTCCTCATTTAATAAATTTAAGGATGACTCGGCTTGCTAAAAAAACAAACATGCAATTGGCATTAAAAATTATATAAATGATATGAATTTAAACAATTTACCTGTAAGTCATTATCCCTTTGCCCAAGCTTGACTTCAGTTTCAACTAAAATCGAGCGTAGATTTTGTGCATCACTTTGAAGCGTTTCTTGCAGTTGTTTATTTTCATTTGATAGTTGTAAGTATTTTTCCTCATTCCTTTTATGAGTTTCGAGTATTTCTTCGTTTTTCATATTCAATAAACTTTCGGCTTCAGTTAGTTTCTGTTCCTTTTCTTTCAAAACTAATTTTACCTTGTCAAGCTCCATGCTATCTTCGCTTAGAATATTTACCTTTGAATATAGACCAAGATTTTCATTTTCTTTTTCCTGTATTCTAGCCTCATACTTCATTTCTTTTTCACTTGCACTTTTCTCAAGTCGTGAATTTAAACTTTTAAGCTCTTCAACTTCTTGGATAAGCTTACTACTGTTATCTTTGTCTGATTCAATAACTGCATTTATCTTCAAAATTTCATTATTGAGTTCTTTAATCTGCAATTGCAATTCTGAATTAACTTGCTTTTCTTTGTTTAAAGATTTGGAATGCTCGCCGTGCTATAATTAAATAGAGTTTTAAAAGTGTCTTCTACAATTTTTTTTTAATTAATGCCTTACCTGACGTAGTAAATTGATGTGCTCGTCTCTGATTTGTGTGTACATCAGTTTGAGCTTATTAAACTTTTCAGATGATAACTTTTGCTTCTCCTCCTCTTCAAATACTTTTTCTGTAAATGTAAAAAAAAATTGTATAAATGTAGTCGACATCCTCATCTAAGTTGTAATAGTGAAACTCACGAATTAATATTGGATTGTTTGTCAATTGCAGTTCCAAATCATCTTTTTCCATTCGTATATTTGCGATGATTTCTTTTGAGGATGCCAAATCGTTACTTAACGCTGTATTACTCCTTTGGAGTTCCAGGACATCATGTTTATAACTTTGCTCCAGTCCATCGAAATTACTTTTCCATTCACAAAGTTTAGCATTTAGTTGGTCAATCATGTCGCTCTTATCTTCCAGCAAATTTTCCAATTCATTAACACGTTCATTTAAAATGGGATCTTGTTGAATATGATCGGAATTATTGGGTGAGTTGGTGTCAACAAGATCCTCCACGACGGGGTCGGGTTCTGATTGGACGAGCACCACGGGCGGTACATAGCTACCAAAATCGACCTGTGATTGAAAGTTTGGACTATGCTCTGGCAACTGTGGAACAGTAATAAGGTCATGGAAATATTGTAAGGGCCTCACGCTATCATAAAACAATTTTAGCTTAGCAAAAATGCCAGAAAACCGTTCACGATGACCAGAAAGGACATCATTGGGTAATTTCTCATGAAGTTTGAACATAAGTCTGACACTCATATCATACAATGGATTTGAATCTTGTATAAGCGTTATCATTGGCGCCAATCTGCACTGGCCTGGTTGCGTCATCGACGATATCCGATATGTGTTAATTGAAGTAAATATTGCCGTTTGAAGAAGACCAATATCATCCAAATAGTCGAAGATTTCCACACACAGTTGAAAGCTATGATAAAAAAAATGTTGCGTTAGTTCATCTATTAAAAACAACTAATAATAATACATACTAGTAATTCAAGTCGTTATCGGCAGCAGTTGCAATGCTAGCAAATGTTATTATAAGATTTCCGGGATAGAAGCGATTCTTGTCATGAAAGTTTAGTTTGGTAACTAACAGCTTGCTATAAGCCTTAATACAATTGCCAATGTCATCTTGTAGATGACCCCAGGACTTGCCAATTTCCAATATCATTTTCTTATGTTTCTGTGATTGCTGTAAAACACATCGATGCGCTTCCCTCAAGACCTTGTGCAACAGATGGCAAAAGTGCCAGGCCGTAAATCTGCTCTCCATTATTGGTGTGCGCGTTATAAGCGACCAAAATGTTTGCGATTCCTTAGATCTATGGATTATAATAATAACCGAGCGAGCATGTTTCGATTTCAATGGGGTTTCCAGTCCCTTGAGAGCTTTGCGTATGCTGACATTCTACAATAATTAAAAATAAAAAACATAAATATGTAGAGAAGATCTTATATAATAACAAACAAACTTTTCTGGATTAATGCGAAATCTAAATTTTATGGTTATGCCAGTAAATAATCAGAAAATGTTTTTCGCATAGGTAAGCTTTCAGACGTTCTGTAATTTTCGCTAATTACTGCTTGTATTTTAAGTATACCTCAAATCAAGCACAAAGCATTTAGCATTATCTGGGCTATGCTTTCGAAATGCCATTGTATCTATACCTGATAACATACTTTGCCTTCTACTTTAAAAAGAATTATATTTTTATTTTTTATCTTATGGAATGTGGATGGAATTTATTCAATGGAGTGGATTTAGTTGTTTATTCAATGGCATGTTTTCAATACAAACAGAAATTTTATACACAACAGATATTTGCAAGCGCTTTTGCAATTGACCTAGTTTCCATTCTGTTGCAGCTGCCATGGTATTAAGTTGCAGCTTCATGTGTGTATGTATGCATTTAATTATGCAGCTGCACATTAGAAACCGTTATAGATAAACATACATATGAATATACATATGTATATACATTTTTACGTGTTGCATGCACAATTATTATTTGTATTGTTTTGGCTCGTATATCACAACACTCAGATTATCGTAAAAGTAAAGATAAACTTTAGAGCACACATAGAGTATTTACAGATTGTGTAGATCTTCTACATACCAAATGAAAATAGTCCTTTTCCGCATGAGTTGCCATTGTTAGGCGTTAACGAATTCACTTTATGTACTGTTTAACATGGAGTGAATCACACTTTGAGTCATGTGTGTATGTGTGCAAACTGAAATACAACATACATTTGGAACATTAGTTATCTTATCATGGGAATATTCATTTTACTTGTTTATACAAGCGCATTTATACGCTTGTATGTGTACATAAACAATAATTTGTATTGATCTATCGATATTTACGATATATTTAATCTGAACTTTTGATAAAAAATTTCAGTATTTTTAAACTACCAAAATAAATGCTGCTTATGTGGGATTTTGGGACACTGGAGTGGAACGCCGTTTGAAATTAGCCATGATATTTATAAGCTTATAATTATTATATATGGATAGAAATTAGCCATTATATTAAGAGGCTATATTTATTACAAATTGATTGAGTAGAAAGAAAGTATAATGACCATCTATTCGTTCATTTAAATTTGAAAATTATTTAAATATAAATTAGCAAGGATGCAGATTCGAATGCTTATACATTATCTATATTTTATATTATTTTTGGTTTTAGCGTCGGTGAAACTTGGGATTATTGTATGTGACAAGGGCGACCTACACTTTCGAAAATTGGGGTTATAAGGGGCTTTACACATTTTGTAACCGAATAGTCTATGTAAAGTTGAGAAATAGGGGGGTTTTCATCCATCCGTCCCTGTACCACTGTGTACCACCCATTCTAGATGCGTAAATTTCCTTTATAATCAAGGGGGAATAAGAGAGCTTATAGAAAATTATTGAATTATTAATAAATTATTTTAAATAAATTTCATTTAAGATAACTGCATAAAAATTGTGACATGATTTAATAGCATTTTGAATAAATTTAACGAATTTTATCAAATCAAATCTGGTATCTTGTTTTAATTAATAAGATTTTTTCTTATATACACAATTTTTTACAATTGGTTAATTTAGTTAAAAATATATTTTTATACCCTTAACCCATTAAAAATGTGTCGAAATAGCCCTGTCCGTCTGTCCGTCCGTCTGTATGAACACGCGGATCTCAGAGCCTAGAGACTTCAAATTTGGAATATATGTATGTTTTCGTGTAACAGGCGCAGATCAAGTTTACTTTATTTTATAGATAACTGCCAATTGCCAAAATTTCATTAAGATCGGATAAGAAACACCAAAGTTATAGACGAAAATTTATTTTCATATTGAGCTTCTTGCTGTCAGCAGCCGCAAGTATTTTCTGTATGCATAAATAGGCGAGCGCATGTGTGAGAAAGAGATGGCATGATAATCAACGCTAGCGTCAATATATTTGTGTGTATTCTGCAGAACCCCGATAAGTACTGTTTCATGTACGTATGTATGTCTGTATGTATGTATGTATGTATATGCTTGTGAGTAAAAAGACTCTGTAAGAAATGCACTTGCAGAACTGAGCATTTGAGTGCAAATCATTTTAAAGGGAAATTATGCAATAAAACTAGAATATATTTAACCACTGGGTTAAGGGTATATCGTAGTCGAGCCAACTCGACTACAGCATCTTACTTGTTTTTGATTGGATTTATTGTATTAATGCTTAAATTAATAGTTCTGTACAATCGCCCTGAATTAGTTTAATTAATTACTCGTATATATAAACCATAGGTTCCTTCTCTATGATACATGTACGAGAATAGGTGTTAATAGTGTTTGGAGTTCAAAAGCTTTTTATTCATCGATTATATTTATATATTATATAGTGCTTTTGTTTTATTTTAAAAGCTGTTCGAATCACATTTGCATGTAAATGAAAATTTATTTGGTTAGTCTTTTTAATTTAACTCCAATATAAACACTATATCACAGGTATTTTCCACTTAGAAAATTGTAAAGAAAATTTTAAAAAGGAAAAAAGTATTTGATTAAAATATGAATGCATTGTGACATTAAAAATCAAAGAACGAAAAGGATTAATTCAAACGAGATTAAATCCTTTTTTCTTTACCAATTGTATCAAATATATGTGTATTGGCGTCTACATATTTGTAAAATAAGGACAAGTACATGATATTTGATACAAGTATTACTTAATTGTTGTGTATAACTATAAATACACCCATGCTCGCACTCACGAACGTTCTACATTCGATTGTCTTCGATTAGAGTACATATGTTTAAGGTACATAAGGTTTGCTATTTATATAAAATTCTCATTGCATTTTAATGCACTCGTTTGTGGGTTAGTCTTTGACCCTTTATGTATTTTAGATTACGAAGACAATGGCGAGTGCTCTTAATTAGACATTATATATAAAGCAGACGAAGTGAATGGACTGAAAATAATTGAAATTAGGCAATAATACCATTAGGTCATTAGGTAGCTCCTAACAATATATTTTATTTTTTTATTTTATTAAATATCTCGGCAAGAATATTATTAATCAAAAATTTTGTTTTACGTTTTAATAAGTCTAAATATTTTTTTTTAGCTCCTTTTAATTATTTTATAAATTTTAATCAGTAAAATGGGGGACGAAGAAGATCCTTGGGGTTTCGATGATGGCGGTGAATCTGATGCAAAAAGTGTGCAGGCTCCTGGATCCGTTGATGTACCATCCAAAGCAGAAAGTATCAAATCTGAGCAGAGATCCGAAGCGCAGGCAACAGAAGCTGCTCCGGAGCAGGAAAATATTGTTGAGCCCGAAGTTGAAGCGAAGGCACCTCCACCTCCACCAGAGGATGATGGATACAGGCAACCAGTCCAGCTATACCGGCATTGGGTCAGGTAAGCACGAATGTTGGAAATTATCAAGAAGAAAAATGTGCATATAATATATATATAAATAATTTTTTTTTATCAAAAGGCCGAAATTTCTGCAGTACAAATACATGTACAATTATAGAACCAATTACTATGATGACGTTATTGATTACCTTGATAAAAAACAAGTTGGTGTCTCACGCGATATCCCTAGACCTCAAACATGGGCGGAGCGCGTCCTGCGAACAAGAGATATCAAGTAAGTAATAATTATGTTTCATTATTTTATGAATCACATTATTTTATGCATCACATTAAATAATTTTGGTAAATGGTAAATGTGTATAAAATATTAATGATGTAATATCTACTAAATAACTATATTTATATATACCAAGTAAGGACAAAGTCGATCTAGCCTTGTCCAACTGTGTGAGCTTATCAATAGCTTTTAAATTCATCTGTATTAGACAAAAGAACTTAAAAGCTATTTACAGCATATGAAATCAATGAACATCTTCGATTAAATAGCATTCTTAATTTATATATCTTATATTTTTATATTTGCAGTGGAGGTGGTATTGATAACTATGCTCAATCTGCAAAGCGGGATAAACAATTAATTCAAACATTAGCTGCATCAATCCGGACTTACAATTACCATACCAAAGCATATATTAATCAGAAATATGCCAGTGTTCTTTAAAGCAATTACATATGCCAACTTTTCAATTAAAAAAAAATCGATTAGAATATTTTTATAGGATGTGGTCTTAAGCGTTTTGTATATACAAATGTACATAATAATATTATTTATACATTGAGACAAATGTTATATAGCCCGATTAGTCATCGAAATTTCTTTTAAATATTAATTTCAATATTGATGTGCATATAGGATTTGTCGCTGGCAATTGGATAAATCCTAGAGTCCTGTCAATAGAATAAGCGGTATATTTGTTTATTAAATTTTTGCCTATGAACGAAAATAATTAAGTAAGTGATAATTTTACAAGCAAAATCGAAAAGATCAAACTACTTTAGAGCAATATAAAATAACTGTGCAATAAATATTTATTTAAAAAAAAAATTGGAACCGATTTCTACACTTATATTTTTTTGTGTGCTGCTCATTCAGTGGACTTTAATGTCGGCTGTTGATCTGATTCACTCACAAAAGCAACAATAGAAAAGTAAAATGCTAACCCATATAATAAATGAACACAAAATGACAAGTACGGGATAACAGCAGCTTAACTAACTATAGAGTGGACTTGATTACAATTTAAAAGCTAATCAGAATAAACCTAGATCAGATATGCAGATATGAGAGAGATAAGTAACTGAATCATCATTACATATAAACCACATCTAGACTATGAACCAAAAATTAAAACGCTAGTTAAGTAAATTGGGTTCACTCTAATCTCCGTTGTTGTGCACATACACTGTACATTTAGATTTTGATTACATTAGTAGATGGTTCTTACTCAACTACATGGGCTGTATTGTGATGTGCGCTCTCAAGTTTTGTTTAGTGATACTCTGGTTGATGCAAGTCAAAGCCAATACAACTTGGTAAATATATATCAATATATTTAGAGATCTGCATTGCTTTCTACTATCTCTTTTAATAGCTTGCCAAATGATATTCATGCATTGATCCTCGCACGCGGAGGCAGTAAATTAATTACATATAAAAATTTAGTTGAAATCGATGGCTTTTCATTATTATCGCGTACTATTATAACTATAAGAAATTCAAATTGTTTTGAGCACATCTGGGTCTCAACAGATGACGAGAAAATTGCACTGGAAGCTACAAGATGTGCGTATTACTTGAGTCAAAAATTTACGAATTTTCGTAGATAAGTATTTATTTTTAGATGGTGCCTTGGTCCACAATCGACCTGAAAAATACGCAATGGATGAGACATCGTCGGTTGAATCAGTCAAGGAATTCCTTGAAGTCCACAAATCCGTTAAAAATTTCGCTTTGTTTCAATGCACATCGGTTTTCTTAAGAGAGAAGTACATTAAGCAAGCAGTCAATAAATTTAAATCGCATGACTGCGTATTTGCCGTTAAGAGGTATGCATTTTTATTCTGATTGAAAAATTCTTAAAAACGTTCCTATAATATATATACTTAACTTTCTTTTCTGAAGATCTCATAAATTGCGTTGGAAATCGGTTAATGGACAAATTTTGGCTGATAATTTTAATATGGAAGCCAGACCACGACGACAAGACTGGAAAGGAGATATGGTAGAAGCCGGAATGTTTTATTTTTCTAAGAGAAAACTGGCAATGAAAGGACTTTTACAGAATGAAAAGTAAGCTCTCCTAAGGACAATTTGTAGGGGAATTCAAAAAGCATTTAAGGTTGTTTGTTTGATACACTTTCTTTTTAATGTCCTAGGTGCGCTGTTGTTGAGATTACTGGTGAAGATGGTCTGGAAATTGATTCATATCGGGACCTGGATATAGCACGTTGTATTGTAAATAGTAACAATTAGCTTTAGATAAATAAAATTGTAATAAATCCACTAAACTAAGAAATGTACCTATTATAGAAAAATTTAATAAAATGTACATATTTTTAAAATTCCTGTTTAATTAAACGTCTACTTATATTTTTTCAAACAGGTCGAAGAATTAGCGCAAACATCGATAATTCTATCGATTAATAATATCGCTAACTTTAATGCACATATAGCCATCACTAATACATGCGATATGTCAACTATTTTCATCAAATGAAATTTGTTTAAGATGAATATCACCAAGTTAACTGTAGCTACTAGAATTTCAATTGGAGGTACAAAGTATTTCAGTAGCATTGCTCAAACGGAGCTACCGGCATCGTTTGTCAACGAAGATGGGGAACTTAGGACTGTGAGCCGCGATAAATCTGGTTTGCGGCAGCAACACAAAAATGTGCTCCTTGAAATAACACCGTATAACGAGGCGCACTCTTGGATACATTTGACTGAGAAGTATCAGAGGAGTCTATATGGTCGATATGGCGGCAAGAGTAACGTCAATCCACAAATCTGCTTTGGCACAATTTCCGATCGAAGCGAAACACAGAAGCGCCAAAGCATTACGCAACCCGAAACTCTGCAACAACTGTTGGAAAAACTTCGGGTCAGCAAGGCCGAGAAGCAAGCAGCAATTCAGGAACGTGAGGATGGCATTCAAAAGAAGCTTGAGAAACTGGAGCAGTGGAAGGCGGACCTAAACGCAAAGGTCGAGAAGCGACGGGCAGATGCTGCAGCTGCCATTCAGCGCAAAGAGCGACTGATTGAGGAAGTGCGGCGGCATTTCGGATTCAAGGTGGATACACGTGATGAACGCTTTAAAGAAATGCTGGAGCAGAAGGAGAAGGAGGACAAGCGCAAGCAAAAGGAAGCCAAACGCAAGGTCAAAGAGGATAAGATGATGGCCAAATTAGTTAAGCAAGCGAATTAGTCTGAATGTGAATAAATAGCTATGGTATTTCTATTTGTCAAACAATTTATTTATGTCAACTGACAATAGTCTTGGCTTTGTTTTTTTTGTTTATCTCTATGAAAGTAAAAAAGCGTTAAAAGGTTCGTATCTATGTGGCAAACATTTGACAGAGTAGTTATTTGTTTATAGAACTACATAGATTGAAAAAAGGAAAGTTCAATTGCAGATTGTTTGTTTAAAAAAATTCACAATTTAAGAAATTTAAGGAGATAAGATATGGGGATACCAATTAAGCATTAATTGTATAATGCAATGTACTAAGTAATTTAATTTTGAACGGTAAGCTTTGCTGCCTAATTAATTATTATTTTATATATTCGCACAATTACTATATATCTTAATTTTTTCTGCGCAGACAAAATATTAACTCTGTTTATTCACAACAATTCTTAGCTTCACAACTGGGCGACATTTTCAATTCCTAAAAAAAATCAAGTGTCCGATGTACATTTAAAAACCACACGTGCAACCTTTATTTTAGTTCAGTACTCCACAGCGCTTTAACAATAAAAAATTGCGTACATAGAGAAAGACAATGATTAATTTTAACGTTTTGTAGACTTTGGCTTAAATTTTCCGCGCTTAAAATTTGAGGACATTCAAAATTTTTGTGTTCTTCAAACAACTACTTAAGTATACAATTATAAATATAGACACTATATACAAGGCACTTTTTCCAAATTGGAGTGAACCGAATAAAACAGGAAGACAAATAACTAACAAATATAAAGCCAGATCTGTTTACATTTAGAGGTCGTACTTATTTTGAATAAGCTGTGATTAAGTTAACTTTTGTCATCCCATAATTGAAACATTTCCACATCATAGTAGGTGTTAAGTACCAATTATTAGTTGTGTGTGCGGGGGATTTATAATTTTTTTGACTTTTTTTTCGTTGCCGGCAGTATGTTGGGAAAGTGCTGACTGCGCGTCTTATCCGATCGAATGTCTAGGCGCTTTAGGATTAGCACCAGAGCACAGAGGGCCACCAAATAGAGGGCGACCACATCCAGCAGATAGTACTGCCACCAGCTTAAAAAATAGAAAAGAATAATTAACATTTTATAGAATTGTGCTAGTCAAATGTAAACCTCAAATCACGGGCTGGAGTCTGCAGATGATAGGCGCCATTGTGTCGAAGGACGTACTCCGTCCAGTAGATAGATGTCTCCAGCGCAGTGGAACGCTGATCTAATAGAAGATTCTGGCGATATCTGGCTGCATTTCTGTAGCGTGGATCGTGGATGACCTTCATGATGGCCTTGTACAGCTGATTGGTGGACAGAGTCTCCAGATCCAGCTTAATCGCATAGCCATCGACCTCTGCCTTGGCCGAGTTCACATCATGATCGCAAAAGACGGGCATTGTGACCACCGGTACTCCATGGTAAACCGTTTCAAACATGCTCAACAGACCGCCGTGCGTGACAAAGGCACGAAGCTGGCGATGGCCCAAAATGTCCTGCTGTGGCAGCCAACGGGATAGCTTCACATTTGGTGTTAGATCCTGCATATCGGCCTCACTGCCTTCATATTTCCACAACACATGGTAGGGTAGACGGGCAAATGTCTTGACGAGCATGCGACGCAGTGACTCCGGCATATTGGCAGCCTTCACTGAGGAACCCATCGACACATAAATGAATCCCGATGCTCCGGAGGCCGAAATAAATTCATCCAAGTCCTTTGGCAACGGTCGGGCTGGCTTACAGTGTATGCAGGCCACCTCTGCCACATTGGGAAGGAAGGGGCGGGGATAGGAGACGACAGCATGTCCATTCTGCAGAATGAAGCTAACGTTGCGAGACATATCGTACGGATGCGGAATATGTGAGCCCAAATGATCTCGCATTATACGATGAGTACGACGCATCACATACTGTGTGGGTAGGGTGAATGATTAAAGGATAACCATCGGTCACATAATTATTCTTCAACTTACACTATGTAATATATTCTGGCCGATTTGAATGCCCGTATTCAGTGCCCGCTCGTAGAGACTCATTGTGTCCGTTAAGCGGGAGTAAAAGTTTGGTGTTACCGCATAGCTTGCCGGATTTCCGGCCAGGGACAAAGTGGCCGTGTAGAATCCAACGGTGTTTATATACATAAACGGTGTTCTATGCTGATATATCAATCCCAGCAAGCATTCGGGAAATGCGCCATCAAGTATAGCCAGATCAAAGGTACGGTTCGCTAGATCCATGGTATCTGGATCAGCCAACATTGCATCGCATGACTAGAAATGACAATAATAAATGAGAAAAGTACTAATTCAATATTGTAGCTTATACCTCACCTCGAATGCAAAGCGGAGCCCGTCCCAAGGCTTGATGGGCATTTCGCCATTCATTCTGGCACCCAGCAGATCCCAATTTGTGTAGTTACGAATAAATTCAACCAGACCGGCTGGTGACACCTCATGCAGACCATCGATATGGAAATCGGCCGGAAATCCACTTAAGAAGGTTATGTTGTGACCTCTGAAAATAACATAATTAATATTAGCAACATAATTGAGATCCGCGTGTAGATAAAATTATATTTAAAACTTTGATGAACAACTGTTATTATTATTCCTATTAAGATTTATATCAAATCAACAAAATTTATTGACAACATTTAGAGTTGCGGAGGTTCACTTCACAATTTTTTATCTTTCTGAATTTTTTTGCTAAACAGATAAATCATTATTCTTATAATTACTAAACTTTTGGAATTTTAATGCAAATTACTAAAAAAATCAAAAGGTTGATGAATAAATTTGTCTTTTACCAACTCCTCTTTTTTCAAAAATATTTATTTTATTTTTAGTAACTGTGCTTTATTAAAAAACATATTATATTTTATAATCTTATTTATAACTTTGATTTATAACTTCAATTTTTGTACAAGCTGTTGCGAATAAATGATTTGCTACATTTAATTTAATCTATTTCGTAAGTTTGATCAAACAATTCCTGGTTTTATTTTTATTTTATTTTTTAGCTATAGCTCATAAATTATTGAGTCTCTTTTGTTATTACGATATAATCTATTTCATAAGTTTAATCACACAATTCCTTATCGAGTCTCTTTTGTAATTCAATGCATTGAAATATTTTAAATAATTTTTAATCATCAAAACAGCCCTTTCTAATGCACATACAGATTACCCGCTGATTTGTAAACTGAATTAACATACTTCAAATATAAATATATAAATATATATACACTATTTGAACACCTCTATTTGAAATGTTGACCCTTTAATGACTTGACACCATTTCGAATGCTATTTAAAATTATTCACTTTTAACTTTGATCTTCGTTGATATCTTGTTGAGCTTTAAAAGGTTACAAGTTATTTCTTTGTTAACATAAATAGCAAATCAGAGGCAACTTTCTTTGTTCACACACTTTGCTGAATATGAAGCAGTTATTTGTTAACAATACACACCTGTTTATCAATCCTTTCGCAAGCTCCCAAAATGGTATTTTGTGTGACTTTGTGCCTCCCATTGTGGCCATTAAAATATCCGCACTCAGGGTCTGGCCGATGAATAAAACAAATAACAGGCTACATATTCGATACATGATTCTGCAAAATAATCATTCATTACAAAGTTAAATCTTTTTTGTTGAATTTAAAATCACAATTCTATACGATTATTAATTTATTTTAAGCACTGACCTACCGATTGCTTCAACTTCAGAAGCGAATTTAAAATCAAATTCCCCTGAGGCTAGACATTTTATAGGTATAATTTCCAACACGAGTACATATACATACATACGCACATATATATATAGGTATATGTACCTTTATATATAGTATAAAAGTGGCCAACGGTCACTTAGAACGTGTAATCGAGCGTTTAATGCTCATAACTCTACCACCCAAAATAATATGAGTTTTTAATTATTCTGTTGTTTATCAAAAGGAAAATTAGATAACCCATTAAGCCGGGTACAACAGCACAGTATTTGCGAAAGTCAACGGACGTGCGAATTTAAAACATATTTAAACTTTAACATCTACAAGCATCAAATAGATATTAAAAGAAACTATAAAGTAACGACAAAGTAATTTAAATGTTCTAGCTTTAGGGTAGTATAATTAAGCTATAACTAGTCGGAGCTGATTTCTGGAACACCCTGTAAGGTGTATTAATTAGGAAATTAATAATTGATTCTATTGAGAGTAACGACAAATATTAATAATTTCCTGTAAAATGTATATCTTTATTCGGTAGGGCATATTTACAACTGGAGAGTAAGTTATAAATCACAACAAGCTTGCTTCCGCCCGGGTCTTCTAGGTTAAGAGTATTTAAGTTGAAATGTACGAAAAAAGTAATTAAGTCTCTCAACATAATAAATCTTTTGAATACAACGCTAATGCACCGAGCTAATAAATATAATTGTTAGGAAATGGCGCCTAAAAGCAATTCGCAGTTTTTACTTATATATAACTTATTATATAACCTGTGAGTATATAAATCTAGGAAAAGTTGTCATTATATTATTATATATTATTCAGAAGCAAAACATTTTTAAAGGAAGTGAAATTATATTTATTTTTAATCACCTTAAACAAACAAAATGTTTTATTTTTTAGCTATAAACAAAAACGATTTAAGCAAGAAAGGCAAGATCGGTCTTAGAATACTTGACAATACTTTGTGGGCTAAGAGGTCATCTTGCTAAATTGCGTCCACTATCCTATGATAGTTATACTATCCTGCTTGGAAGATACAAATTCCCTAAACGCTAAAGTGTCAGAAACACAATTGATATAATATGATATGATATGATAATTATATTCATCTTTGAATGAATATAATTATAATTTTAAGTGCAAGTTCATACACCTTAAATAATAAAAAGCTTGGACGATAAATCTGCTTATTGGGTGTTATAAATTGATAAAGAAAGCTGACCTAATCCAAAAGAGAGCTCGTCTGTATCGCACTTCGATAGTTAAATATAGTTCAGTTGGCTTTAACACCAAAACGTAGTTATTATGTAAACTTTTCTTTTGTTTATTTTAATGATTGTTATATGAATATTTACCAACTGCTCTGCAGGAAATGCAAATCACGTGCAACAGCGAAACTATTTATACCAAAATTGAAACGTAATTACAAACGGTTTCCAAAACTCCTCAGCATTCACGGAAGACTGCAAAACGAAAATGTATTTCGTATTTATCTTTTCTCAAAATCTGTCTAAACAGAATGCGTTACAAAGATTTTCAAGGGAATGTGAATTATTGAAAACTATGTTGACTTTAATGTAACTTTTGTTGGGTTTGCATATCTTTCTGGTATACCCTATAAACAATGGCTAGCAAATGGTATAATAGTGGAAATTAAAAGCAACATATTTGTATCTTATGGGATTGAATTGAGAATTGTCTAGTCAATTACTCTCTAGAGCATTCTTGTTTGCTAAGATTATAATTACACTTATTTACGTCCTCGAATCAACGAGGAATTGAGAAACATGTTGTTACTTAAAACTAAACTAGTCCAAGTATCTGACTTACCTCGAGGGTATAATAATATTGTACGCTTGTCTGCAGTATTTAAGCAACTGCTCAATTTAGGCACTTTTAGCTTCTTGGCTTTCGAAAAGCTCACGATCGAGATTTCAACTACAAAAACCAAGTAAGGGTAACTAGCGCTACGGTTGAGCTTGAATTCCCCATATATAACCAGTTTGAGCATAAAGAGTAGTAGACTGAAATAATTACCATCATTTACGTGCACTGGGTTGAATGCTCCCAAAATGAAAATTAAATTGCAGGCCTTGTAAACGTTGCATAGAGTAGTAATGAATTATTACAAAAATACTTATAATAAGGGAGCGTAATCATAATTAAACAATAATTTATATATTGTTTATATTAAGTATATGTAGGGAGATAAATCTGCATACTGTTTGACCTATTTAGAATTTTTAAGCAAATGATTTTAACTGACCTTTCTTACAACTTTCATTCAATTTACTTAATATTGTACGAGTATATGTAAATAATAGAGCAACAAACAAACGAATGCCCATTGACAAAAGAATATTCTTACAAAAAAAATTTTCTTCTTTATCTTTTTTACATATACTTGAAAAAATGTTTTAATTTGCGAATTTAAAAATCGAATTCCAAATTAAATGAACGCCTTTCGTATCCGATGTCGCAAAAGTAGTTTTGGCATTACAAAACTGACCACAAATCCATGATTAGCACAAATTGAATTTGGATTTTTTAACATAACCAGTTTGCTAGCTGAACAATGATTTGCAACTGTGGCCAAAAAGCATGGCAAACAGTGTGCATAGCTCTTAAACACTTGCTTGGGAGTAGTTAAAATCTATCACGATTTGGTTGACACATAAAATGTGCATTACAAATCGCTCAAATCTGACAACTATATCGTCTAGCCGTAGTGCCAATTAAAAAAACACATGTACCGAAGACAATTCATCAACAACAAGATTGCATAATAAATATGTATGATACAAATGGGTTTTTTTTCTTTCTGAAAATTATGCCTAATTTGTCGCCAAGGGTATGAATGCTTTGGCCTGCTGGAGATGAATACATACATCCGCGTAGATGTTTGATTTATAGTATTTTGTGTGTGTTTTTTTTTGATTTGCAACTAATTACCCTGTCAGTTTTATGTGCGCAGTTAAATAATGAAATGAAACATGCCCAAAAATGTGTCGAGATTTTTCACACACATACATCGATCAAAAATGTTTTGTCGCAAGATGTGCAAAAAAAAAACAATAATAATAATAAAAAAAAGAAATTACGCAAGTACAAAACAAACAAAAATTGTATAAACACGTTTTTAAAACATATTTTGACTATTTAAAACAAACGATATTGCATTGAAAAAAACGCCCACAGAAAAAAATAAAAAACAATCAATTTGCTTTAAGTAAAAAACTACTCATCATTCCTATTGTCAATGTCACTTGCAATTTGTGATGGCTTTTTTCTTTTGCTGATTTTTTTACATTTAAGTTATTTTGCTTGTGCCAATTCACTGCAAATAAATTATTTACAGATGGGACAAAAAAGGCGCACAAAAGCCGCTAATCGAGCAGAAAATTAATTTTTTTTCGAAAAAATATAACTAATTAGCATATTTCAGACTGGTTTGCAAAAAAAAAACAAGAAAATAAAAAATAATCCAAAATGAACTTTCAAATTAAATGTGTAACTTTTATTTGGTGATATTTTTTTTATAATTTTCCTTTTGGTCTGGTGGCAAATGTGAGCTAATTATATAATATAAACATGCCAACACATATATAAGTACATGATATAAATAACAAGTGTGACTGCGCAACAAGTTCGTGTCGCAAGTCTTTTGTTTTTTTTTTTGTTTTTTTTTTGTTGCTTCTCCAATTTGTCGACAGAGTTTTTCTTGAACCGTCAACCGTCAACGGGCAAAGTTGGCCGCTTGCATCGCTTTGACCTTGCGCTGACCCAACGCAGCGCCACCTGCTGTTATTATTGTTGCAGTTATGTTTTGGTCGTTTTTTATTTTGGGGGTCTTTCTTTATTTTGCGCAATCAGTTGGCTTTCGCGCCGGTTTTCTGTTGTCGCAATTTCGTGTTGTGCAAATACAGATGAATTCCCACACAAATACACACTTGTATATGCAGTGCGTGTGTGTGGGTAATTTCAGCATGTACGTGCGTATTTGTGGTAGGCTGAAAATCTGGTTATCAATTGCGTTAACAACAACGTAACTATCTGGACTCTCAGTTAAACTTTTGCTTTCTTTGCATTTGGTGTTGATTGGTATTTGGTAATCTTTATTGCTATGTAATAAATTACACATTTAGCACATTCGATTTGCATATATGTATGTATATGTATATGTCATATGTACCTAGTATTTTCCAAAAATCAGGTCAGTTATTATTTCTTAAAAATGTCTTATTATTTTCGTTGCACTTTATTTCGTTGTTTTGTTTTTGTTTTGGTTTTTTAGTGTTGCACGTTTCATTGGCATCCGTTCAATTCAATATTATCGTTGCGGTCGTGCATAAGAGAAGCAGTTAACATACTTTCACCAATGCAAATGGATTATTTAATACAGGTATATAATAAATAAAGCGCAGCATTTTTGCACACAGAGTGTCCACTTTCACGTAACTGTTACCGTAAACTGCTTAGTGCATCCTCGAAATTGAATGCAAGAATAACAGAAAAAATTTACTTTTACTGCCTTGCCACCACCACTGACGACACTTATAAATTCGACATTATTTTCCAAATACATGGAGCATAACAACAAACAACAAGAAAAGACACTAGCTACATATGGGTGTATGTGTACTTTTAGCTAACAAAAACAATTTTTCTTTTTCTTGAAGCGAGTTAAACGGTTAAACGTGTGCAGCGTGTATGTAGTTTCTCCGCGCGATTCCATTGACTAACTAAGCGACTTGTTGTTGATAAAAACGTCGTTATTACTTTTTCGGAGTCAGCGTGTTGAATGTAACGACAAAAACGTAACGTAACGCTGACTGTTAAGGAACTGTATTTTTTCTTGGTATTTTTTTGCGCTTTTGTTAGTATTTTAAAACTCTGCGTGAAAAATGGCAAAAGTTGCAGAGGCTAACCAATTCGTATTATTAAGAGGGACGACTTGTGCACTTTGAATAATTAAAAATAACCCAATGCCATCTATAAAAATAAGCTGACAGATGGCGCTTCTAAGCTAAGAAATAATGTTGCATACTTTTGTGTACGCAGCTCAGAACCCTCTGCATATTTAGTTCAATTTTGAAAGTGATGATTATTCAAGATCATGGTTCTGTGTGTAAATTGCAAGTCTCGGAAACCAACCAAATTGTATTATTATATGTTATACGTTATGTTATACGAACAAGAGTGACTTGGAATATAAAAGAAAATTACCCAATGGAAACTACAAGCGGAGAGATGAAGCTGCTAAGCTATAAATATAAAATATAATATAAAATAATATAAAATACTGCATACTCTTGTGTACGCAGCTTAGATCTTTTTATAGTCAGTCGTCTTACACCGGAAGTACAACCGGAAAATTTGTCTTAACAGAGATTTGGAGCTTGCTCATGGCTAAAATGAATCATTGCATCAACAGACGTACTACTTTGTACGTAAATAAATGTGCACGTGCGTACTCGCTGTAAGCTATAACAAAGAAATTTGAGTGACTTAGAGATTGGGATTCCAAGCTGTTCGAAAACTGGTTTAAAATTTCCCAGCTAACTGGGAGAATATAAATAGCGCAACCCTGGTGTTTGCCAATTAGTCAATAACTATAATACAAGTTCACAAAACTAGTCAAAGGGAGCTTTGCGATTCTCCCGCTTTTGCTCCCACTCTCTCACTCTTTTTCTCTCTTTCGGGTGATTATACATGTGTTTATATTTGTTTGTGATTGTGTGTGTGTGTGTGTGAAGATGAATGTGTAGATTTATCAGTAAAGTGAGTCTTGCTGGTCTAAGGCCAATGTCAGTTGTTCTGTTGTTCTCCGTGAGTAAGGTTCGTCTCTCAGCGGTCTGGAAGTCTGTCGCTTCTGAATAAAACTATACGTCAATTATATATTAAATAATCGCTAAATCTACAATAAATACAGTAAAATACACACTCAAATATATATATATATAAATATATATATGTACAAATACATGCAATACATGCATATATACATATAAGTATAAGTGAACAGAGATACTTACACACACACAGTGTGTGTATGCACAGTGCATTCCGGTTTTGGATTAATCAACAGATCGACAACAAAAACAAAAACGACGACTTTAACTCAATACTGATATAAAAGTTGTGCGACGTCAGTGGCTCGTTTAAATTCATAACAAAAACACAAAAGTCCCAATCATTGGGAAATCCAAATAAATTATCTACATATATACAACTTTTTCAGGTCGGCCAACATAATCGATTACAACCAAATTATCTATTATTTTAACCGAAATCTTGGAAGAGAAAACCCCAACATGGTTTTAGCAGGTAAAGAAGAGATAAGCGCTGTACATATTTACAAGTTCCGGCATTTATAGTCTTAAATTCTGACTTTACGGACTCAGTAATAAAAAAAACACTTACATTTTTATAAATTATTTTGTGTCAAACTAAAAACTAAATACATTTGCAGATAATGTTATGCGACTGGGTGCCGGCATATTATTGCTCTGTGTAATTTGCTTGGGACAGCGATTTCAGCCATTATCTCAGGGCAGCACTTTGGAGGCACTGACCCCGCCGGCTGCCTTTCAGTCCAACAATAATCCGAATCAAGCTTTACTCTCCAATTTTAAACCAGAGACGTTGCGTGCAATTGCAAAGGGTGCCCAGGAATTTGGACTCGAGTTCCTAAATCGCGTCTCCATGGGCGTGGCGGATACCAACACTGATTTTATGATATCACCATTCTCGGTGTGGTCACTGCTAATACTGCTCTACGAGGGCGCCGCTGGCCAAACATACCAGGAACTCCGCAACGCGCTACGAATCAGTGTCGATGACACCCAATTGCGATCGGTTTACCAAGTGTGGAGTTCATATCTCAAGTAAGTGAAGATCTTCCCAGTTAAAATTAAATTGGACCGAGTAATTATTGATTCAATTAGTACAAAAACCTCAACCATTGAGGTGGCTTCGCTGCAAGCACTCTACACGGATAAGGAATCTCCAGTGAAGAGCAGCTATCGCAGTGCGGTCAAGGCTTATCAAGTAGAGCCCGTCGAGGTGGATTTCTACAAACGTGAGACGATATTCCTGATCAATGATGCCACAAATCGCACAACACGTGGCCTCATTCCTTATGCGGTGCTGCCACAGGAAATTTATGGTGCCAAAATGTTTATGCTGTCCTCGCTGTTTTTCAAGGGCCAATGGAAGGTGGGGCATCTATATAGACGGCACAACTGATAAATCTTATATATAAGTTATGATTCCCTACAGTTTCCCTTCAATGAGTCTCATACGCACGCGGAGCCGTTCTACAATGAGCAGGGCTCATTTGTCTCTCAAGTGCAAATGATGTCGCAAATGGGCAATTTTCCCTTTGTGACCAACCTTGAGGGCTTGGATGGTTATGTGCTGGAGCTGCCGTACGGTGTCCAGAATCGACTCTCGATGATTGTTGTGCTGCCCAAGCGAGGCTTCAAGCTCAAGGACATTGCCAGCAATTTAAATGAAATCGGCTTGTCGCCCATTTTGCAGCGTTTGGAGAAGTTTGCTCGTGATGCCGCCGAGGACAATGAGGTGGAGGTGCTCATGCCCAAGTTTAGCACAACGACAGACTTTAATTTGAGGAAACTGCTCGAAGGGGTGAGTTGTTAAATTGTAGACCACTTAACACATACGATAATATATATAATTTCCAGATGGGCATACGAGATTTGTTCAATGAGAACACTGCCAATCTCAGTCGCCTTGCCGACGGCTTGTACGCCAAACTCTGCGTGCATGCCACCAAGATCATTGTAGATGAGCAGGGCACCACTGCAGCAGCGGTTACTGCCTCTGTGCTGAGCAACAAGTCGACGCCACCAAAGTTCCAGCTGAATCGACCCTTCCTCTATATGATCGTGGAGAAGTCGACGGGTCTGCTGCTCTTCGCCGGTGAAGTGAAAAATCCAAAGTCGTCTTAAGAATGAGATTTATTAAATGCTAGAACTTAAATAAACGAAAAATACCCCGCGAGTCTCATTTTTTCGCACGACCCGCTGCTTTTTTGCCACCGATCGGTTGTTGTTTGTCCTTGCCGGCCTTGCTGGAAATAAGCGGATGAGTTTCTGCAAAGCACACAAAAAAAAACCGCAACAGCAGTTTGGTGAGTGCAGATCTGGAGTAAGGATCAGGGTCTAGCTTACCATCGGTGGGTGCATCTGGCAGACTTACATCGTAGTGTTGCATGCGTCTACGCTTGGATGCCATGATGTCGTCTTCATAGTCACGCGAATCGTTGCCCATCAGCGCTGAGCTTGGCTCCATGTTGTCTTGCGGCGTCCAGCCATCCTCAGGATCTTCCACCTCCGGTGCCATGGGCAGAAATTGTAGAGCATTCTCATCTTCGCCCTCCTCATCAGAGGAGCAAAAGGCGGCAACTGGTTCAACTTTTTGCACATCAACTTCGATCTCCTCATCCTGTTGAGCATCGGCATTCAAGTCTACAGATTTATCCTCATCACCAATATCGAACTCAGACTCGCGTTCCTCGTACTCAACATTCTCGTCCAGTTCCTTGAAGTCGGGCGCAAATGCCGACCAGTTCTCCACCTGATTTTGTGCCCATATCGACACCAGGCCCGAACTAATACTAGCTATAATTGGACGCACTGGATGCCAGACAACATCCAGCAGCAGTTCACCCTTAGTGCCATGCAGTATCTTGACCAGATTACCAATCGACTTTTCCCAAATATAAAGCGCATGCTGGCGTGCGCTGCCAGCACAAATGTATTCACCGTCGCCAGAGAAACAACATTTCTTCCACGTCGTTCTGCAAATGCAATCAGAATAATCAGAAGAGCGAATTGCAGTCAAGTTAGGGCGCTTACTTGTTAACCAGATCCTGCAGTTTTTGGATAGGTTCCGGTTCCCCATCCTTGCCCAATGTAATAATCTCCTTGGAGTCATAGACGCGTATTACCCGATCCGATGTATTTATGAGAAAGGCGCTACAAAATACAGTTGAAAAGCGTAAAGATGCATGCATTGTCATGGAAAATGTATATATATGCTAGACTTACTCGCCTCGTCGAGCGAATTCAATACTTTTCACTGCTGTCGCACTCGATGTGCCAACAATGATGCGAAAACTGGCAACGACTTCAAATGTTTCCACATCCAAAACAAGAATTTTGCCTTTGGCATTGCCTGTGTAAATGTGCTTGCCACGACGATCGAACGAGGCCACTATGTTCAAATCGCCCTGCCAAATGAGATACAATTAATATAAACACTATACAACAAGTGGATTCCCTTTTGGGGTAACTCACATCCGAATCCAGCGGCAAACATCGATGTGTGCCGGCAATTTTAACTAGCACCGCTGCATATCGCATGGGACAAACCAGCAGACGGCTGTCGTTTCGTGGATCAAACTGGACTTTTAGCACCGGAGAGGGAAAACGATACTTGTGCTCCAGTTCGCCGGTGAGCACGTCCCAAATGCATACATTGTTGTCCGTGGAAGCGGAAAGCAACTGAAAATGGCAAATTGATTTACACGCTAACAACACTATGTATAATCAGAGAATGTATTCCGGTCACCTTGTGGCCATTTCTTGTCCAGCTGAGACTGCAAACAGGATGCACGTGTGCTGAAATTATTTTAGCAATGCCGCGCGTCAAAAAGTCCCAAACCACAATGCGTCCATCGTTGCAGCCGACGGCGAGCAAAGTGCCGTATTTGTTGAAGGAGCAGGTTACCGCCAGTGATATACAGTCCAGCGAGCCATCAAACTCCTCCGGATAGTTTTGACCAAACGATTCTATTCAAGAATATTCCAAAATTGAAATGTTTTCAACGAAAATAACGCTAGGCTTACCCAGCAGTTCCAAATTCATGTTTGGGTCTTTTCTTCTTTGATATGTCCATTCACACAAATATGTGCATGTGTTATCGTAAATCGATCTTAAGAATCGCCGATAGACGGTGGGAATAGAACCAGTCGGTATGAACTAAATGCATGACTTTTGTCATTAAATTCTTTTCAACATTCGGTCACACCAGATCCGAGTGGGTTTTGTGCGCACGTTGTACGTAAAAGTTTTATAAATCGATTATAATTGCCTTCAAGTTTCTTAAAAATATCGAAATAGTGCAGCAACATTAACTAAAACATATATTCTATCAACTAACATACCAATTGGGTCATTTACAAATTGGATGTGCTTGTGAAATGATTTTTGTGTCTACGTCACCTTTGGAGCCCCTCTCTCATCCGCTTGCTCTCACTCGCGTTCATTATTTTGCTCTCATTTTCTCTGTCTTTCCCTCTCTCTTTCTGTCTCTTAAGTGAAGTGAAATAATAAGTTTGATTTTCAAGTCAAGTTTAAATAGTACTTTTGATTTCTTTGCTACAGCAGCTCTCGTATCAACGTTTTAAATAATTGTGTTATTTTTTGCTCAAATCGAAATTTGTTATAGCGCTCTCAAACTTCACTTTCTTTTTAGCTGTTTTGTTGCTATTGTTTTCTATTTTTTTGTCCCAGCTTTCTTTATCCTATCCACACATAAATATATGTACGCAACATCTACAAATATACACATACTTATGTTTAGTGTTTAATTTTATTTATATTTTTTAGTGTATTTATCGCCAACCACGTTAAAAGGAAGAACGTGAATGTGAATACAAAAAAACGCAACACAAAACTACATATAAAAAACCAACAAAAAATAACAACAAACAACAATCGTTACATTTCCACATTTCGCTGGCAGAGAGTGCAAGTTGAAATTAAAAAGTCCCCCCAAATTTGCACAAAGGGCTCCCCGTAAAATAATTAGCAAATAAATCCGCAAAATGTCTGGCGAAGAAACGTCTGCTGATCGCAATGTCGAAATATGGAAAATAAAGAAGCTCATCAAAAGTCTCGAAATGGCACGTGGGTGAGTAAAACCAATCTTCAATAATATATATTTATTTTTCAATTTGTATTTTTTATGCACTCGACTAAATTTTTTTCTCGCTTCGCTTTGTTTGTGTGCGTGTGGTGGGTATATACGAAAAATGTCATGCTGTGGGGAGCAGTGGGGTGGGAGACGTGGCAGAGATATGCATCGCGCCGTCGCCGAACATCGAATGCTGCCCGAGGAGTGAGTGTAATGGCCGATTTGTTGCCTATTTTGCACTCCTCACCCCACTTTGTTGACCATCAATTAGCGCTGGCATAAAAAACATCGAAAAAGAAAAGAAAAGCACAGTGGTTTAAATATGTCGTTGCATATTACAGTTAATGTGCAATATGCAATTTCCTTCTGCGATTTGCTTTAAACCATTTCGACTCATGTGCGTGGCTTTCGTTGGTAACAACCAAAAAAAAAAAGAAGAAAAAAGTCCCATATCTGTGTTGCGTTGCCCCACACTCTCTCACACACACAGACAGACAGCACGCACTCACACACAAACAAACACAGAACTCTCAGTTAATGCTCTCGTTCGCTCTCTCACTCTCTCTCTCTCATGCGCTTGCAAAAATTATACATTGAGAGCAACACGTTTTTGTCAGGTTTTTATCAGTTTAAACCAGACGAAGAGAGTGAATGAGTAATGCAAATGCTGTGTTGGCAACAAAAACCAAACATTGATTGCAGCTGATATGTAATGGTGCCAGTTGGTATAAATTAAACTTGCATCTAATTAAGAATATGCATCTAGCCAGTTGGTGTAAGTTAAACCTGCATATAATTACGTATATGCATCTAGCACATAGCAACGACTTTTTCTGTTGATATCGTTATTCAAGCCTTTGTTTAATCAACAGAAATCAAAGTAGAGTTGTTTGTGTGAACCATAACAAATCATGCAATTTGCCAATCACAATGATTTCGAGGAACCACCTGAAACGGCGGTATCGTGCCAGCTGAAGGTGGGCCTTGTGTATATCGTATGCAATTCATTTACATGGGAAACAAATTATCGATATATTTATTGTTAATTTTAAATATCTCTCTTATATATATTAACGAATTATTCTTGTTTGATTTAGAAATGGCACCAGCATGATTTCATTGATTATTCCGCCTAAAGATCAAATCTCTCGCGTCAGCAAAATGTTGGCCGATGAATTTGGTACGGCCTCCAACATCAAGTCGCGAGTCAACCGCCTTTCCGTCCTGGGCGCAATTACGTCGGTGCAGCACAGACTTAAGTTATACACCAAAGGTGAGTGATTCAACAAATCATTCGCAATTTAACTAATTAATGTCCCTTTAATTTTGACAGTGCCTCCTAATGGTTTGGTCATTTATTGCGGCACAATTGTCACAGAGGAGGGCAAGGAGAAGAAAGTTAACATTGATTTTGAGCCCTTCAAGCCAATCAATACCTCACTATATCTGTGCGACAACAAGTTCCATACGGAGGCACTCACTGCCCTACTCGCCGACGACAACAAGTTCGGCTTCATTGTGATGGATGGTAATGGCGCTCTTTTTGGCACCCTGCAGGGCAATACGCGCGAGGTGCTCCACAAATTCACCGTCGATCTGCCGAAGAAGCACGGACGTGGTGGTCAGTCCGCTCTGCGTTTCGCCCGTCTGCGCATGGAGAAGCGTCACAACTATGTGCGCAAAGTGGCCGAGGTTGCCACACAACTGTTCATTACGAATGATAAGCCAAACATTGCTGGCCTCATTTTGGCCGGTAGTGCGGACTTCAAAACTGAGCTCAGTCAATCGGACATGTTTGATCCCGTAAGTAATCCCAAAACAATGCCTGCTAAGGCAAAGGCTGGTTCCACTGGCTTCAAAGACGATCCGAAGACAATTGCGTATGTCTTTTATTTTCGCATTTATCCTACAAAATTACTATAAATCGTCAGTTAAACAGCCAGTGGAGCAACATATCATCCTGAATGATCCTAAACAAACGTATGCAACTTTTTGTGGAACAAATCAAGCAGACACCAAAGAACTAATACAAATCTTTTCAAAATTGCAGCGTTTACAAACAAAAGTGATTAAACTGGTGGACGTGTCTTATGGCGGCGAAAACGGTTTTAATCAGGCCATCGAACTAGCCGCTGAATCGTTGCAAAATGTCAAATTTATACAGGAAAAGAAACTCATTGGTCGTTACTTTGATGAAATTTCTCAGGTGAGTGATGATAAAGCACTCCAAAGCAGCACAGTAAATGAATGAAACAAACAATTTACATTACAAGGATACTGGCAAGTACTGTTTTGGTGTAGAGGACACTTTGCGAGCCCTCGAAATAGGCTCTGTTGAAACTTTGATTTGCTGGGAAAATCTGGATATCCAACGCTACGTACTGAAGAACCATGCGAACTCGACGTCAACGACAGTATTACATTTGACGCCCGAGCAGGAAAAAGATAAGTCTCACTTCACGGACAAGGAGGTATATTGTATATACAAATGATTGCCATAATTTTGTTATTAATAATTATATAATTGCAGAGCGGAGTTGAAATGGAGTTAATCGAGTCTCAACCGCTTTTGGAATGGCTGGCAAACAATTATAAAATGTTTGGTGCCACACTTGAGATTATCACGGACAAATCTCAGGAGGGCAGTCAGTTTGTGCGAGGTTTCGGTGGCATTGGCGGTAAGTCGCTAGCAATTAGCAAACTAAGTTATATATACTTATATCTGAACAATCTGTATATAGTGAGAGAGTAAGCTACAAAATTAATTACGTATCTACTGTTTCCATTCCTCTTCCTCCTTCATGCTGCTTTTAAACGTAACTCTAAATGTAACTTGGTCAACCTGACGTCGATCCTTGTGCATAACACCATCAACTTTAATTATTTTAATATACACATAACAAATGCATAAATATTTATATATATATGTACATATATCTTACGAATAATATGTGTGTGTATATATAGGAATTTTACGCTATAAAGTAGATTTTCAATCGCTCCAAGCCGATGAACCGCTGGAGGACGTTGACCTCGATGATTATTAAAAAAACAAAAATAAATAGAAAAAACAAAACCAAAAAACAAAAAACAAAGAATAAAATCAAACCAACAAAAACAGCATTCGCACTGCATAGATTTTCGGATCTCAATACACAAATAATAATGTGTTTTTTAATTTCTTGTGAAACGCCATAAATTGTTCAAAAATTGATAGGAACCAATTTACTTGCCGCATAGTTTTTATCTACGTAAATTTCAAAATAGCAGTTTATTCTAAATTCGGAAATAGATGCTCCCCATTGCATCGTTCGTTCGTTTTAGACATGTATTTACGTATATAGTATATATAACTTGGCCACGTTTCATATTTACAGCCCAACAATTATTTTTACGTTTCTTTAAATTCATTTTCAATTCACGTCCATTGGGCTTAAATCAATATTATATTCTGCTTATCTTGATAAAAAGTTTTCAGGCATCTATTATGAAATTCTTTTCATTGTCTTCTATCTGACTGTTCTGATATTGCAAAGTAAATATGAAACAAATCTTATATGTTTGAAGTATATACCTACTTAGTCATGTACGTGTACGAAGGACATATTAAGTGAACAAAGCCATATACGTTTAAATATATGTATATATATATATAGCAGCATAGCAGGAAATGCCGAAAGAAAAACATATATACACTTATATTTAAAAAATTAAAAATCGATGTATTTACAACAACAGCATTAATTGAACAGCGTACTAAAATAAATAAACATTTGAATTGAATGGAGTTTGCTCTGCTGACTTTTATATAATTCTCGTTAAATAATAGATCAACTGAAACTGTGGCATTATACATTATATTTATATATACTCGTATCTGACAAGCATTTATAATATTTACATAGGCAATTTCTTTGTTTGAATTTGACACAAATTAAAAGCGAAAACTTATTAAGTACACAAACAAACAAAATGCATAACAATAGATGAACAAACAAAACCTGAATAAAAAATTTAAAATATACACCTCCCGAAATCATAAACGAAACTTCATACAAATTATTAAAAGAGTATTGTATTCATATTGGGTTCTTAAGTAGATAGATCGATCAGATTTTAGACACTTTTGGAGCCTGCCCTTGAAGAAACATGAGATCAACGAATCAATGGAATTGCCTCAAAGGAATCAGCTTAAACTAAATCCAATCACTCTTCCAAAGCACAGGACTGCACTGCGTACTTTTGAACCCGTAATAACAAAAGATTAATTTTAAAAACTTATGGAAATTTTCACATCATATATATATATTATATATACAACTTTATTTTTTATACATTTCAAATGTTATCACTTTATTTGTATTGAATGTTTCAATGTTAATGTGTTGTTGTATTATTTTGATTTTTCTTTAATTACATTTTTCATATTTTCCCTTGCTTGATTTCAATTACGCTTAATTCTTAGTTTTAATATTTGATTTCATTAATTTATGCTGATATTGCCATTATCTAATTTTGAATAATGCCCGTGCTCTTCACAGGTATCCTGCGCTACAAAGTGGATTTCCAGAGTATGCAGCTCGATGAATTGGACAATGAGTGCTTCGACTTATCCGACTACTAGATAATTTTGCCTTGTTGTAATCAGATTTTTTACAAATTACAAACCATCGACCGCAAATTGAAAATTGTTATACATAAAAGAATACAAAATCGAAGAGAGCAAATAGAATATTTTAATAATATACACAAACACAAACACACACACACAAACACAATCCTTCTTCCATTTTAATGTTGTTGGCGAATAAAAATAAAAATACAAATAATACACATAAACCATAAACACAAATAAAAGAAAAAAGATATAATGT
This sequence comes from Drosophila mimica, assembly GCA_037043585.1. Classification (NCBI taxonomy): domain Eukaryota; kingdom Metazoa; phylum Arthropoda; class Insecta; order Diptera; family Drosophilidae; genus Drosophila; species Drosophila mimica. The sequence continues at coordinate 1,082,082 of JBAMBE010000396.1, forward strand.
TAAATCAAGAGAACAAAAAAATATATAAAAAGGAAACCGTTTTACGTGAAACAAAAAAGTTTTAAACTTTTCTTTCTATTAATAAATTGTTATAATGGAAAAATCGAATTAAGAAAAATGCCTTTGATCAAAGCTGGCAAAGCTCGCCCAGTCGCTCAATCTCATCCAGTATAACATCCAATTCTCCAGCTTCGAGCACGGGAAAACACGTGAGCACCATGCGAAAGAAGTTGCCCAACTGGCGACTAGTTAACGGCGAATAGCCAACCATCAAGGTACCACTGTAGGCCATCTGCTCCTTGACTTTGGGTGCAACCTGTTCAAGAGGCATTCGTTATTTATTAAATATAATCGAGGATTGGCGTGACCTACTGTATGCAGACGCGACCACCACTCTGCCGTCTCCTCGGATGCGCTCGGGACACGCATTGACTTCGGTATATACCAGAAGCAAACATTCGAGTACTCGTGCTGCTCCAGCACAAGGCGGAAACGATCCGAACGAGAGCGCAACTTCTGCTCCAACAGGCGGGACATCTCGATGGCGTGATCAACCAGATGTCCATAGTTCCCATATCCGCGTGCTTTCAGCATTAGCCAAAACTTGAAGGCGTCTATTTTGCGACCACACTGAACGCTCTTGTTGCCGGTGTCGTAGCTGACGTCATAGAATTTGTCCTGCTGGAATAGATAGTTTACCTCAATGCTGTTGCAGTGCGCCAGGAGATTGGGCTCGCGAGTGAGGAACAGCGAGCACTGCAACGGCACACCGAGTGTCTTGTGCGGATTCCAGGAAAAGGAGTTGGCCCGTTGTAACCCAGCCAGCAGTGAGCGATGCTTGTAGGCCAGCAATGCTGCACCGCCCAGACAGGCATCCACATGTAGCCAGAGTCCATAACGTTCCGCGATGTCAGCAATGCCGGCGATATCATCGAATGCGCCCAGGACTGTTGTGCCCGCGGTGGCATTAATGAAGAACGGGTCGTGGCCGCGTGTTTGAGCTGCCCTTATCTTATCTTCCAAGTCAGCCAGAGACATTTGACCTCTGGCATTGGTGCGCACTGCGATGCAGTTATCGGCTCCAATGCCCAACCAGTGAGCAGCTTTCTTCAAACTGTAATGCCCATCCTCAGAGGTGAAGATCACAAGTGGTCGGATGCCAAACATGCCCGTGGATTTAACATTCGGTAAGCGTTTATAACGAGCCAACACCAGACCGTACATATTCGATGTGGAACCGCCTGGTGCCAGAATGCCATCGCCTTGGCTATATCCGGCTAAACGGCAAACCGTTGATATTACCTCTGTCTCAATCAGGCTGAAAACCGGCGCCACCTCAAAGGTGTAGCTGAAAGTGTATATTTTTGTCATATCTATAGATAATATTTGTTAATTATATTACGAGCTGGTATTCAATGCCTCTGTAATCCAAGCACCAGCCAATCCAAAGGGATCCAACTGTCCAAACAACTGATTGTGAAATCGTCCATGTGAGGTTTTCACGGAATATTGAATGACCTGCTGACAGATCCGCTCGATGTCCAAGAGTGTGCTAGATTCATTTTCCTTGATTGCCAGATCTATATGTTTCTGCGAGCGAGATATGTATGTAAAGTATTGTGCTAAGTAGGAAGAATATTGCACCCGTCGAAAGATTACGAAATCGTTCCAATACATTAATTATGCAGCTGCACAATTAAAACTCTTTCAATGCTGAACATTAAAAAATATGCTTATCTTGAATCTGTCTCGGATTATTTGACGAGACGTTTAGACTTCGGTCCGGCTAATTAAAAAAGGGACTCACCTTCAGCTCGTCCGGCTGCATAAAATCGATTATTTTCTGTTCTTTCCACTGGTGAGGATCGGCACAGAGAGTCTCGTCCCTTTGCACCAGCTTGAAGACATGTTGTAAAATCTTCCAATCGTTCATTAACCCTTCGCGAACCCCATCGACAATAATTGAACGAGTCTCACTTGTGCCATCCATTTTATATGCTGTACTATAAGAGTATTTAATGCCACAACCTTTGCGGTCAGCTCTTCAATTGGAAATGGCAAGTGGATTGCGCGTTGCGCTGCATTGGACCTGATTGTCGATTGAATGCTTGTAAGAGTTGTAAATTAAATAATATATTGCTAAATGTGTACTTATTTTGTACAGTTAATAAATGAATGCTCAGAACATTAGGGTGAACCTCTCTTAAATCAATTACTGTCAAGTTTGACAAAGAGAATTGTAAAATCTCACTGGTTTTTATAACAACTCAAGAGTCTTTCTCTCTTCATTATATAATTTGCCCACAGTGACCGATAAGTATACCCATAAGTACCTTCAGTTCTCTCCGATTTCACCACAACCATAAAGTCAATTGTTAGTTTTTTCACGCGTTTTGCTTGTACTGAGTGGATGTGTGTCAATACTGATACGTTTTTATTTACATTAAGCACGTTAGAGTTGCGGCAAGTAGAAGGCGGAAAGACAATCGGTTTCCAAGCCGGTTTGTTGATAAGATACAACTACATATTTACATATAATATATTAATTTAATTTGCGAATGCAAAGCACGATCAACTTATCAGAATTTATAAATGACCAATCAAACCCGTGAGTGTATAAGCTGGGGGAGAAACTTTTGCATTTAACAGATCGCATAATAATATGCGTAAGGTTGACGAGTTAAGCCAAATTTGGTGTGCGACATATTTAAAAACGCCGCGCATGTAGTTTTAAATATAGTGTGCCCGTAAATGTCAAGCTATCGGATGTGACGCAAAAATTATCGATTAAGGGAATCGATAACGTAACAGCTGTGTTAGAATTGCCAGCAGCAGCCAACTTTGCGTTTATCACATTTTGGAATTAACAAATCGGGGAAAGCTATTTGTTTTGATTGTGCTATTAAATATATAATTGGCAAACATGGGGCGCGCTGAAGTTGGTACACCTAAGTACCTAGCCAATAAGATGAAGGCGAAGGGACTGCAGAAGTTGCGCTGGTACTGCCAGATGTGTGAGAAACAGTGCCGTGACGAGAACGGCTTCAAGTGCCACACAATGAGCGAATCCCATCAGCGACAGCTGCTGCTCTTTGCAGACGCGCCCGGCAAATTTCTACACAACTTCTCGAAGGAGTTCTCCGATGGCTATATGGAGCTGTTGCGCCGTCGCTTTGGTACCAAGCGCACTAACGCCAACAAAGTGTATCAGGAGTATATTGCGCACAAGGAACACATTCACATGAATGCCACTCGCTGGCTAACTCTGTCAGACTATTTGAAGTGGTTAGGACGCACTGGTCAAGTGGTGGCTGATGAAACGGAGAAGGGATGGTTTGTCTCGTATATTGATCGCAGTCCGGAGGCCATGGAGCGTCAGGCAAAAGCCGAACGCAAGGAGAAAATGGAAAAGGACGACGAGGAGCGAATGACCGAATTTATTGAACAACAAATTAGGAAGGCAAAGACAAAGGATGGCGACGTTGAAGAGGATCCGCAGAAGTACACAGAACTGAAGCGCGAAGAGGAGCAGCCTCTCAAGCTGGACATACGGCTGGAGAAGAAATTCCAGCCCGAATCAATATTGGGCAAATCTGCGCTACTCACCAAACGCACAGCCACCGAAACAGACGAGAAAGTTTTCAAGAAACCTAAACCAATGGCAGCCGAAAGCAGCACGTCCGCACTGGGTGAGATTATCAAACTCGAGGAGAAGAAGAGGGAACGTGACAATCGTAGGGAATATTGGCTTCACCCAAACATCGTAGTGAAATTCATTTCCAAATCAATGGGCGACAAGTTCTACAAACAGAAGGCTGTCGTCCAAGAAGTCATCGATAAATTTCGGGCGAAAATAAAGTTTTTGGATTCCGGCGAAAAGCTCAAAGTTGACCAGGTAGTTATGCGTTGAGTTTCTTATCGAAATTGAAATAAATAATTTTTAAACCATCTTTAAGGCACATCTGGAGACAGTGATTCCCGCCTTGGACAAAGAAGTGATGGTTGTTAACGGTGCCTATCGGGGCTCCGAAGCATTGCTCAAAAAACTAGACGAGCGAAAATATTGTGTTACCATAGAGATATTACACGGTCCACTAAAGGGACGTGTCGTGGACAACGTACAGTACGAGGATATATGTAAATTATATGGCACATAGCTTGCAACTGTATTTTTACTTAGATTAAGGTTAAAGATAGATGTAATTAAAATAAACTTTATATTTTGAATCTTAATACATTTCAATAATTAAATTGTTTCCTTAAGTATGCTATACTTTTGAATGGGAATGTTTCTGCCAAACTGGTCTTTTAATTTTAATCAAGCCAAAAATATTTTTATCGCAAATTGCGCGTTAAACTCAAAACACCTGCTGGCAATGACTTATTTTTAAACGTCGGCCAGATAGACTTAATGTGGGAAGCATATGTTTTGTGACCTACAAGAAAGGTGTGTAGTCTTGTAGGGTATAATAATGTTGACATAAAATCTAAATGGCATTATAGACATTTAAAAAAATTTGCATCCGGGTAGAGCTTATATATAAATACAACCCTTCGTTCTGTCACAATGATCAGATTTATATCCCAACTGGTAGAGAACTGAAAACCGTTGTTTATCAAATTGATTAGAATCAAATTACTATATCTAAATTTATGTTAATTCAATGAATTTGTCTGCAAGTGTATTTGGTTTTCGGCACTCTATCAAAAATCTGTTTTAATTATTTATTTTTTCATTTTGTTTAAAACAATGCAAAAAAAGGCTTATCAATACTAGAAGTTCGACCTACTTGCAAAACTTTTTGTTTAGAACCTAACTAACTCCACCCGGACATAGTTCGGCTCTGACTTGGTTGAAACTATAAATTTGAATTATGAGTATAAAACTGTTAAGCATTATTCTCATCAGCACAGTATTAGCCACACATGCGAATGATTCTACGCAAAACTGGTGGCAAGGAATTCCCAACGCTTTTATGGATCTGCTTACCATAAAAATGAACATTTTTACAGCATTTCCGCTTGAAATAGCCATAAATATTATTGATACTGTATGTAAGTATTGTGACAAATTTTAAAAAGGTAAAGGCTTTTTCCATCACATCATGCATCACAGGCTCATCCACAATGTATATTGGAAACGTTCCACCGCAAATAACTCCAGATATAACGAAGATGCACTTTCAGTACATGACGCCATGTCTGAACTATACTGTGCCATTGTTGAAAGCCGAAAAGCTATGGAATCATCCAAGATTCCGACAAAATCGCAAGTTGGTCATTCTAGCAACTGGGTGGACAAATACAGTCAACGATTCAGCAACCATAGAGATGATATCGAAGGCTTTTATGTGCCGGCCTGGTGTTAACTTTGTGGTAAGGTAAAGTAAAGCATCTCTCAAGTCCTTATAAACTTAAGTTTATATTAATTTCAGATTGTGGATGTAGCCTATTATGTGGACACCTTGTACAAGTGGTCGGCTTTCAATACGGATTTAATTGGTGAGCACCTGGCTGTTGGGTTGCAGCACTTGGTCAAAGTGATGCCGCTTATTGACATTCACTTGATTGGTGAGTTTGCACAGCTTTAGTTTCTGCTAGATTTACATACATTATAAATTGACACAGGTCATTCATTGGGTGCACATATTATGGGCAAAGCTGGTCGCTCTTTCGAGCGACTTACAGGACGTTTGGTGTCCCGCATAACTGGTCTGGATCCTGCCAAGCCCTGTTTCCGATATGAAAAAGCTCTGCCTGGTCTGATGCGTGGCGATGCCAAATTGGTGGATATTATACATTCAAATACTGGCATACTGGCCAAACGTGATCCAATGGGTGACATTGACTTTTATCCGGGTGGCGTGCATCCCATTAAGCCAGGTTGCCTCTCCATTGGTTGCTCGCACACACGAGCCGTCGAATATTTTGCGGAGAGTGTCTATCCGAGGCTGGAAAGTAGCTACTTGGGCTGGAAATGCAACTCATGGAAGGAGCTCGAATGGCGAAAATGCGATACTCTCACAACTTCCACAATGGGTTACCTGATTAATTGGAAGGCAAAAGGCATCTATTATGTTGATGTGAATGGAAAGAGTCCGTTTGGAAAAAACCTCAATCCACTAAAGCAAAATCGTCTTGGCTGTGTCAAGCATAGGTGTAAATCCAAAAAATGAGTAATTCCAACCAGGAACCCGGTTCGGTTTCTAATCCATACTATTTAATTTCTTATATTAAAGCTACATTTAGTATTTAAATATTACTCCATAATTTCTGTTAGATCTAGATCATCATCAAAGGCCTCAGCAATGCCTTTCTGGCTCTGGTAAACCTTCTCCTGTGTCTCGGCGATTTTCCACAGTTCATCATCATCGTCACCATTGATCATTGATCTGTTTGCGCCACCCTTGATCGCTGCTCGGAGTTTGTTATTCTGTTGAACAGGACCCGGCGCTCGTTTCTGGCGATTGCCCATCAGGATCTGGCTCTCTTCAAAATAGTTGTTCGGGTGATTGATTGTCGGCTCCACCGTTGAGTTGTGTGTCAGCATAAAGTATTTGCCGCAGGCGAATTGATAATGATTGCGTGAAACAAAAAACACGACCTCCTCGATGGCGCCAGGCGAAAGACCAAAGGAAGAGAGTTTTGCTTTCAGTGCTGGTTGATCTAACGTCTTATATGGACACCCGTGGCAGTCGCCAGGCGCAGCCATTTCCTTAATGATCTTCAGGCAGGAGTAGGGAGTATAGTTGACCATGGAGCCTTTCTTGCCATAGTTGTGATGAATGTTGTACTCGTAGCTGCGCGCAAACTTATCGACGTCCATTTTCTTCGTAAACTCCTCTCGCCAGAAGCGCAACGAATCTTCGAGGGTGACGCCAATCCCCTTTAGGAAGAGACCGTACTGCATGCGACCCCCGTGTTTGATGTGATGCTGGCTGCGAATGTGATCGTGGCACATACGCATGCACAGTGGCATCGACGTTTTTGATAGCTGATCCAGTGACTCGATCGGCACCGAGGCATCTCGGCACACAGTGTAATCCTTGCCCGTGTACGAGTTGTGCAGGGACTTGATCATGCGCGAGATGCGTTCGTCTGCCTCGACGTCGGCGATAAACGATTTCGCTGCCTGCATGCCACGTTCGATTTCATCCATCTGTCTGGCGCCCACAATTGACACCAGATCGTGGGTATTCACATAAGCAAAGCCGGCCTTCAGATAGCAACGACGCGACCTCACTAAATCCAATACTTGTGTAAAGGGCACTTTGTAGAATTCGAGCAGTTCAATCTTGGACACACTCTGGCCCACAGTGCTCTCATAAAGACCGTCCTTCACCTCGTCCTTTTGTTCCTCGGTCAGTGGGTGAATATGAAAGCTGTTCGCTTCCAGAAACTGTTTAATTTCCGCTGCACTTAGCGCAGCGAATTTATATTTAAAGAACTCCATTTCGCGTGCGATGAACCAGCGCAGCAAATCCTCTGAGCGACAGTAGGCCAAACGCAATATAAAATGCGACAAATAGTCACGCCGACGCATTTGCAAATCAGATTCTTGTTTGGCGGAGTTGCCGCTCGTGCCCATGCGCAAATAGCCGCGGAGTCCATCTCTGGTCATTTCAGCATTCACATATTCCTTCCAGTCATCGGAGTGCAGGCGTAGTCCCTTTGTTGTAGCCCGATCAAAAACGCGCAGCAGACGCAGACGTTCTAAGGCAAGTTCTTCAAATTCATCAATATGCACATCTTCTGTTGGAGGGTAATGATAAAGCATCACATTCTGTGGATACTTTGCCTCCAAGCTAACCACTTCGATCTTAACATCGTGTCGTGCGCGTTTCTTCAAATTAAAATCCATGCTGCAAACAAAACTCAGTCGAATTTGTTTCGATGAACTGATAATAATGGCGCCAAAAAGGTGTCAGAACAGCTGTCGCGCATATCGATAGCTATACAATCGAAATGTGAGACCAAAGCTAGTATATCGATCTTTTTAAATTCGTGTATATCGAAGCGGATCATATGTTTGCACTTGGCGAACGCAGTTTTGGTGAGACATTCTCTGGCTTATAAATCAATTCAGCGTGCAGAAGATTAGCAAATGTACACATGAAAAGACTCCAACAATACCAAAATTACTAATGAGTCTTTCTCTTTCAGCTGATTTGACAGAACTTTAGTTGTTCGGGCATATTTATTATTTCTTCTGTTTTTATTATATTATTGAGCACAAGACGGCTTGTGCAAAATCTTAACTGTAAAATGGATCTCTGTAGAATGTAGACATTCTATATTGTACAAATCCTTAGATTTTAACAAATTGTTTTTTACAATTGCTTTCTTATTTTAAATATGGTTTTCATGTATATCAGGTACTTAAAAAAAACTGACTAGGATGCATATTAAAGCACATTAAGGAAAAGTTTCGGTCCCTTACGCTGGGGCCTTGGAAACTTTTGTTCCAATGCCAATGAGCTCTAGAGATTTTCTGAGGCGCTTCCAAAAGAATTTGCGTTCCTCCAAAGTGGGCTGCTTATCTCCTTTACTTGGCCATTTAATATAGGTTTTTATGTCCATTAGGTATTGCAGTGTTTTTGGCCGCTTACTGCGTGGTATGTCCTCCAGAAAAACTAGAATCAAATGTTCCTTGCTCGTTTCAAAAATGCTGCGGAGAATGGAAGAATAATTCATAATAACTTTATAGCATAAGGTAGGCATTTAGTACTCACCGATGTTGGGCCAGATACATTTCAAATTGACACCAATGACTAAGTAAAAACTTTGATGATATCAGCAACATAACTGATTGCGAACGATCCATACATGAAATAATATTATCCAGTATAGTTACTCCAATCTGCATAATTTTAGAATCAGGCATATGCATATGCATTATGTTAAAGATATATTGACATACCTGAAAATCACGCTCGTGCAGACATATTGAAATATCTCCAGATTCCTCAAGATTGGGTAACAATTCGTCCAAAAGCCACTGACGATCATTTTGACAGTAGCTAATAAAAATGTCATATATTACACCAGGATCTACTTCGCTTAGACGTTGAAATTTATCAAGGGACTCCTTCGAGGCGCGAGATAAAAGTGCTGCCGACTTGAGAGATGCATAGTAATAGTGGATATGCCAACGTTTGAGATATATGATAAATCCAAAAATCAATACGAACAAAAAACTACCAAGTACAGCCATCGCTACTTTGATTGAATTGTTAATTTTCGTTTCAAGATCGCTCAAAATGTTAGTCTGGCAGACAAGGTCCTCCACCAGTAATTTTTCTGTCTCGTCAAAGCACCAGTAACGGTTTACATCATAATCCAGTAACTGAAATTTCAAATCCGTATCGTTCACTGTATTTGTTGTTGAATCGGGACACCTTTTAGCACTTTGAAATCGCATCTTGATTATGTTATTCAGGCGTTTGTAATCTTTAATGTTGTTATAGCTTTTATGTAGTAGTGGCACATAGCGTTGCTGCCACAGCACATACTCCATAAGCCGTGTAAAGGTTGTACCTAACTGATTCACACCGTTAATATTCGTAGTATTCAGATCAGAGACTACATGCTTCAGGATATCGTATGAGCAATCGGCTTCTTTATTGTTGTGTGCTGCCACATCGATTATCATTCGCAGGTTGCAGTTACAGAGATAGTTATTATCGCCGAGACTGAGATACTCCAGCGTTTCGAAATCCTTTAGCATTTCGATGGTCAACATGTTGACATTGTTGCTGCGCACACTCAGAACCCGCAAGTCCAAATTGTTGAAAAACACACTTCGATACCAGTTGCCAATGTGATTGGAGCTTAGATCGAGTATCTGTAAGCTAACCATAGATTGGAATACATCGCCTGAAAGGGCGTTTATATTGTTGCCGGCCAAGCCCAGAATCTGCAGATTCTTAAGCGGCTTTAGCCATCCAACATCCTTGATATTAGAGCGTTCAAAGTAGAGACAAAAAAGTGTGTCCCCAATGCCCTCAAAAGCATCGTCGACAATGTTATTTGACACAATTGGATTACCCGACAGATCAAGTCCCTCCAGTATTGTGTTCTTGAACAGGCTATTAGTCATCATGGGAAACGATGTATAGCACAAACTGAGATATTTTAGTTTATCTCCCAGATGCGTGAAGGCAACAGCACTATTTCTGGTTATTTTCGAGTGCGAGAGGTCCAGATAGATGAGTTTTGGCAGCAGCTTGAATGCGGTTTGATGGATCTTTAGACCATAAAGCAGATTCATAACAACTTCAAGAGTTGGCATCGAGAACGGGTAGTTATAGCTTAAGACGTTCATTGACGACAAATCTAGATATTGCAGTCCTTGTATGTGGTAAAAGGTATTCATGCTTATAGTGAATATCTTATTGTTAGATAGAAAGAGCTTCTGCAGGTTCTTCACATTTTGGAATGCCTCCATTTTCACATATTCGATGCTGCAGTTACTGATATCTAGCTCCAAAAGTTTCGGTAGACTGGGAAAGGTTGCCCAAGCAATGCTCTCTTCTAAATAATAATAATACAAAATAAATAATTATGTAAAATAAATAGTAATGGCAAAGTACGTTAGGAAATTGTAACTTAAATTCGTTCAATTGTGTGTTCGATGGGGTCTTAAAATAGTGTAAAAGTGTATATAGTGTTGTATGTCTTACTTGAGGTGCCAAATATGTTGTGTTTGATTTTAAGACTCATAACGTAATCCTCATAAATAAAGTCATTTGTGTATGTGTTGTCAATGTTGTTCCTTGATTGGTAGTATTGAAAACATTCCCGATCATACAGATCAATGTTGTCAGTGTTATTTTTTTCAAAAAGCTCTTCGCATTTGATTTCAGTGCTATTGTCTGGATATCGTGACACTTCTAGAAACCTCTCAATTGCTGAAATTTTGGAAATAGCCTGTAATCAGTCTGATTGTGTTTGACTTCGCTAGCCTATTGTGTATTCGATTGGAATCTGATCAAAACTCCTCTACTCACCATCCGCGTCATGACTGAGGGCGGCGAATTGATTGCCTTGCAGTGATAAATATTTCAGTGATCGCCTCATTGACAATAGAGTTTGGAAGGGAGCTGCATTTAGGTTGTTGTAGGCAGCCGATAAGACTTCAACTTCTTGAAAGCTAAATTTACGGGTACTTGTTATTACATTCAACAATTCCACATCCTCTGATATATTAGCATACGAAAAATCCAAATACTTTTGTTTCTCTGTAGAAAGATAATAATGTAGTAAGGTATTCGTTAATTTTGTAATTTGTATATTAAGTATTATTTGAACAGCTAAGCTTAATTCAATTTATAAATTTATAATATTGAAAATAAATCATTGTGCACTACAAAAAAACACTCGGTAATCTTAATCACAAACTTGGAGCCAATAAAAGTTTATTATAGCTATATTATATTACTATACGCCGATTATCGTTTTATTTTTGATAGTCTGGGTAAACTGAAACCTGTAGAAACTCTTGCAATAGTGCAATAGCACTTTCACTTTGTATACTTACTGTACTTAGAAATTGGAGTCCTCAGTGTTCCATTGGGATATGACCATGACAAAATTTCATGTTTAAGTTGATCGAAAATACAAGTATTTCCATCGTCAGTATCGTATTTCACGAAAATAGATTTAAGGTCTGCGTCATTAATACTGTCCTCGATAGTATTTTCAGCATCGGTGTCTAGCAATGGATTTGCAAAAACCGAATTTAGGGTATCTTCCAAACGGAACGTCCGTTGTTGAGGAGTGTCGATCGCGGATTCATTTATACTGGACTTTTCTACCTTATCGCCTTCTAAAAGCTTTAATCTAGCTTGACGAATGTGCAATTGTAGAATTAGCACTATTAAAATAATTTTTAATATATGGCACATTTTATAGTTTTTGCAACGTATTGTTCACAGAAGGGTTTGTTTTCTTATCACCAATATGTTTCGTGTCATTGAAATACATATAAATATATAGATAAAATGTTTTTATTCCATCGAAATTAAGCCAAAACTAATTATTGATAGACCAGATCCGATTATCCGCTGTTTGTATCTATCTAAAAAGGCAACACACTTTTTCCGTAATTAATTTTATTTTCGTTTGACATACTGCACTCAAGAGAGTAAAAGCGAGACTAATGGTCAATCGAATGGCTGAAATCGTGAACGTGTTGTGAGTATGAATAATAGTGGTATGACACGATAAAGCTTATCAATTTTGGCAATATATATTCTTTCGCTTTTGCATGGGTTTCAGTTTCACTTATCAGTTTAGCCGCCTTCTGGCAGCCGCGCGCACCTCTTTGCGCCCACAGCTTAAATATTGTGTCCACATTGCAGACAATACAGAAATGAAATCCATCAAGCAATCATCAATACGATACGGGGCTACCATGTAGATCTCTTTCCACACAACACATTCTGCTAATGGTCATAATCTGAGGAGAGAATTCGAACAGACATATTTCGCTCATAAATTAGCTTAACTCTTTTGAACTGACGTATATAATGGTCAACAATATAGATTACAGTCTTATCGTTATGGCCTCAATGAAATGTGTTTGGCTATTGCAAAGCTGAGATTATAGTTGGAATTTGTATTTATTATACACCCCTTTCAGTTGCTTTTTGTAAATATTGCTATAAACATTTAAAAATTGTTTATAATTTTCATACCAAACAAAAAAGAAATCATTAACATTTTCTTTGGAGCTACACATCTTCAAATGTTTTAGTTTAGAATTTGAACAGACTTTGATATCTTATCGAAATAAGCTGGATTTTGTAATCGATATTCCTTTAAAAATATCGCATGCTGTAATTTGCGATGTTTCTACAGGACTCGTCATAGGACTGTTGAGATGAAATATTTTAAATAATAATAAATGAACTTCCATATATACTCTTAACTTGTGGTTAATTTTTTTATTACTAGGCCTACAGTTTATCATATTTAGCATTGCGGCTCAGTCACGAGGCAAATGAGCACCTCTAACGTATGCTAACTGTGGGACACCCACCCTCTCAAATTCCGATTCCTAAACTAAAACTCACAACAGACGAAGCGACCAGACGTCGCAATACTCGCAATACTCAAAGCATGCAATCTAAGTCCAACCACCCAATCCACCCTTTTGGGTGGAATATCCCGCCACCTCCGTTAATATTTAAGCAACCACCTTCTGTTTTCACTCACTCACTCACTCGCTCGCTCTCACTTTCTTTCTTCCTCTCTCTCGCTCACGTTTGCTCCCTTGCAGCAATAGCCGGCTGTTGGCACGTCCGCAAAGGACATGTAGAAGGACGACATTGTCGGTCGGCCGTGCTTCGGGTGTTCGTTCGTGTCTTGTTTGTGCTTTGGTTGCGAGATTTGAGTCGCGTGCCCATCAGTTTGCATGCGTCGCTGTTCGTGGGTGAAAGTCCGTTGCAAGTCGCACCGATTTAAGGTTCAATAATCGCGTAACGCGTATCGTTGAAAGTAGCGTATGCGTCGGTCTTTGTGACTCACCAGGCAACACGGTAAATGTGCCTGAAAATGCCGGGAAATATATTGTTTATGTGAGCACCTCGTCGCCGTATTTGTTGTGCAGTGTTTTGTGGTCAAGCGCTACTTGAAAATCTGTGAAAATTGAGTTTCGAAATCGCAGTGAAATGCCAAAAGCAAACAATGGCCCTTCAGATTGTAATGGCGTCCTTTTGCGCCAGTAGACAACCAAACAATATGTATCCATATACAAGGATGTCCCCAAATTAAGCTCCTTCAAGTGGTCCTTTAGTTTCAACGTAACTTTCGGGCACATCAACTATAAGTATCACCATTCGTATCTCCACACAAAGGTAAATGATAACAGGAATTCAAATGCGAATTATGAATTTCCGTGTCACAACTGTCGCGCTCATCGCTGTTACGGTTGCTGTTGTTATTTGTTGGTGGTGTCTTTAAATTGTTCCTGCAATTTGGGGTGTTTTTGACTAAGGAACAGGTATGGGATAATCAATGCCTAGTACATCAAACAGAATTCACTTTCTGTTCTCATTTGCGAGCTAATAAGGCTACATATATTTTTATTTATTTCTATTTTATTTTATCCTAAGATTTGTATTTTATTTTATTTTGTATCAATTTACATTACCAAAATAAAACTAAGATCCATGGTTTTTTATGACTTTACGAAAATTACACAGCTGCTCAAATAATCGTTTTGGTTTCAAAAGAAATTATAGTGCAATTAAGTACATAAAAGAACTTAAACTTAATTTTCTTGCCCTAAAGCATGACAAGGGAAACACCGAAGTTAGACACTGACCAGACTGGCATAATGGACATGGCGAACAAAAGGAAGAATTCGTCGAAAGAGAAAAACAGAATTTTTGGTTTATTCCTTTCCTTAGATGGGAAATGCACTGAACTCATGATTGACCTTAGTTGGGGTTGGCCAAATAATTGAAGAAGGCGAGGAAAGCCACAAAAAATGTATACACAAGGTAGGAAAATAATGAAACGATGACACGCGATAAGCTGCAGGAGGGGCCCAAACATATGTGAAAAGTCGACGGATCACAAATGGTGTAAATGAGTTTTTGTATAGATATACATATATGTATAAGAGCCAAAATTCATTTAAAAACTGAATATTGTGCAGATTCTGGAAATTGTTAATAATTTGTGTTAACATCCTTTTTTGTTGGATGATAGAAAGGCTAACGAGAAAACTATTTAAACAGAAACACATCAAACTTTTTAGTGGCTTGCAAATGAGCAACTATAAAAAATTGTTTCGTCAGGTTGCCAGTAAAGCAGGAAATGGAGGTTGCGTAATATGCCACAGTGTTTCAAAGTTGCAACTATCCCTGCAATTTTTGAATAGTTTGCGTAGCACAAAGCACACAATTTTCAATTTCTTTAATTAAATATAAATATGGCTTTTGCCTGCCAGACGATGCAAAGCAGAAGTTTCGTTTATTTAATAGTTTCATAGTTTCGACTCTTAATGCAAATAGCTTTGAGCTAAAGAACTTTCCATCAAATATTCTTCATATGCTAAACTTTAATCAAAGTATTAGACACTTCTTTCTATGATCCTATTCTTGGTTCATGCACTTTATGTAATTAAATATTTAAAACTTCCATTATATCTTTATTTACTAGGCAGTCTCATGTGCCTTACAAATTTGGATTAGCGAGCACCATTGGATTAGTAATTTGTTAAGCCAACAATTTACTTCTGACTCGGCTCTTGTAAGTTTTCATTTTGGAGTGCTCCTTCCTCAGCTACCTATAGTACGAGTATATGTAAATGGTATGTATAAATGTTTTGAGGGAAACAGGCATATCGTGTAACAGAGTCCAAGTGGTGAAGGGAACTTTTTAGAGGGCTTCAGTGCATTTTGCATTTAATTGTAATTTTAACTTTAACAAACTTATGGCAAAATGAGAAGAAGAAGAAGAAGAAGAAGTCTGCTCTAGCTCTAACAACTAAATAAGTGCTTTTATGAAGGCAGTTTCTTGCCATAATCATTTCTTATTTAGCTGAAATAAGTTTTTGCTTTGTTCACTTTCGCAGGCTCATTCAATTTTGCCTGATGTGTTTTGAGGCAGTTTTCATTTCCACTTGAAGAACTTGTAGTGTACTTAATTGCATAAGTTTTTAGTTTATTCTCAAGCTGAAATAAAACTTTACACATTATGCTTAAAGCATTTCACATGTTATTTATATTGTAGTGGCTAAGCAAACTGCACAAAAATAAACTTCCTATGACAAACAAAATAAACATCTTGAACTGAAGAAAATCTCAAGCAATTTTCAGGATAAAGATTTACATTCACACAATTCGAAAAAACAGTCTCAAATTCAATTTGCACGTGTGTCATAAATTTGACAGCAATAAAATTCAATCAAATATTTCAGTACAACATATACAACAAAATTTAATTTACTTTTGGTGCTAGACGACGGCACACACATAAATCGTACTCACTGTTCCACTTATTTACTCCTCTTCTCATGTCCCTACAGCTTTCTTCTGTCTGACTGCCTGCCTGCCTGAATGGTTGTTGCTTCCTGGTTCCCGGTTCCCTGTTCACGGTTCACCTTAGCTTCAATCTCATTCGCCTGTCTTTTGCCTCCTTTTCCCCCACCATACCTCCTCTTGCCTTAGTTATGAGTTGACTGGCGGCTGGTGCTGGTGGCTGTCTCTGTCTCTAAAGTGTTGCGCTGATAAGGAGCTTTCCGTCTATGAAGTGTCTGTTGGAGGCGCACATTTCAACGCATATTCAAATTGGATTTATCCGTTTACGGTCGAATAACGTCAGCTGCTACATTTTGGACTTTGGTCTTGGCAAACATACAAAAATAATGATAATTTTTTGTCTGATTACATTCAGCGTGCCCTGATTGCTTGTATAAACAATATAAAAATATTTTATAATTTTATTCATGAGTTTTCACAAATTATGGAAAAATTAAAATATGCTGACCACACTCTTCTGCCTAAGTGGATACATGTGTTTTAATAGTTGCCAAAAACGAGTACTTTAACTTTCCCATTGGCTTTTATACAATTTTTGATCACACGTTTTTCATATACCATTTTAGTTATGAAACAATTTAAATAAAACTTCAAACGAGTGATTCATTTTATGGTTGAATTGGATTTAAGTCCTTGGACTAAAGAGCACAGACTGCGATTAGTTTGAGCCTAGCACCATTTAAATTTAATTCGGATGATTGATATAAATTAAGACAGAGCATCAAGTCTTCGTCTCATAAATTCGAATGTTCAGCTTCGTAATAAGTACTAAAAATGCTTTGCATATTTTATGCATAAGTGTGTTTTAATAATTCGAGACATGTTCAACTTATAATTAAATTGCTTAAACATAATAATTGTGTTCTTTTGAAACTCGCTTGGTCTGCTGTTTCTTACGAGAAATTTCAGTTAAAATATTACTGAAATGTAGCCAAAGAATTTAAATTGCGTCGTTTTTTGTATTTTATTATTATTATTGTATGTCTGTTTGAGACATCTCCATTCAAAGGAATCAATTCTCTGGCGCCAAAAAGTCGGCCTTAAAAATTGACTATTCAGCAAAAATTCATTCAGCTCTTTGGCCGTCAATGGCATCTAATGAACTTGGTCTAGGACTTGCATAAATCTAAATAAAAATACACAATACATGAATGTTTTCGATATCGAGCACAACAATCACTTAGTTTTGGGCTCCACATCCCACTCCTCCCACCCATCTCCGCACCAACCACCCCCCATCGGGACTTTTGCGTCGAGACGCGTCGCTTGACGGGATTCAATTGCTAAGACAAATATGAATCTATGATTTGGATGGTGTTTTTTTTTTTTGATGACGCTTCGTTGAGTTTTTGGTGTAGTTTTTATTTGTTTGGCTTCCACATTGTGACTTTGCTGTTGGCCCAGTTATTTCGCATAGTTTCATCCCCGATAAGCAAGAATTCAATTTGTATATGCCAAAAATGGGGAGTATTTATTATTTTTGGCTTTTCAAAAATCGATTGCATTATCCTGAGAAAACTTACTGCGCACTCTTTGGTAATAAATGGCTATGTAAATTCCATAATAGACCACAATTTAGGGTAATATTTTCAAATTTGTTATAATTTATTGTTTTGTTGTGCTGTAAACCAAATTAATTAATAACAAAATGTAGCTCTGTGTTTGCCAGTCTACTGAATCCTTGAATAGCTTAACCCCAAACTCTAAAAGGAGTTGAGTGCACATTTGGAGAGCTCCAGCTAAATATATTAGTCTATGTTCATATATGTAAGTATGTAAGTATTAGTCTATGTTCATATATGTAAGTATGTGCATGACCAAAGAGTTGTCAGAGATGTATGTTGTGGTGAACTGCCTTAGTTTATGGTCCACTCGCTTATTTCACTGCAAACCTATCTTTAGCAACCGAATCAGGGACGTTAAAAAGAAGGTAAGGGGGGAAAGGATGTAGGAAAGCATAAATATGATTTTCAAAAGTTTCCTTAAGAGTGTATGAAAAGATAAATAAATTTAAAATGTTGCTTTCATTACTTTGAAGAATTAAATATTTTATACAAGTTTCCTTAAAAAATGCTATATAATTTCCAAAAGCAGCCCCGCAATAAATTTTTACTCCGGAGGAAGAGTGCAAGAAGGCTTAAGTAAATTAAGAACTTGCTGTAAATATTTGATTAGGATGTTGCAGATACGTTATATAGCAGAGTTTTTCTTTTTATGAAGTACACCATTATTTCCTAGTGCAGCCGCATATAAAAAACTTTACTAAATACGCCCCTGACGTGGACACGGTCTTGACTACACAAGTTGGTGATTTGTCGCTTCAAATATTGAATAGAAGAGCGACTAGCTCATAAAGCTTGAGCCAAAGGTAGCCCAAGGAGCTCACCAACGACGCTGCCTGGCGGTCTCCGTGGCTGAATGAGGTGAGTCCTTTCAGAGGTCCGCTTGCATGCAAACCAAGCATTTGCCTGCGGCTGTCTGGGCATATAAATACACAGGCACACACTCACATCCACACACACATTCACACACACACACACACACACACACACACACACACACACGCAGAGGCATACACACGGGAGCATAGAATGTACTATGTACATTGTAAATGTTCGCATTTGTTGCTGCCTGCTCGGTTTTTATTTTTGTGTTATTTCTTTTGCTTATTTATATTTCCATATGGCAGGCAGGCAGGCAACCCTTTAGCTGTCTGAGTTGTTTTAAAATGCTCGCACATGGACCTCATGGTTGGGGCGCTGACACGCCCCTTACCTGGTGCCATCAAGTGGAAAGTCGGAAATGCGATGGGCTAGTTGCAGTTGGTAGTGCGACGTGGGTGTGTCAGCGATTTTAAGATGCCTTCTGTGGACGTGCAACTCTGATAAAATAGTAGGAGTGTGTGTAATGCTGCTTTAACTAAGCAGCGGAAGTGCTTAGCTGTTGACAAGCAGCCACCGTTGCTGTAGGGGCATCATCGCAGGCATCTCATCTCGATGTCGCTCATCTGAAACTCACTTCACATCCACATCCTTCAATGCCAATCGCAATCGCATGGCACTGCGGTAGTTTCAGTGACATGTCTGCTCTTGTGGAAAATCCGTATAACGCTGCTCGTGTCTGCCACACAATTTGCAGATAATTCGCGTTGCACTCGCACTTGTGTCGTTTCACAACTGACTGCACGTCAATTTCACATGCAACGCAGCTTAAACGCAACTGTAATTATAATGAACGGGACGGGAATGTCGAGGAACATGCATTAATAAGCACGGGGGTCATTGCCACGGTAACAGTTAATAAAATTTGCTATCACAACATGTGCCAATCCCACAAACAATCATTCGACTAAATCCAATAAACTGCACGGTGCAAATAATTGTGGTTTTTGGCCAACCTGGCGTATGCGTGATAGTTTTGCAGCTGTTGGCTACTGTTGTGATATAAGCCTTTTATGGTTGACGGGGGGTTCGGGGTCAAGTGCAATTGCGTTATGTCCGGTTGTATGGGAGGGGAGAGGAGGGGAGGGGTAGAGCGAAAAAGCGGTACTTGGCCTCGTTGTAACACCTGCAGCTGCCACTAGTCTTATTTACGGCTTATAAAAGTAGTTGAAGGTAAAACTCAACCGCCCGGAATAGAATGCAAACACAAAGGCAAAAAATGATTCATATACATTTCATGAGAATGTCAAATCTAAAAGAAGACATACTTAAAGAAACTACAAAGGAAAACCACTTATTAGCATATCCTAAGTTCTACTTTCTAGTATAAGACAAAAAATTATAGAATATTTAAAGCTTATACCTCCATAGAAAACTCTATGAGGAAAACAGTTAATTAAAGTTATTTATAATACGTATTTTATACAGTTGATTATACCATCAAAAAAGCAAATTAAATATGCTGTCTTTACTCCAGTATGAATCCAAAAATGAACCTACCATTCAGTTATTTTTTACGACTATTTGAAACAATTGTTTATACTTTATTCATGCCATTGCACATAAAAATTTAAAATTAAGTGTATTTAAGCCACAAAAGCCGCGTTGATGACATAATAACGCTCGAAAATCCATTAAGGCTGTTAGCATTTCAAATATTATTTACATTCAGTAATGAAATTGAAAGGGGATACCGCATGTGGGCTAGTTAATGGGCATTTGTGAATGTGAACGCTCAGCTTGTTCCTCATCCTTATCTACTGATTAGAGGTAAACAGAGCGTGTAAATGTTTGAATACTCACATACATATATATTTGAAACGAGCATTTCCATTTTCTTTCTCTTTTTTATGATTTTTTTTATTTATTTTTTTTTTTATTTTGTATGCGGTTGCTTTTTGCCGCATTTCAGCACTCAGGAAAAATTCAACCCCCACAAACATCAACACACACACACACACACACACACACACACGCGTAAAGCGAAAGTCTGTGAAATGTGCACAACATGGAAAACTCGAGGCACGGAGTATATTCGAGTAAGGGAAGAAGCAAAGAGTGCGACACACGCCGACTGGTCATATGCAGGGGCAATGACATTTTGCCTATTTCAAACTGCCCCCGCGACAACAACAACAACAACAAAAATAGAAACAAAAGCAACAAGGACAACAACACAAGTATTGACAATTTTGCAATCGCATTCGCTTTGATTTTCCACACGTTGCCATTGATGTGGTCCTCTGTTCCATTTGGAATTAGGATGCAGATACAACAGCCTATATCGATGGGCGGTCCACTAGGACTCGGACTCGGACTCGGACTCGGTTGCGGACGCATAGTGCAGTTAATAGTTTTTGCTGGAGGGCAAGACCCCATGCCGCACATTAAAGTCAGATTTACGGCTTTGTCCCTGTGACTTTGCACTCAGAAAAAAATAGCTGAGAAAAATGTAAAGTTTCTTGAATTAGAAACTTGAATTTAGAAATATTTTCTAAATATGAACACAAATTTCTAAAAATTAAAATGGGCAACAAATTTTAGGAATATTTCTTATACTTTATTAATTTATAAAAATTTATAAAAAAATAGAAACGCAAGCTGGAATTTTTAGGAAAAATCATTTCTAAAATTCAGAAAATAATAGTGAAATTTACTGGCTCATCTTAAAACAAGTAAGATGCTGTAGTCGAGTTGGCTCGACTACGATATACCCTTAACCCAGTTGTTAAATATATTCTAGTTTTATTGGATAATTTCCCTTTAAAATGATTTGCACTCAAATGTTCAGTTCTGCAAGTGCATTTCTTTTTACTCACAAGTATATACAGACATACATAGAGAAATATTTATATACGTACACGAAACAGTACTTATCAGGGCTCTGCAGAATACACACAAATATATTGACGCTAGCGTCGATTATCATGCCATCTCTTTCTCACACATGCGCTCGCCTATTTATGCATACAGAAAATGCTTGGGGCTGCTGACAGCAGGAAAATCAATATGAAAATATATTTTCGACTATAACTTTGGTGTTTCTTATCCGATCTTAATGAAATTTTGGCAATTGATCAACAATATGCATATGCATATCGTGTTCAACTTAGAAGCGTCTGCCTTTTAAATTGGGGAATTTATTGCTATCGGAAAACTAAATGTATCGATAATCGATAAACGAAGGCAGTTATCGATAAAATAAAACAAACTTGATCTGCGCCTGGTATCCAAAAACCTATATTCCAAATTTGAAGTCTCTAGCTCTTATAGTCTCTGAGATCCGCGTGTTCATACAGACGGACGGACGGACGGACAGACGGACAGACGGACAGACGGACGGACGGACAGACGGACGGACAGACGGACAGGGCTATATCGACTCGGCTGTTGATCCTGATCAAGAATATATATACTTTATGGGGTCGGAGATGCTTCCTTCTGCCTGTTACATACATTTGCACAAAACCATTATACCCTTTTTACCCATTTTTAATGGGTTCAGGGTATAAAAAGAAGAAATTTCTGGTTTGTAGATACGCACTTTTTGAATAAGAAAGTGAGTGAATAACGATGAATTTCTAAAATTCTATCTGATTTTTTTTTCTAAGTGTGCCTGTGTTTGCGCTTCATCAATATTTACGATGATGGGGGTGTCGGGCGGGTGCCGGAGATGGCCAACGATAGAGATTTGGAGGTTGGGTTGTGTAAAATGTGCAATTGATTGTAAATTTACTACACTCAGTTGACCATTTTGCATGGGGCACACACAGTCACACACGCACAGTGTGACCAAACGCAATTGCCCATTTGCCATTTCATATCAATTTCACTTAATTGGTTTCCGATACACACCGAAAGATTTACCTTTGGTGTGAAATTCATTTGACTGCACTGAAATATGGAAAATTGACAAAAACACACTTATGTTCTTTGCTCACATTTTGGGCGTGATAAAGCCATCAAGAATTTCCCCAGTTGAAAATATGCGAATTTTTCCGACAAACATTTCTGGTTGGTGTTTTTATCGGCTCTCAGCAGTTAACCTTAAATTTTCATCCCCTTTAATGCGGAAACGAGCAACGTTTGGTAAAATATCACCCTGTGGCACGTGTGCCCGGCTGGACCAAAACACATAAGGTGGTTACCAAAACCAAATTAGGCCATCTTTGAAAGATGACTGGTGCCTAAACAGACACTCTGACCAGTTGAGAAAATGAACATACGCACGCGATAGTAATTAATGACCGGACACAGCTCAGAGACAGCCGATTTCACTAATAACACATCAGCCATTAGCATTTTCCTCTATTTTTTTCGAATGCTAGCAACTGTTCAAGTCGGACATGAGCTGAGAATGTTTTGTGGTTTTCCAAATGTCCACTAGCCAGCACGGAGTCGAGTGAATTTTCGTAATTTGAGTGAAAATTTGAAAAGCGTAAATTATATTAAAGTTCCAAAAGATATCCACCCCCTTTCAAATAAGAATAATGTGTTTCACACAAAAGCAACCCCCAGAAAAATCCAACAAATAAATAACGAAATAGAACACAATACGACCATTAATTCGCTGGGTTTTTGTTTAATCAATTTACTAAAAATTGTGCTATAAACACAAAAATCTTTTAATCTGATCATAACTTATAGCAATTACTTTTCTTTTGTGCGGATTATTGTTATATTTCGCTTAACGCTCTCTTATCTTTGTACTTGCAGAAATGTTGAGCCAAATAGCATCGACATTAATTTCTAATGGGCAATCTCTAACCGGTCGGAAAGCCAAGAACACAATACCCATACACAATAAATAACAGAGAAGAGCTCCTCCTTTGGGCGGCTCCTGCCACACTCATTGGGTGCATGGTGAGGCGCTCAACCGAGCCGCAACAATAACGGCTCAATTCGTCAAAGCCACCAGACGACACCGTCTACAGAGAAAGTAAGAGAAGAGGAATAAGAAGAAGTCGCAGAAGGAGAGGAGGGAACCCGACAATGGCGAGAAGGAAGCGCACAAGAAGGAAAATGGCAACGAATCGAAAGCGGAAGAAGACAGTTGGCACGTCAGCATCAGGACTCAAATCAGTAGTCAAGTGGAAGATTATGATATCATCAATAATGTTCCTGCTGCTATTCTGCTGCACAAGTGAGTGACACTCGTCCCCGTAGTGTGCCCAAATTGATGTCTGAATCCGTCTGTGTATATATGTATATATTTATATATAAGTGTGTGTGTATGTTTTTCTATTTTCTGTGCATTTCTGTCTTGGCTCAACTTCCGTAACATCTATCATAAAATAAGGCGCAATTTGTTTTGGGCCAACATTGAGTCTACTCCGTTATGAGTGGAGTTATCAACTCAGTGGGGAATTAGCAGCACTGCGCACTTTATCTTAAGCCTGATTTATGAACGTTCCACGAGCTTTGAACAACAACTATTTTGTGTCTTATTTATGAATGAGTTGGCCAGGAAGTGCCAGTTGCAAAAAGACACTGAATATAATGTAGTGCGCAAAGCCACTCTTAGCTGCTTTATCCATTGCAAATGCCCTTAAGTTGGCTTGAATGCATTCTTAAGTTTCTCGGGCAGTTAATGGACTGTGTAAAATTGCTCGACAAGTGGACAGAATGAGGGGAAAAACTGTAGCCCCCATAAAAGTTTAGACACTTGTCAAGCAGAAGTCAACTCAATTATGTCAGCTACATATCTTTATTTGATCTCTGGCACTTGGTCGATCAAATCAATTGGTTCTAATCACTTTAGAATAAGTTTCGATTAGTATCGTAATAGTCGGAGTTGAGCTTATTGAATATAAAGGGAGTAAATTCGTTCAATTTAAATATTTGTTTGTTATTCTTTAATCAATTTAAAATCTGTTTGTTTTGTGTGGACGAATAACATACGCTCAATTCCATTTGTTTAGAATGACACAATTCACCTATAGGCAATTTACACAAAGGCCATGAACAGAACTGAATGGAGTCGGTTATAAAAGGCTTTTTCCCATGCCAATTCTGGGCACTTGGGCACAACAAAGAGGCGTCATAAAAGGAAGGCAACTCCGCTTGTTGTCAGAGAATAAGAAATAAATTACTGAAAGAGCCTTATCTGTCTCTCTTTTTCTCTCTCTCTCTCTCTCTCACTCTTTCTGTATATCTCTATCTCTATCTGTCTGCCTTGCATGTGGTGATTAATTTGTACGTTTGTGCCTTGGCTTCAATTCAACAAAAGGTCACGTGCTGGCGGTTCGAAGGGGTCGCCTGATGTCTCCGAGCACATTTACTGCACTCAGCGGCGACCTGCATGTGCAGATACAATTCACCGGCGAGGACCAGAACGGGAATGAGAACGATGGGATTGGGAATGGGCATCAGACCAATATAAGCGAGCTCCAGCCTACAAATCACAGTCTCAACAGCAACGCCCACTTGAGCACTGACAGACCCGACCTGGGCAGGGGCTCGACAGCGGTAACTGAGGGCATGGTAAACACCATAATGAGCACTTTAGTCATTAGCAAAATCGTTAATGATGCTGCCACGGCTGAGGGTGAACCACTGTTGCCACAAAACAAGACTAATAGCAGCAGCAGCAGCTCCCCAAATCAGATAGTCCTGCAGCGCAGGCGCAAGGAAGTGGTCCAAAATATACCCCTCTTTCCGGATCCACGGCAAAATATCACACAGGTGACGGTGCCCTGCCAGACCTTTGTGCGTGGTGGTCTCTACGAGATGCAGGTGGTCAGGAATCTGAAGACGACAATGCTCAATCGCAGTGACCCAATTCCCGGATTGACAACAACAACATTGATGCCGACGCAGGATGAGCGATTGCTGCAAACGCTAGACGTGCGATGGCCGAGTGCCGAGATGATT
The DNA here is from genome assembly GCA_037043585.1 of Drosophila mimica. Lineage (NCBI taxonomy): Eukaryota > Metazoa > Arthropoda > Insecta > Diptera > Drosophilidae > Drosophila > Drosophila mimica. The sequence goes on from JBAMBE010000396.1 coordinate 1,107,448, forward strand.
GTCAGTCCGGTCACGTTGCGCACGTATCCCAAGGCGCCTGTTAATGTCACCCTACGTTTTCCGGAGGTCAACTGCGAGCGGGCGCTACACGGCGAGCAACCGCTGCTGCCTGAATTCTGGCTGGAACTTGTCTACTGTGGCAAGGAGCGCACCTGCGCCCCCAACATCGCCAATGTGTCCAAGACGAGTGTGCTCTTTGCGGAGCAAGTGCACGGTTATCCCAAACTGAAGACATTGCAACTGGGCTGTGAACTGTTTGGTTTGGCTGGCAACTATGCCGTCCAGCTGAGGCCCATGACTCCTGCTTTGAATGTGCCGACAACTAGGCGCATGCTCAGCGTGGACTGGAGCGATGAGTACGTATTCAATGTCTATGCGCGCAGCATCTTTCCCTGTGATCCGCACTCCGGCGTGGGCGTCCTCTACGAATATCCTGGCTGCATTCTGGAGCAGGGCGATCGGGTGCGTCTCTATGCCAAGTTGCGTGCCGATGTTGCCTCACTGAAGCCACCCACATCGCTGCACTATGTCGCCGAGCAGCGGGTAGTCAAGAGCCAGCACTCACTGTACTTCAGCTGCGATCTCTTCTCCGAGAAATATGTGGAGTACTGTTTCGTCTACGTGAGCCAGGCCATTTCCGGTGCTGTTGCGGATGTTCGCATGGACTGTGTGCCCACATTGCCAGTCAGCGGTGAGTTGACTTTGAATACCCTTCTTTAACACCAGAATGATTACAATTCTGTTGAGAGGCGTGTAAAACAACGTCTCTGCCTATTATATATATTCTTGATCAACTGAATTAGACCAGCCATTATAGTCCAATTTGTCTGTTCTTCTGTCCGTTTCCATGCAAAGGAGCTAAACAGTATTATTCAATATATTGATTGGTTTGAAGTTTGAAACCACAATCTCAACTAGAATTCTGAAACCTTTATCAAAGTCTAGTAAATTACGCAAAACTATTTTATGTCATGCCAAGAAGACATCCTGACCAAACTCTAAATCTAAAGGTATTGCCTGACATTCTAGCAAAAAAATTACCTACATCGAATCACTTAATCAAATTGTTTGTTGTTGGTCAACTTGATAATACTAGAATGCAATTGAAAAATGAGTAGATGGACTCTTAAATAGCTTTGCTTTCCTGTTAATTGCACAACTTGATTTCTTGGCAATTAAAAGGCGCTTACAAACTAAACAAATGAAAAGATTCTAAGGAGCTTATATTTTTTTTTGCAACACTCCTTAACTTGCAACCCTTACAATTGACTTAAGCATCTTAACTATTTCACAGATTCCGATACTGGTGGCTGGGGCACGTGGAGTGAATGGACACCCTGCTCCACAAATTGCTTGGGTGGCACTCGGAATCGGTATCGATTCTGCGATTCACCGCCGCCTCGATATGGTGCCAAATTCTGTGAGGTGCGTATTTTAGTTTTATCGCTGACATCGCTTCCTATTCAGCCATTAAATAGTTGGGCACAAAAAGTTGTCTTCTTTGCCTTAAATCTAAACCTATTTCATGTACTACATAATTCGGATACGTGTCGAACTTTCGCTGGAAACTTTTGCTTTTTAACTCTGTCTATAAAGTGTGTAGACACAACTTATTTAGAAACACACACGCACACACACGTACACAAATTATATGTATGTAGGTATGTTTGTTTGTATCTAGTCTGACAGTTGAGTTCATCTTTCTGCTCATTCTTGCCTCTACACGAACCTACAACTAAATCACACACACACACATTTCTTATTGTTGTGCCGACAAAAAAAAAAAATAGGAATGATGGCGGAAAGGGTGGGGGAGGGGCAGACAGGGCCATTGCTGTCGGCCATGTTTTTGTTGTGCCGCTGTGTGTGTCTGGCAGAGTGTTACAATATTGCGACACTTGCTCCAGATTGCTCGGGTAAATTTACAACGCTGACAACGGGTGGCTGCGGGAAACACACACTTTATGTATAAGTTTTTTTTATTCAAGTCGCTCTCATCGGGCAGACATTGTATCTTGTGCAACTATGGAGCTCATTTACACAGTGTAAGTTGTAGACTTTTATGCTTCATTATAGCGCCAACTGTTTTGGAAATATGCCTGGTTTTTCTTCTTCAGAGAAATGCTAATAATCCTCTCAATAGCGAAGCGTTCATTACTTCAGTATGCTCAAATTTAAATACACTGCAAATTTGAACATTTCATAGAGTAGACAAGTTTGCACATTTGGAAAGCACTTCCAACAAGTTATTTTCCCTATTTCCCCCAGCTATCAGCATACTTCGGATGGGTTTGCAACTGCAATAACATTTCCTTTTACAATGGCGCACTCCACGAATCCTTTGTTTTTGCAATCTCTCTCTATGGTTGCAAGCACCTGCTCATTATCCAAAAGCTTCCGTTAGGAAAATTATGCGATTGTTACACCTGAATTTGAAAGGAATTCCCATTTGCTGAAATACTTTTGTTAGTCAGAGTTCTTCGGCACAATTGTCGAATAGGTGGCTCAAAGATAATGAAAAATTTTCTGGTACTGTAATCCTCATTGTTTTGTTGTGCTTTTAGAAGTAAGTTATTTATTAAACAGCAGTAATTTACTCAAGCACTTAGAGAGTAAAGGTTAATAGTTACTTCAGGAATTATTTATTTTTGAGTAAAGAAAACTTTATTTGTGGTTCACATCCTGTCGCTTGAAACCTTGGTAACCAAAGTTAAATATTGTGTTTAAGTTAAAAAGCTTTCAGCACAAAGCTCATCGCCCTGACAACAACTCGCAACATGTTGCTTATAGGAATTTCCAGAGTCCCCAAAGGGAGTGTAATTACATATAGTAACAGTTGGAATAATTATACACAAAATTATTTAAAAAATCGAGAAATTCAGCTAAAGTTATTCAAGTTCATTCAAAATGCCGCCAAAAGCAAAGAAGTCGTCGAAACGAAATACAAAGGATAAGGACGTTAACAAAATGTCGCAGGTTGATCGCACCTTCTACGAGCTGCAGATAACCGATTTGAACCAGAAACTAAGTCGTCTGCGCTCCCACCTTGCCAGCCTGGATGAGTCGAATGTTGCTCTCACGGCTAAAATGCAGGATATTGACCATGACCGAACCGATGTCGCCGCCCATTTGGAGCGGACTTTAGCCGAACGTAACAATTCAATAACCGAGCTGGAGGAGCGTCTGGTGGAAGTGTCGAAAGTACGGGAAGTGGAGAACCGTGTGGCACAGGATACAATTTCGGATTTGGAGGGCAAGTATAAGGCCATGCATGACCAGTTGACATCCGAGATAAAGCTGCTCAATGGCAAACTGAACTCCTTGGACGAGTTTCGCATACAACGTGACATACTCCTGGCGAAGTTCGATGATCAGGAGGCCGAAACCAAGGAGAAGGAAAAATACCACAAGGAGGCACTCTACAACATGGAACAGGCAGCCGTTGTCGAAAAGGATGCCCTGAAAAAAGAGGTGGAGGCGAAGCTGCTTCAGGTATCCGAGGACTTTACACGCTCCAGTGAGATTCGCAATGCCGGCTACACTCGACGCCTTATAAGGGAGAACGTTGCCCTGCAAAAGGAGATTGACATCCTGGTGATGTCGCAGATCAAGCTACAGCAGCAGTTCAACAATCAGAGGGAGAAGCACAAGGAAATCATGGTGCAATATAACTCTCTGGATCAGATTAAAAATGAGCTCGTGCGCAACTCCATCAACAAGATCAAGATCATAGAGGGTCTGACCAATAACTATGAAAAGTTGAAGGGCAAATATGTTGAAGCGCTGCAATATCGTCGAGCCTATGAGGAGCAACAAGAGGCGGATATGCTTGTGGATGCCAAGAACAAGGACGCCGTTGGTAAGGTGCGATCCCTGTCTCGGCGCATAGAGCAGGTTACGCTCGAGAAGCGTCACCTGGAGTCAGTACACAATCAACACGAAGTGGAAATAGTCCGACTGCGCGGCATCATACAGGAGATCAAGGTGACTGTGCGAGATGCTATCATAAGCCAACGGAGCATCAAGCTATTCCCGGAGAGACTCGAAGAGGCTCACGTCGATGAGGTCCGTGTCATTGAGGAAGTCAGAGAGGAAGCCGTGGCCATGAACAAATTATCGCGCATCGATTTGCTCTCCACGTTGATGAACATTGTTAGTTCCCACTCGGCTGAGTTGCCACGCACTCCGTCTGCGGAGTCCATCGGCACCGTCACCTCATCCTTATATACGCCTGGTAAAATGGGCTTTATGCCGCACAAGCCGCGGCCAGCTGTCTGTGATCTGTTCAAGACGGAGGTGCAGGATCAATTGTCAGATCTACAGGTAGCGGTCCCCGAGTGCCTAATGAAGGGGCAAGTCAAGGGCAAGGACGCGGACAAAATCGTTAATCGCGCATCCATAATCGATGTCGAATTCGGCACCACCTTATATGTGTCGTCATCGCGTGAGGATGACAACATTGAGGTGGAGGAGGAACCACTTGAGGAACCCGAAGGCTCCAGCAGCTCAGTCTCTGTGAAGAAGTCCAGCAGCGAGGGTAGCGCTCCACCACCAGGTCCGGCACCATTAACCAAACCTGAAATAGATGAAATCGAGAAAGTGGCCGATGCCAAGTCTCTGCTGAGCCAGTCAACTGGAGTCACGGCAACCACTGGCCTAACTGACGAGGCTGAAGAAATGGATGAGGAGGATGAGTTTGAGATAAATTTGTTCTATTAGTCCATGCATTGTTTGCATCCATATGTTCATTAAATTATTTTATTATTTGAATAAATGATTAAAATTAATGATATCCCATTTGTATTTTGTTAGTTAAAATAATTGTATAGAAAAGTTTTTAAGCAACTCAACAGTGAAAACGTTTTTTTTTTTAATATTTTTAGGGCCCATCTGTGCAATCGGAGAAATGTAACCAGAGCGTTGTGGACACCTGGGATTGCATATATGAAACGAGTGGAAACATGCTGACCAAGTCGAATGTCACCGAGGTGCATCAAGAGATTGGACCAGGTTGCCGCTGTGGCTGTATTGTGCATCTGGGCTCTTCCAAACCCAAACGCATGATTGCGGGCGCCACGCAAAGCTGTCCCGGACGCTCCTTTTGGCTGATACAGGTAGACAGTTAACTTCCTGACCTCTCTCTCTCTCTCTCTCAACCTCAACCGCATTATTTTTTAGGTCGACGGTGAACAGACCATTTGGATGCAGCTCAGCTTTTTGCGACTTCCATGCGGTACTCAGTATATTAAGGTGCGTGATGGACCCTCGTTATCTTCAACTCTGCTGGTGGAGCTCAAGGGAGACGGGGAATCAGTGGCCGACATCAGGCGAGCCTCTGGTGAAGATGGAAGTCAAGGCGGCCTTCCGTTAGCCGTCGAGTCCAGTGGAGCCCAGTTGTTGGTAGAATTGTATTCGGGTGACATGACCGGAAATTCAACATCCAATGCCGGCTACACTGCTGCTGCCTGCACTGGTGGTTTTATGGCCAACGTAAAGCCACTGGGTAAGCTCACATTTAGCATTTAATACGATTTTTCTTGTTTGTGTATATATTTTATTTTGTACATATAATTTTGTTTTAGTGCCGAGAACCATGAGCAATGGCACCACAATATTGGCGTCTACAAGGCTGTCCGTTAAGAGTCGCACCGTTCTGCAAAAGAAATCACTGTCCAGGATGCGGTTTACTCTGGTGCATCTAAGCGCCATGGTCTTTGCCACTATTATAATTATAATAAGCGCGTTGCTGGGTGAGTATCTAAATAAATAAATACCTTATTTTACTTTGAGTTGCTTGCAATATTTAACTATCTTATCATGAGTCCTAAAATGGAATTTTAAAAAATGGCGCCAATTGTTAAACACTGTTAAACTGCACTGTTAAGTTTAACATTTGAAGAGAGCCAGAGAGCGCATGTCCTCTCTCTCAAAACGGCCCTTTTACATGCTATTCAATGCCACAATGTTAAGTCTCATTCCATTTCAACCTGTTGATTAACGACATAAGTTGGATGTTTTGATTATTTATTTATTGTTTTCGACAACATTTGTGCTCGACAGGTGCCCAGTATATGGTGCGCTATCGGAAGTATCATCTGGCCGTGGCACGTCGTCAGGATGAGGGTTCACAGTTGCACACACCACGGGATTCACTGAGCTCGCTGCACGGACCGCCATCACGGGCGATTTCGACGACCACACTGCTCTCCGAGGTGATTTATCTGGTGAAGATGCGACCCAAGCATAAGCTGCGTCACTCCATACTACGCGAGAGCGCCGATGTTGAGAATGTGCATGTAAATGAAACGGAGTTCAAGGATGATGCTGTCAGGGAACAAGTGATCAAGGGGTAAGCAATGCTGAGAATATGAAAAATAGAGTTTCTCAAAATACTTGTATACGCTGCAGTGAGGAAGCACCGGAATTTGGCAGCACTGCATCCATGATGACCATAAGGAACGAGCACGCCTCATTGACATCTCTATCGCCGGCAACGAACAGTCTCAGTCCAGTTGGATCACCCTCATCGGGTGAACCAGAACTGGAGCTGCCGCGTAACGAGGAGGAGACGGGGCAAACAACTATCGTCCGCTCACCAGCAGATCCTGTGAGCAGCAAGGATAGTGCTAAGGATTCCGAATCGATCATTTCATCCGGCATGAGTTCACTGTGCAATAGTCCGCCTCTAAACAGCCATCGGATGAGCAAATACTCGGATCGCTACGATGCAGTCACCCTGAAGCTGCTCAGCTCCCGCCTAGATGAGAGTCTACGCGATGCCAGATCTCTGCACTCTGGCTCCGGTTCGCTCTGCCTGGGTCGCATGGGATCGCGCAGTGTTAGCGCTTCTCTAACCAATGTAAGTGCTTAGTATTTGAGTGGTATTTATTCGATTACAATTCGCTTTAAATCGCTTTGCAGGGCTGTTATTCTCCGGCAGCTAGCGTGGTCAGCACTGCCACCATTCGTACAACTAGCAATCCGAAAGAGTCAAAGGAGAAGCAGAATCGCAAGAAGCTTCTTGCACGACCTGGTTCCGAATTTTCGTTGGGAAACCAGGAAGAGCTCGAGCTTGACTATTATGATTACAATGTGATCAATGCGGGTGCAGCTCCCGGCTCCTACTTGGGCATGGATCCAGCCTATTGCATTTGGATACCACCGTTTGAGGAGACAGCGGAGCGCGAGGATGAGGATAAAACACCGGAGCCAACGTCCGTGCCCGAGGAGACAAATCGCTCATTTGAGGAAACACAAATGCCCAAATTTGGGCATTTATATCTGTCTCCATCCGACAAGTCCAATACCACAGACAGCACGCCTAGCTCCGAGGAACGCTCCTTGCCCAGCAGCCAACAGCAGTCAAAGGCCACCTCACCCAGTGAGCCAAACCAGAAGACTGCTGCTCCTGCCAAGCAACCAACTCCCTTCATGTCTCGCAAACAGCGTCGCCAGGCCAGACAGCAGTTCAGATTAGCTTGTGCTGGCAATGAGTCCGAATCCGGCACCCTTCGCCCCAAACCGGCAGTGGACATAGCTGAAGTGCATCAAAGTCTAATCAAGGATACAAATCAGTCAATGTCGGGCTCATATGTGGAGAAGGAAACGCTTGTGGAGAAGGGGTCAAGTGATCTTCAAGAATACCTCGCTCTAGACGACATACAATTCGCAGATGAAAGTGGCAGCGATTACGAGGCAGCTACGCTAAAACAGCAAATGGATCACAGTGCAACCAAGAGTCTTCTGGATAACGCAACAAGGACGAAATCAAAAGAGGCTGCCGTCTAAGAAGTGGCTCTGTAAAGCAGATTGTAAATAAATAACTCAGAGGAGAAACAGTATTTTAGGAGAGTATGTGTTACGGGTAGATACATATATCAGCAATACGAGTATTAGACCACCAGTAAGTTAGTTTGAAGTGATGGGAAATATTATAGACTTAGGCTTAGGCATTTAAATAAGGGATTTCAATTATACTATGTTCGAGTAAGGCTCAATTATATATGAACTTCAAAAGCATTTAAATTCAATTCGATATAGCATGTAAATACATAAATATAATATATATCCATAATATCAAAAAGAAACAGAAACTAGTCATTTAGAATAAGTGAATGCTTTGTTCTTGTATCTTCAAGTTGATATTTCGGTCTTAAATTTTAAATTAGAAACTTTTAATTGCGGCCTTTTTGTGATTATTTATGGTTCACTTATCAAAATCTAGTCCAAATTATTTATTTAATACTCATTTGTAGTCCATCAAGAATACGAAACTTTGATTACTGTGTAAGCAAGTTGGTATATTGATCTTTATATGACTATACTTAGTTTTTAGCTTTTATATAAAATCAAAATAAAACAATTGGATATATTGCTTAAAAGTTAATTTAATATCTTTGACTAAACTTGTTCGCAGATGCAAGTCTAGATTCTATATAAACATTGCCTGGGCTGTGCAGCAAAGCTTTGTTTCTATAGGATACAGACCAAAATCGCGAAACTCGACGACAATCGTTTGGTGGCTATTCACAAAGAACTAGAATTTTGTTTGAGTTCAAAATACTTGAACACTCGGAATCGAATTGTGTCTGAATCTCACTTCCATAAACTTGCATAGTTTTTATATACGCCTTCAGTTCTAGACGCTTTAACTCTTGCTTCATCTTTATGATCATGGACTCATCTCCAATTGACCTATTTCGGTCCATAGCAATGCAAATACAACATTCACACTTTCTCTGAGCCTTGGGAGATTCACTTACTTCTATTTTCTTTCGATCTCTCGATTTTGCGGGCAATTCCGATTTATTTTTCTCTCTTACAACTTTTGGTAATTCTTTCGTGTTTTGGGCCTCATATGGGTAGTGGAGAAATTTATTAACAGCAATATCATTTGTATTTAATTCCACTTGGGACAAATCTAATTCACTGCCGTGTGAATACTTTCTGAATTGATTCACGCGATTTTCATAAGTCATTGAATTGACAGATTGGAGATATTCTTCATTTTGTTCTCTAATCTTATTTTCGTGTATCTTGTTTGTCATTTGCCTCTCCATTGTCTCTTCACTATGTTTTTCAGATTCCTCAGCTAAGACTGGACTTGGACTTTTTCTGATTATTCCCTTGTATCCTTGGAGTATATTGGGTAAATCTGAGGAGCTTGTTTTAAAGTAATTATAATGGGAAGAGTTTTCAATTTCTATCTGTTCATCTACTGGTTCTTTTTTGTTGAAATCAATATTTGACTCTCTGCCATCCATAAATGATCCATTTTTATGTTTTTCAGTTGCATCTTTAAAAGTTTCAGATATATTTTCATCAGTGTATGATTTCTGATTTCTATTCCAATGATAATTGTTGACAGATTGGATATATCCTTCATTCTTTTCTCTCATCTTATTTTCGTTTATGTTATTGGTAATTTGCCTCTCCATTGTATTTTCACTATGTTTTTCAGATTCCTCAGCTAAACTTGGACTTTTTCGGATTATTCCCTTGTATCCTTGGAGTACTTTGGGTAAGTCTGAGGAGCTTGTTTTAAAGTAATCATAATGGTGAGAATTTTCAAATTTTTTTTGTTCATCTACTGGTTCTTTTTTGTTGAAATTAATATTTGACTCTTTTGCTTCCTTAAATGAAGCATTTTTTTGTATGCCAGTTGTATCTTTAAGTGTTTCGATTAAATTTTCATCAGTGAATGATTTTTGAGCTCTATTCTTATAATGATTTTTGATTTGTCTTCGTGAACTCCTGTGTTTTGAAATTATCTTGGTGACTTTTCTGTTCTTCACTTCTTTTTCCCTTAATAGTCCTTTCCTTTCTCGATTATTATTTTTCGAAATTAGATTTTTTAGAGATGGTTTTGTTATAATTCTATTTTTCGGCTTATCGACCATTTTCGCTATGGAATTACCCAAGGCTTGTACGTTCTTAGTATTTGTATTAGTTGTAGTAATTCCTCTAGTTAAGGTTTGGTTTTCTTTTGATTTTTGCAGTGGCACTGTGTAATATTTAGATATGCTTCTGACTGGGGACTTTGCCACCAAATTAACAGGAAATTTGGACTTAAATTCTACCACTGGATCTTTCGGATTAGTATGACATAAGTACAAATCCCTTGGGTCACTATTCGGCGCACTTCTTGGCTGCCAAGCAGCCGAGTAAGCCGGGTCAAATGACACTTTAGGATAAGTGTATTTCATGTACAAGTCACTAATGCCACATGATCCTCCTGAAAGTTGTTTGCTTTGCTTTCTTCTCGATTGCTTTTTGCTTTCAATCAATTTACCCAAGTTTTCGTTGTAATTTAGCATTTGAAAAAATTGTTCCTTGTTTTGCCCATTCTCAAAACTATTGCTTTTGCTGACAAGCTTATGAATGGTGATTGGAGGCTGCGTTAAGGGCACTTTAAGAAACGGATTGGATTGATGAAGTTGATGGCAAAGATGACTTCCCTTGAACACATTTCCCCGAGCTAAGCGCGGCCACGCGAGTGATCTGCTGTCAATTTTCCCAATGTTCAGCAATAGTCTTGAAAGCTCAAATTTTGGAACTAGCGAACTTTGCTTGCGTAATGAATTCATTGCAATTTGGAATTTTGAGCTTTTGTCTTAGATGATGATGCTATCTTTAGGTTCTTTTTTTTTTAATATTTACATATATATTTTGTTAAATAAAATGATATAGAATATAAGTCAGTTGTCACTAAACCCGAGAAATGTTGCCTACTTCTATGAGCACAAGTACGTATAACTTATCAATGAAGACAAATGGTGGAAAATGAAAGGGATTTGGGTTTTCTGCTTTTTGTTTTGTTTGTATTTATATATGGCAAATTTAACAAATTTCATATTTTTAAAAATATACATAGATACAGCTAAACAACAGCTTACACTGCGCTCTGCAATTCTGCTCACATTTTCATTTATTATCATTCATAATAGCTAATAAATTTATGCATACGCATACATATACATGTGCGTACATTAATATATGTAAGCATATGCACATTTATACATATATATATATGTATATATTTAAATATTGTATATATATGTAGTTTATCCTTAATAATTACGTACAATCACACGCACTTATTTTATATACTAGCAAAAACACATTGATTTTTTTTTGATTTGTGGTTTCCCATATTTGTTTCAGATTTCGAATTTCTTGTGCAAATATAATTAACTTATTTAATTTTGTTTCTAAAAATTTGATTATAACTTTGTTAGCTGCGCATTGTAGAAAAGCAAAAATATGATTTACTCTTTTATTCTGCATACAAATACGTGGGTTTTCTGGTGTGTGTATATATGTGTGTGTTTTGGTGTATGTGTATGTGTGTGTGTGTGCGTTTTATGCTTTAATAGGTATGCATATAGTATTATTAATATTATTATTATTTTATATAAAACAATAACTAGTCTGAAGACCTTGTGACTAGACGGTTCTTTTTTTATATTTGTTGTTTAATGACTACTCTAATATATAAATATATATTTATATATGCATTTAGTTATTGTTTATAATATATATACACACATATTTTGTATACATGTATATAGAACTTGTATATAGAGTCAAAACACAGACACACAAATCGACGCAAAAACGACAGTAAACATACAACAATGATATAAGCCAAAAATATATAGTATAGTATAGTTCTCCTACATATATATATATATATATATATATAAATATATACACATATATATATATAATGTGTGTATGCATGTGATTCTCTATAAACCATAGACATTCGTTTCCTGCTCGCACTGTTCCTGAGTAACTTTCTTCCCCGCTGCTGCCAATTTCAAACGCTCATCATTCCCACTATACAATACTTTCACGATCCCGCGCCGTGGATCCGCTGGTCATATCGGAGAATCCGCTGCGGACGCCTTGGACATTGCTGGGCAGGATGCTGACACGTCGCAGCGAGGATTCGCCGCTGGAGCCGACGCTGCGCATGCCGTTGCCTTTGAAGAAATTGGCCATCCAGTTGCTGAGTTTGCCGCCGCTGCGTGTGGCACGCTGATTGCCGGCTGAGTGCATATCCAAGACGCCACCATCGCCGCCACCCGATCGATTGCGATGCTCATCAATGTCGGCAGCATAGCTGACACTGTTCCCATGGCCAGTGACGCCAGCGGGGGGCTCCATGTGCTCCAGCGAGTGCCAGCGCTTCGAGTGTGCCATCAGCTCCTCTGGCGGCGTTGTTAGCGATGCCTGGCGCTGCAGCAGCGGCGATTGCATATCCTCCTCAATGCTCATGCCACCGTTGCAATTGTTGTTCAAATGCTTGGCATAGCTGCTGCTGCCCGTGGACACATTGCTGGTGCGTCGGCGACCGCTGGCGCCGGCTGGCACAATTATCGGCTGGATGTTGTTGGTGAAGCTGCTCGAGTAGCGCAACGTGGGTAGTTGCCCGTTGTCGTGACGCATGAGCAGCCCAAGCTCATCGTCATAGTCATCTGTGGCATCCACCATCGGATCGGTCGCCAACTTATCGCCAACACCCTCATTCTGGTTCGTTGCAGTCGCAGTCGCATCGCCATTGGGATTGCCACTGATCAGCGAGACACCCGTGTCCAGGGATCGTGAGTTGTTCTTCGACAGCTTCGATGGCGGCAGTTTGGCACGTTCGTGCCGCTTGCGCAGCTGCTGCATCGGCATCGGATCCATCGAACGTGACAGCAACAGATCGGCCACATGCTGGGCGGCATTGATGATGTGCTGCGGCCTGACCATTGCCAGCGGCTTATGTAGCGAGTTTGGCTGGCGCACCAGACCTGAAACAGCAGCGGGGGCAACGGCGGTAGTGGTGCCATTGATGCCGCCATTTAGCTCCAGTTCGCCGCCATTGTTGGTGGTGGCAACGGCGACGCCGACGACGGCTTCATTTGTATCACAGTTCGTTTCATTTGTATCGGAATGATTCAGCGTGCTGAGCGAGGCGTGCGCCGACTCCAACAACGCATTGCCCACAAGATGGCCACCCAGCCCATTCAGCGAGGGTCGCTCCCGTTCCCTTTCCCGCTCGCGTTCTCGCTCCCGTTCTCGCTCCCGTTCCCGCTTCGCTGTTAGACGCGGCGATTCGCGCGCCACCTGATAGAAGGAGCCCTGCAGACTGTATGTGGACTCCCCATCTGGCGGACGTGGCACGCTGCTCTGGCGTCGCGAGCCAGCGCCACAATTGTGCATGGCCAGCAAACTGGGCTGCCTGGAGTCCGGATTCAGTTTGGGACTCTTGCGAGGGCGACTGAAGAGCGGCGGCATATTATCCATCATGTCCACATTCTTCTTTTGTATGGCCTTCTCATTGGCGCCGGTTAGCCACCAGGTGACCACCTCGCCCTTGCCCTTCATGCTGACCAGGCCGCGCTTCTCGGTGATGTAGCCACCACCCAGTTTATCCAGCGCCAATTTGCACTTGTTGGATATGTGTATTTTGAGCGCCTCGCCGTTGCTCTCCATGCGCGACGCGGTGTTCACCGTATCGCCAAAGAGGCAATAACGGGGCATCGTGAGGCCAACGACGCCGGCGACCACCGGACCTGTATGCATCCCAATGCGCAACTTCAGCGTCTCATTGGGACGATGTGCAATCTTATGCTGTTTGACTGCATGCAGCAAATCCAGGGCCATGGACGCAATTTCACCCGCATGCCGATCGCCGTTCTTAATGGGCAAACCAGAGACCTGTCCAATAATGAATTTGTATTTGATTATATATGTGGCATCCAATGATGGGGGATGTCAGCAACTGGTGCTGACAACTTACCACCATATAGGCATCGCCTATGGTCTCCACTTTGTAGACATCATAGCCACGTATGATGCGATCGAACACCGTGTAGAGATCATTCAAAAAGTTCACCACCTGCAACGGAGTGCTCTCCGCGGACAGAGCCGTAAAGCCCACAATGTCGCTAAAGTAGATCGTGACCTGTAAAAGAGGGGAACCATTAATAATTTAATGAAATAATTACTATTATTGCAATTTTAATAGTTCTGGTTCTTACCAAATCATAGGAGACGGGCTCAACACCCTGGCCCATGGTTAGTTTCTCTGCCACAGATTGGGGCAGCATGCGATGGAGCAGATCCTCCGTTTTCATTTTTTCCTCGCACAGCAGCCGAGTGCGCTCTGTGACAATTTCCTCCAAGTTGTTGGCATACTTTTCCATCATTTCCATCATTTGATCCATGATGTTTTTGGTTTTGCCGCCTCGCATCTTCTTCAGGCGATTGCTGCACAAGCCACAAAATAACAACAATTAGTAAATAAATAGGTTTTTTCTTTATCCCAATTGTGTAACTCACCGTATGGCACTGAACTCGGGTCGATCGTCGGGATTCTCGGCCCAGCAGTCCTTGATGCAGGCGAGCACATAATCCGGACACGATTCTGCCTCTATAATAGACTCGACCTCGGGTCGAAAGGGCTCTTCGCCCTTGAGTGGCCACTCCTTAACTAAGTCCACAATTTGCTTTGGTTCATAGTTGGTTTGTCCAAACGGACCCTTACGACTAAATATCTCGTACATTATGATGGCAAACGCATAAATATCCCCCTTCTGGCTGCCAAGCAAATGGTGATTCCGCAACAGCTCCGGGGCACGCCAGAATTGATCTGGAATTAGAGCAGAAGTGAAGTTATTAAGAGTTAAGCTATATAAACTAATTAATAAGTAATTTATTAATATTTTTATTAATAACTAAACAGAAACAAAAGCTGTAAAGTTATTCGAGTAGTTAAGATTACTCAGAACAACATATTAATATAAATAGTAATAAATTCTACTAAAATATAAGCAAAATAAAAATAATGGTATTTCCCTCCTCAGATCATATCCTATTCGTGTTCAATTGTAACATTTGGTTTATGTAAATTATTAATCTATTTTATGTTATTTGATTGAAATCCCACAAGATTTGTGGATGTTACACTAACTTCTGTAATGCTGATGCTCGCCGATGGACTCGTTTTCGGCACACTGTCGCAGCTCGTGCAGTCCAAAGTCGGTGACTTGTAGCATCCAGCGAGAGGTGACCACACAATTCGAGGATTTGAGATTGCCATGATACACCAGCTGCGAGCTGTGTATATACATCATGCCCTGCAGCGAAAAAGGAAGCATAAGAAAAACGCATACAAAGTTGTGTTAAATTGATAGCACCTTGATGAGATCATTGATGAGGGAAGCGATAAACAGATCGTCCAATTTAATATCCTCATTCTCAATGATATCGTACAGGCTGCCCTTGGCGCAGTAATCCGTGACTAGCAGCAAGCGTGTGGGCTCCACACAGGCGCCAATGAAGCTATTGATGTTATCGTGGCGCAGTTCGCGCAGCAGACGCATCTCTTTCATAATCTCGCGCGAGATGTCGCGCTTGCGGGGAAACTTCAGCTCCTTGATGCGTACAACGGCCCCACGCAGACGCGCCGTCGACGTAACAAACTGATGCGACCAACGCGAACCATAGCTCTGGGCGCTCATCAAACTGACCTGGTAGTCAATAGAACAAAAAAAAAAACAACAACAATTAGAGAAGTGTTCAAATTATTTTTTATTTCGCTTACTTTGCTGGGCGAAGCAACAATTTCGTTGCCCGAGTAGTCTTTGATTTCGCATATGTTGATCTTCCAGAGCAGACCCTCAATTTCCAGTTCGATCTTCCATTTGCGATAGATGCTCATGGTGACCACACCGGAGCAGAAGAGTAGAACGCCCAGCACCACCGCCGCCACAGTTGATGTATAATGCGTATCGTCCTTTTTGCACAGCTCATTCGCAAAACCGCACATTGGCTCATCGAAGGGCTTCTCTCCGCCCGATGGCCAATCGATCGAACCGTTTATCAATTTATATTCCTGCAGCAAAACATGAGTGATTCGAGTAATTGTGAGTTGAGGGCATGGGGGTATGGTGGTGGGGGAGGATGTGGGGTGGGGGGGTAGATTTGTTGTGGGAGTGTTGCGTGGGTCTTGCGTGAGCAAACTCAAAGTAATGCGAAACTAAAAAAGAGAAGACGACTCACTCACTGGAAGTTCTTCGCCTTGATGGAAATACGCCACGGGCACCATATGATAATTGCAGCGTATATTCTCGGATATGTTCCACTTGTGGGGCTTGTATGCCAGCACCGAGAAATTACCCTCCGAATCGCCATACTGATCGATTTTAATTGTGGACCCAGTGACACCTATTTTGAGCAGTAAAGAACTCAATTTCCTATTTCTAGATGCAAAAAGTCCTAAACTTACTCATATAAGTACGATTTTTTATGATGGTATCGATGACACGCGTTCCATTGCTGGCCACCTCAGAGATGACGTCATCGGTGAGCACACGCTCCTCCATGCGCAGCATTTTGTCCAGGGCCCAGGCATAGAGCTTAACGGAATCATACAGATAAGCCGCGTAGATCGATATGAACTGCAATTAATGATTACTTTATTAATATATTCTATATATAACTACTTTTATTGGCGTAGCTCACCTTGCTAAATTTGCTCTCCAGGAATATCGGCGGAACGGTAAAATTAAACGGCGGCATCGAGCTGTAATTGCGCACCTGTTCCGTAAACTTCTCATAGCCCATGGTTGGTGGTGTTGATGCCACCACGAGTAAGCTGCGCGCCAGCTGATTAAAGTTCTCGGTGCTCTTGCAATTCGTCATCCGATTGATTATGTCCACTTTGCGCAAATACTTTTGGGCCTCACTGTACACAATGTATATAAGTTTTAGTCATTTCCAAATTTCTCACTGCACATTCGATGCACTCACCGTTCCGAGTAGACCATCATATCCACAAAGATTACCATATACTCTCCGCGCGCAAATAGCCCAGCCGTGTCCATGGAGCTCATGAAATCAATTAAACTGTTTGCCGAGCCAAGGAACACATAGATCCGCGTGCGATTCATGGTATTTTGCACTACCTGTACAGAGAAAGGTAGCGAATAAGTTAGATAAGATTACGTGTAAGACCAAATCTATGGTATTTTCCAAGCATCATTCACCTGATACCAATAGCCGGAACGGCAGCAGGTCATCATCTGTTCACAGCACTTGGCGCGGTCATCGATAAACAATTGCTTATGATTGATGGTCATGTTTCGCTTTGTCGCCTGGTCCTTCAACAGATCGGCAACGGTGCCCCAGACCTCCTCATAGAGTATCGAGAACTTATTCCACGCATAGTAGCGCAGCAGGGCAATCACCGACTTGACGACCTACAAATCGATAAGGAAGGCAAACAATGGACAAGAATTCCTTAGCATAATATGTGTGATATCTTTCAGATACATATGGGTAGGTATAGTAAGGGCTAAATACTCAAAAAAACTGCACCGCTAGAACTAAAAGCCTATCAAGAATTTTAATTGTTACGCTGTCGCTAAAGAAAAGTATCTGAAAATATGTGAATAATGACGAGCTTCCGGTTGTGACTTGTGGCTCTGTATTTACGAAATATATTGGATAACTTTTCTAATAAGCCCGAAAAGATATGATGCTGTTCTTGGCAACAAAAACCAGAAATTTGCACAGTATATCTTCATTCACTAAAACTATTTTAAATAGTATTTCTTTGAATTTATTTCGATTTTTCATTACAGTGTTATTTTTTAAAATTCAAATCGTAATAGATTAAATTATATGAATGAAGAATATTGTTTGTAAATATATTTTTTTAACTGCAAAAAATCTAGATAATCTTTTCCCAGATTATTGTTAATTTTCATTCTGTGCGGGAAAGAAAACCTGTGATAATTTTGTAAAATATTTTCTGCTAGTTTTTCTTCGCAGCTACGCATTTGCTGTGGAACTGTCAGGTTGATATATGGATAGCCTGTTGCACATAAGCACCTTCCACCCCAAATACAATCACGCCCCCCTCCGCTCCGGCTTTCACTCACCTGCGTATCGGGCGGCTCGGTGCGTGCAAATGTTGGTATGGACGATGCACGGTTCTCTGCGCATTTCTATTTGAAAGTTGATGGGTCGGACGACGTGAGATGGCACACACAAGTGACACAAGAAAGAACGAAAGAGAAAGAGAGAAATTGAATGAAATGCATTAAATTTGACACAGCAAACATGTCGAGACACCAGATCTATGTGCACATACATGTACATGTATGTGTGTAAACACACATAGAGGTATCTATAACAGTCGCACCCACTCGCATCCACTTACATAGGATATCATTGGAATGTTGCGACTCTGCGAGACAATGGCTTCCACATAGCATGGTCCCTCCGGGCCAAATATGGTCGCAATGCCATCGCATATCATCTCGGTGATGGCCTTGGTAGCCAGCACCGTATCACCCTTGGTATCATTAAAGCGCATCTCCAACGTAACATTTGGCAGCAAGTGTGGATCTCTGTTGATCTAGAAGAATAAGGATGTCATTAACTTAAAGACTTTAAAAAATGTTTAAAAAATAACAACAATAATATTAGATTTATTTTTAACTCCATGTCTTATATCAAATTCAGTTATTTAACAAATTCTTTTAATAAGAAATACTAAAAATCCTAAAAAGATCCTATAGTAAAAAAAAATGATAAATTGATTGAAAGATTGAAAACCTTAAAAACAAAAATATTTTTATACGGTCAATTTTTCATATTTTTAGATTTTACAAATATTTTGCATTGCAATTAAACAATAATTGGAATAAATTGGTCTTAACAAAAAAAACATCTTATACAGGTTGTGAATAAATTTTAAAGACCAAAATTGCTATTATGAAATTATTTCAATCAATTGTGAATTGTGAATTATGAATGATTTTCCATATGAATTAAGTTTTTACTATTTTGCAATTTAATGAAAATTTTCCATTGCAAATGAAAAATAATCAAAATAAAATGCACTCTATGACAAATGCAAATAGCAGAAAATTGTGTGACATTTGACAAGTGGCAAGCAAGCTTATTGACCCGGGACAACAAAGGATTAAGTGAAGTTGAGAAGAGCTTATAATTCTAAATTGTTGGTTGGAAATGCTTACCTCCTCCAGTGCCATTGTCAGCGCACCGGATATGGATAATCCCTGGCGGTCCTTGAGCTCGCCAGTAAGTGCCGTTAGATAGCCAACTGTGAGGATGGTACGATTGCTACAGTCGCGTACTGCCACCGAGAGCAATAGTAGTAAATTGAAGGGCCAACGCGTCATGGCCCCTTAGGCCGGGGCCGTTCAGCGCGACGCCTATGGGTGCTAACAGATTTACAAGCTGCAAGAAGGATACAAATTGGTAAAGCGATAAGTCAATTAAATAAATAATAAGTCAAGTCAAATAAGATTTCAATTTACATTTTTATTGCACATTGTGTAAAACACTTTCGAAGGAAAATTAATTATGCCCTGTTTGTCGAAATGGTCTAATCAAACTGCATGTTTGGCACAGTTAAGCACACTCCCACACACAATAATACGGAGAGGAAATACACGGAAAGCATTAAATGAAAATCTACATATATATATATGTGTGTATATATGTGTGTGTGTGTACAGTGCGAAGTGCAATATCCTGTCTACTCTGTTCGTCTTGCAAATGTCAAAATGTCCACACAGATAAAGAGTGTCCACTCTAAATTCATTGCATATGTTGCCGACAGGATCCTTGTGAGTTTGTCTTGTTGCCAATTTGCATATGTGTGTTTGCGTGTGTGTTTGTGAATAAACACACACAATCGACACCTCGCATTAAATCTGTGCTCAGTGTACTCTGCACTCTTGTGCAACGTATGTTGTTGCATTAATTATGCATCTGTTAGTTCGCACACATTACATTATACAATATGTCTTGTGGCTTTGTCTCCTCTGCTTCATTGGATTACGTTTGAATGCTTATGGACTTAACAAGCGAAAAGCACTTGTCATGGTTTATGTATTACTGCTAGTGAAAAGTTGGATGACGTATGGAAGAAAAGTGCATTTAAAAGAGTTATTGTGCAAAATATATTCTGCTTATATAATACTTCTCAATAAATCGAACAATTTATCTATAGTTGAGAAGTCAAGACTCGTTGCTAAATGCATCCACTTCGATCACTCTTTGATACGTTTTTTTACGCATTTGGCTAATGAGCGAATAGCTAACAATGTAAATTAGCATTTCCGACCCTCGCCCCTCCCCTCCCCCTCCGACGACACCTTTTGCAATCTCTGTTTATTAATCTCAGTTATTTGTTTTGGACAATGTTGCAATTTAAAATTAGAACCAAGCTATAATGTATCTTGCCAAAGGGGAGGTAGAAACTACTTTTGGGCGCCATTTGCCGTTTGCAAAGTCGCAATAAATATTTGCCAAGCCATTTGACACTTCTCCAAAATGCTCAAATGACGCCATTTCGATTGGGATAATGCGTATACGCCGCGTGGCACAACTGGAGAATGTATGTGGCATGAATACGCAATACGTTGCAATACATTTATTGTGTATAAAAATACATGTATGTCATTGGCTACCTAATATCTTCTTAAGAACATATATATATATATATTACTTTTAGGACTAATAACTAACTATACCTGTTACATCATTGAAAAATAGTTTCAAAAAGTGTCTGGCATCATTTTTGTGAGATTCAGTTTCACATTCAGTTTACTGTCCAGTCGCACACATAATGTTTGTTGTTTGTTAGAAATTCTTTTTTTTTTTGTTTTCTTTTCAAAATTATTCGTTTTTGTTTTCGCCACTCCTCCGGCAACAGCCAAAACCAAAATTCAATGTTTAGCTAAGCAAAAGCAAAAACCCAAACCAGCCCCAACAAGGAGAAGTGCACTTGGATGATTAATTATGTGACTGCAGCAGCAAGATAGACTTGGCCCAGTGTGCGGTAATAACCAAGATCAACTCTTTCTCATCCTCCCCATCTTTTTATTCCCACCAACAATTATAGTTTGTTTTTGGTGTACGCAGAGATTAGCAATCGTTTCGAAACGAACCACCCGAAGATGGCCGTACACGAGCAGATCGACAATCTGAACATCTGGTGGTTTCCACGTGACTTCTGCCAGTCCCGTTTTGGGGCCTATCAAACGAGTGGCACCAATTCGTGTACGCTGATCTCTCTAATACTCGCCGATAAGGTGGCCAAGGCGGAGAGGTTCTATAATCGGGTGGCAGAGTTGCCAATCCGCGGCTGGGAAATGTTTGGCAGTGCAATGAACGATGGCAACAATGTCTATCACAATGCGATTACGGCCAATAAGCCGTCCGCACGAAATCTGAATCTCAATATACCGGATGCAATATCGGCGATACGTTCACAGCACAAGATGAACTTTCGGCTGGAGGAGTGGTTCTACACGCACATGGAGGCCGATCCCACCAGTCCCATGTACAATCGCAATGTTGCCATGCAGCTATCCCGCATCTTTCAGATCACATTGCAAGTCTTCCAACAGGCGAGTGGGGGCACAAGGGATATGTCATCGCATCTGTTTGCGGCCATCATTGCGGACAGTCGAACGGTGATGATGACCTTTGATTTTCGATCCTCAATTGTCGCGTTGTTCGATTCGCATCAGCATGGCCGGGATGCGGGCGCCGTTTTCGCTCAGTGCACCATTAATCATATGGATGATTTACTATTCTGGTTCATCAGCATGCTGCACAATGTCTATTCTAGCCGTCCTGGCCTGTTTGAGATCTCGTTCCTCAGCTCGCAACCGGGCGTCGCGAAACGCATACCGCCAGCCATCAAGAAGATTGCCAACGAAATCAAGAAATTGCCAACAAAGTCACATTAACAACAATATAATCCATAAGCTTCATTCCATCAGGCTTCATTTATATGCAATAGCGGAAGAGAGAAAATCGAAGTTTACATAAATTACGGGGTATAAGAAGATTATCTTCTTGAAAAGAAATCGAAATTAAACAAATAATCAAATTTTAAAACTCAAATACAAATCAACAGCCAAATACTCTTATACTCTGTTTACTATATAAGCTGATAAAAGCTGGCAAAGAGATAGATAATTCTAGTTTTAAAATTTGGGGACATTTTTCGGGAAGCCTGGCCAAGAAATTTATTTACTAATCCTTATAATAATCTGCCTTTCAAATTTTGTGACTCCACCTTCAAATTGTGTCACTTATGTGGTTTTATCACTTTTATATCGATAGCATCTCAATTTCAGATTCCTCTAAAAAGAGTCATCTTTAAATTAGTGTTAAATAAAATATGCTTAGAATATGGACAAATACTCTCTCTTTCTTTTTCGATATTCCCTATAAATTTCAATGAAAATGTCACGTTTGCGTCATGTTCTTGACAATGTACCAAATGTTTGACGTATCATAGAGTTAACTTGGGAAGTTAAAGTTTTGATGATTTGGCGGAGACAAAACAATGTTTGCCTAGAATTGTTCTATCGTAGCAAAATGTTAGCAAATATTTGCATGCATCCTCATTAAAGCTGAGTAAACAATAGATGGAAGAAGAAAAGAAAAAAACTAGTATAATTTTTTTTTTTTTTTTGGTAGGGAGACGTATCTGTAAATTTTTATGCGTTGCCGTATAACGTGTTACGAGTTTTGTAACGGAGCTTTGCTGCTGCTGCTGCTGCTGCTGCTGCTGCTGATGTGCTACTCAGAAAACAGAAACAGAAAACAGCAAGAACAGCAACTAAGAGTGTCTTTTGTTGTGCTTTTCTCAGTAGCTAATCAAAATGAGTTAAATAAACACAACGTAACCTATTAAGAACTTGGTACGTGACAACAATTTAAATATTTTTAATGTAAACAGAGAGCGAAAAATGCGCCAGCGGAGAGGCGAATAAAAAGACCAATGGTCTAAAAATAGAATTCACATTTCAAAGGAAAATATGAGAAAAACAAATCGAGCAAAACAAGAATCAGAAGAGACGAGGCGAGGCGAGTCAACCAAAAGTAAACTTTAAACGTAACGACAGACAACGTGAATGACAGCAACAGCAAAAGCGACGTGATAAAACGTTTAACAAAATCAAATACAAATACAAACACAAACACAACACACAAATGCAAATGCAAATGCACACAGAGAGAGAGAGAGTAAAAACGAGCGCCAACACAGATAGACAGACACACAGCCAGACAGTTAAACCAGAGACATTGAGAGCAGGCAGGCAGCAAGCAACTGACTGGAAGTTGTGTAACAAAGCCAACAATAACATCACGTAGCCGCAACGTGCAGTGACCATTCTCCCAATGCACCAGTATCCTCTCCCTTCCTCTACCAATCTATCTCTCTCAACACTCAAACTCACACTCACACACTCAATGTTATGCTCTCTCTCTCAGTTTGGCGCTCTCGCAACGAAGCAACAAGTTGCAAATGCAATCGCAGGCGGTCGCCTTTTTTCTTTTATCGTTTGTTTCGTTGTCTCTGCTTGTACTTTTGTGCAGTTAAAGTTGAAGTTGTTGTTGTTGTTGTTGTTGTTGTTGTTGCTGCTGATGCCCGCCAGTCTAAAAATAAAGCTTGTACACTAAAAATAGACACGACGGCACGCCATTGGATAAACTAACACGACATTACATATTTTTTTACAAACAAACATGACAAAACTCACAAACAGATAGCAGCTAACTATAGACGCGTGTGGTAAGGGGAGGGGCGACGGGGTTGCTGATCAGGGGACATAAATACAAACACAAATGCAAATACAAATACGAAAAGCTGCCGGGTTGGCTGTCCGTTCTGTCTGTCTGTCTGTAAGTCAATTAATATGTATACACTTTTAAGCGCACACATACATACACGTATATTTACATATTAATGCATCAGTATGTGTTCACTTAAAAGCCCTAGAGCTGATAAAGCTCTTCGCTTAAACTTGTATCTAAGCAAATCGACTTCCGCCTTTAAACTTGGCACACTTAGTCTAATCAAATATTCTTAAACGATTACCGATCAATAGAATATTCACATCTGTCATATTTGCATATCAACTCTATATTTAGATTAGATATTCAGTTCCATTTTCAACACAAACATTCAGCTATTTCATTCATTCATTTTATTAAATTAATATTGAAAGAAACACTTAAAAAAAATTGTTTGACACGACAAATTACTACAACATAAAAATTTTTAAATATTTTTAATAAAATTCGCTTAAGCTTCAGCAACCTAAATATTTGTATGCTAGTATTGTCAACTGATTGAAAAATGTACGGGATTTGATGTTGTTTACACACTCACACAAAATAAACGAAGGACCACAAGGAAGACCAGCCCAGCCCTTCAATGCCATCAATCATCAACAAGTTCACGCCCACCACAAACAGCCACGCTAGTCGCCAGCTATTAAACATTGTCAGCCTAAAAGGTCGCCTTCAATAACCCCTATAACCCCTTTAGTGGCAAAGAGATTTTAGGCCATTTGGCTAGTGTTTCAAATTACCGGACTCCAGAGACTGGTTTGCAAGCAATAAGCAATTTGGATATTGAAACCGAAGGACATTAAGGACCCATACAAGTTGACCGCACTTAATGATTAACTTGCTAAAGTTTTCATAATGAATATCTGGAGCTCATTTTGAATCCAAGTGAAGGACATAATCTCTACGCAAAAACATTGCCAAAAAGTGCCTGGAGCTCATCATGTAAGGAGTTCAGTTTAGTTGATTGCTCTGCCCAGCCAAGTGACACAAAAGTGGAGCAAGGCATGTGGGTTGAGGTGGGACAAGGAAAAATTTGCTTCTTACACATTTAGGATAATGTCTTCAACGCTTGGGAAGAGACCAGCCTGGCGGCATTCAAATCAAATTACAAGGCAAACGAACTGTTCAACTGTTGCGAATGTGTCGCCATCTGCAACCCGAATCCGAATCCGACCCTGAACCAGTCCCTTGCCATGATGCGATAGCCTGGTTGTTGCCGCCAAAGGCCAGCTTCGAACACATCATTTACAAATGTTGCTCCATTTCCCATTCCACATTTGGACCAATCTCCGTTTTCCATTTGCACAATCACTTGATTAGAATATTCTTAAAGCGAGCGAGAAGAAGTGCGAAAAGAGCGAGAACAGCGAGAAGAGGGAGAAGAGTCTAACAATGAATTCGATTACTTCACTTACAAAATGGCCATAAGATCCAAATGAAGCACATCTGGTTTATGCAAAAGTTGTCAAAGATGTTCAAGATAAATATTGAATATTGACTTTGATAAGGAATTTAAACATTGTTAATGCCATTTTACATAAAGAAAATGTAAAATTCTTTCGTTTTCACTTTTTGATATTTAACAATGTTTCAATTGAAAACAAAGAAAACGTATTCGTATTCGAATTCTCTTCTATTAGCTTTCTCAATAATGATAAATATTTCCGCATATTTTTAAACATTTCATTTTTGTTTGTTTATTTGTGTTGAAAAGTATTTTAAGAATTTTGTAAACAACATTTTTCCTTTATTTTGCTCAATTAGCATTTGTTATTGAAAAATTATTCACAATGTACTAGATATTTCTTGAATTTTCTTATTATATGTTAAATTTTGATACTTTTACTATTTTCGAATTATTTAAATATTATTGATCAAAAGAAATTGGTGGTTTCTGGAACATGCTCAAACTGAATTGTACAGTGTAAATATATTTTAAAATTATATTAATTATATTATATATTATTTATTAAATCACAGACGTGTTAATTGTCAATTTTAGAGCTTCATACATATACACAAAGGATTTCAATGCTGACGACAATACAATGACAAGGCTGATGGAGAAAAACTGAAGCGTAAGAGGGACCGACGGACGGAAGTTGTGGCAAATGGCAAATTTGGAAGCAGATGTGCTACAAGCAAAAATTTCACTTTCAAACCAGTGACAACAATGTAGAAGTGATGCGTGGCTGAAAACGCTGCAACTTTGCATCATTGCGTTATGCTGCTGCTGCTGCCGCCGAGTTTAAAGCAACATCAACTTCAGCTGGCTCGCACCGCTTGTTGCAGCTATAGCTGTAGCCATAAATGGAGGCGCCGCATGCAACGTTTTGGCATTTTAACAACAACAACCGCAACCAACAAGGTGCCTTGGTACCTGAACAAGAGAGTCATTCAATTCACACACACAGTTCATTCAGTTAAAAAGAGAGACTTAGCCCGGCCATATTGGGCATCAGCCGCAGCAAATCTGTTTGAAAGTGAAGGGCTCTGAACTGAATGACTGACTGACTGAATTAATGATGAAATGGCGACAGCACTTTGGTGTCATCAAAATGTTTTTGAAAAAAAAAAAATAAACAAAAAAAAACGCAAATAATGAGATCGAAACGCTGAAAACTGAAATCGGCGAATCTCTGCCACAAAACATGCAAAACATTGGCGTCTTGTTATTGTTGTTGCCAAAAAACTGGATTTTCTAAAAATAGATGTGTGGTGGGGAAATACTTGAATACGTCGCCACATGTGCAACGACCGCCAAAAGCGAGCAGCAGCAACAGCAGCAGTTGCTGCCATATATCTCCCCCCCTGCGCCTCTTACCCGCATATCCTCTAAAAACCAGCTGCTATCAAACTGAAAGGCTAGCAAAGGGTTAAGGCTGAAGGTCCGAGTAGAAACAGGAAATACTATTTCCGTTATTTGATGGCATCTATGCCATTGGCATACCAAAAAAAGACACACACAAAGGAAAAAAAGGATAACAAAAAGAAGTAAAAATCCTTGAAATTCAATTCAGAGGAACAAACAAAAATATTGCTTTCATTAAATCTATAGAAAATTGTGGTCGTTAAATTAAATGAAAGTAATTTCGATAAACAACGATTAAAGTGTCGATGACAAAATGTGTTTAAGGATGAAATATTTAATATACACATAGAATTTGTAAATTTAACATAATAAGCCTAGTCCTAGGGAGGTAGGTTATACGTAGGCCATTAATCGCCCGTTTTAGAGCCGTGTGGACAGAAATTTAGACAGAAAGGTTAATAGAGGAAAGAACTAGGCAAACAACAATCAACAATCAACAATGCCTCCAGCGGGATTCAAACACGCGACTGATTGATGTAAGCGATGCAAAGACTCAAGGCTAAGCCTAGTCCTATTATGTCTACCACTTTTCTGTATGATTTCTTATGCAACTACCATTTTTAAGCATTTAAAGTCTCTTCCTCTTTTTTTTAGTTGACTTTCGAATTCTGGTTGACTTCGTTAATGAAGAAGAATTCCAAGAACTTTCCGTTCACATTATCATTTGCTGATTAAGCGAGTTTACAAATTTAAATTAAACACGCACTGACACTGAACAATATTAATAAACAAACCACGCAGCACAAACTCCCATCCACCCACACACACACACACACACACACATACACTGTGTGTGTGAATTATTTACTACGCCACATAGTGCGAATTTTTTAATTAGTTCCATGTGTAAAATGCTGTTGGCAGATTGATCACATTGTGCACCAGGACAAACTAGACTTTTAACAGTCTAAAGTCGGCTTTGAGTGAAAAAAGCTCTTGATTCGTGTTACGAATTATATTCCTCTCCACAAAAATGGCTCAAAGTCCGACGTAAAAAATTACAGGGGTATTTCCAAATTGTCCGCAATACCTAAAGCATTTGAGAAAATAGTAACAACTCAACTGCAACACTTATGTAGATCTATTATTTCACCATTCCAGCATGGTTTTGTGAAATGTAGGTCTACTACCACTAACATTCTTGAATTTACTTCACTTGTGATCAAAGGATTTCAGAATAAAATGCAAACTGATGTCGTTTATACAGACTTCAGTAAAGCCTTTGATTCTGTTAACCATTGCCTCCTTCTTCACAAACTAAACCTTATAGGTTTTCCTACTAACTTTCTTGCATGGATTTCGGAGTATCTGAGTAACAGAACTCAAAAAATTTTATTTAAATCTGTACTTTCTTATCCTATCCTAGTCACCTCTGGGGTACCCCAGGGTAGTCACCTGGGCCCAGTGCTTTTTAACCTATTTATTAATGACCTTCCTTCAGTAATATTTAACTCTAACGTACTAATGTACGCTGATGACGTCAAGTTGTGCTTGACGTATAATGATATGACCTCACAATGCTTATTGCAGGCGGATTTATTTTCCTTTTTGTCGTGGTGTAAAATAAATCTGCTCAATTTGAACTGCTCTAAGTGTAAAGTCATGTCATTTTATCGTACCAATCCTATTACTGTCAGTTACACGATCGATGGGATGCCACTTGATAGACTGAACGAAGTAAACGATTTAGGTTTACTTCTTGACCACAAGCTTAAATTTGATAAGCATATTAAATTCACTG
The DNA here is from genome assembly GCA_037043585.1 of Drosophila mimica. Taxonomy (NCBI): domain Eukaryota; kingdom Metazoa; phylum Arthropoda; class Insecta; order Diptera; family Drosophilidae; genus Drosophila; species Drosophila mimica. The sequence continues at coordinate 1,135,752 of JBAMBE010000396.1, forward strand.
TTAACAAAGCTTTTCAAGTTCTTGGTTTTATTAAGCGTTGGTCAAAGGAATTTGATGACCCTTATACGACCAAGTTACTTTTTACTTCTCTTGTACGTCCAATTCTGGAATATGGATCTTGTGTGTGGTCTCCGCAATATCATATTCACCCAAAGTAGATTGGAATCTGTGCAAAAGAGCTTTCTACTTTTTGCGCTTCGTCGCTTTGACTGGGGTGTACTGCCTCCATACTCAAATAGGCTTCTTCTTATTAACCTTCCTTCCTTAACTAATCGTCGTGCTATGTTAGGAGTTTTGTTTGTCGTAAAGTTACTTAAAGGCGAAATCGACTCAACTGCGTTGATGAGCCAAATAAATTTTTCAGTACCCTCTAGACAGTCTCGTTATTACCTCCCACTTTCTCTTAATCGTTGTACTACTAACTATTCCCTGCATGAACCGTTTCGAGTACTCTGTAATGATTACAATAAACTATATCATGTAATCAATTCAGAGTCCTCTATTTCTCTAATTAAAAACTCAATCCTTAATGTCTTATCTAGAGATTAACTTTTTTGCATGTACAGGTGGTGGATCTTAACTAATTCTTACTAATTATTTTCTTACTAATTACTTTTGGTCTGATTGGGTTTTTCTGGGTTTTCCCCAATTCTTGCAACAAATGTTGGACCATTTTGCTTTTTACCCCAGAAATCTTAGAGATCTAAAATAAATTGAAAAATAAAAAATAAACATTCTTATATATTCTTATAAATATTTAATTATTTTTTAATTTCTTTAAATTTTTAATTTTGTCATAAATTTAATTTAATTTTAATTTTTAATTTTTGTATTCTTGATGTCGACTGACTTTAGTTGACAATTAAATAAATAAATAAATAAATAAAAATAAAATATATAAATATAAATGTTTAACCATTTTACATTTTATTTCCAGATTTATATCTTGTATTTAATCTATTTTATTTTTCGTTTTTCCACATTTTTAATTTAATTGCTCCATTTTAACTTTATTAAGCTTTAATCGCTATTTTAATTTGAAATTTTATTTTAAGACTTGTATTTCTTAAATGCATTTTTTAAATTATGCACGGTTTTTAGTAAAAATACTAATTACTTTGATAATTGCAACCATAAATGTTTAATGGTATTAACGGAATAATTTCAAAGCACAATTATTTGTTATACGTCCATTTTTGATTGTATTTCGAAATTTTGCTATTTATGGCTCATTTAAAACGCCAGCTGATTTCAATTTAAATAAAAATAGATCTTAACGACTAGTTAATTAAAGCTAACTAAAATACATATATACATGTGTGTATATATATAAAAGGTATACTTATTGACAGGTATCTAAAATATATACATACATATTTGTAAGTAAGTATAGCTCGACACTCTAGTTGGCATTAGTAATATTCAAAATACCAGTTTAACCACTTTGGGTGCAGCGGCAGACAACGAGGCAGCCAGGCAACAGTCAATATAGACGAGACTAGGCAACAGGCAGCAGCAGCAACAGCAACAGCAACCTGCCTGGGCACTTGTTAAAAACCCATCAGCGGACAACCACCCAGTGTCACCCAAGTGGCCAAAAGAGGCAGGCTGGCAGTCAGACAGGCAGGCAACCACCAGTTGGCACATTGAAGAGACGCACAGTCGCGACACATTGGCTGCTGTCCCGCATCTTGGCCTGGCCGATGGCCTGGCTACCTGACTGGTTGACTGCTGGGCTGATTTTGAGTTGGCTGCTTGTTTTTGACGACTCTGACAAATACATAAGATAATATTTCTAATGCCAAGAGGATGCTAAGGGAATGCATTTCAACACTAAAAAAAAAAAACTATCTGCATGTTAGGAATTTATATTAGCTTTTCTGTTGCTTATATTTTTGATAAGTAATAATATTTTAAGGTTTCACATTTACAAAAATTTTAATTAGTTTATAAATTCATATCAATTAACACCTGAATTTCAAAATTTTTTTTCTTATATTTAGATCGGTTGAGGTTGATTTTTATTCTCAGTGTAATGACAACATTCAATTATATTAAAAATGAACGCGAAATGTATTAAATTAAAATCAAGTCTTGTCCAAAACTGCTTTAAATATCAATGGACGCCCTGAAGCAGACTATGAAAAGCACAATCAAGAATATGGAATACTGATTATTTATTCTATTGCCAAGCAATAGATTACTTTTTAATTGCATGCATTTTAAAATATATACTAAACATTTAGTAAAGCAACAACTTAAGCAGCAAACAGCAGACAGCAAAACCACAAACTAGCTGTTAACTTGATCGACTTATTAAAAACACGTTGCTCTGTTGACTTTTGGCCCAAGATTTTCACACACACAAACACAGCCGAGCTGTGTGGCGTAATGGCCCAAGGCCATTTAAAAATACACTCGACTAAAAATAGCAATTTGTGAAATAAACAACAACAGTCAACGGGGCCTGGAGATTAAGGCAAAGGCGATATGCACAACAACAAGCAGAGCAACCGAACAACAACCACACCACAAACCGAACCGATCGCTTGCCGGCTGAGGTTCAAGAAGTGTTGAACTGAATTGTAAATTATTAAGTAAGCCCTGAACGCAGTGAAAATGCGTGAAAAGGGTATAATGATGTTGTGTAAAGGTTTGTAACAGATAAAAAGAGAGCACCTGCCACAAATTATATATATTGTTGATCAGCAGCAACAGGAAAGTCGATACACCTATGTTTGCTCATATTTTCAAATATTTGCGTTTATAAGTTATATTTTACCCAATGCATAACATCAAGTTTACTTTTATTCGTTAGTTTTCCCAATATCGATACAAATCGATTACGATAACAACACAACCCATAAAGATATATATTTTGAATCGGATATGTATGTACCTTGATATATACATATTTACCAAATTACACAGCCGCAATCGCAAGCATTTTGTGTAAAAATGTTGTCGGGGGTATCTCCTAGTCGACCTCTATCGACTCATGCATTTTACTTCTTTAATTAGTTGTTCGTGTGTAATTCTAAATGAGTGTAACGCGCTGCGTCTATGGTTTATAAATAGATGTATTGCTGTTTTGTCATGTAGTCCAAGCAACAAAATAAAATATATATATTTATAAAACCTGGCACGTTTTTACGTTTTGGTGGTTATCTGTAACCGCGAGTCCCCCGACTGTTCCACTAATGATTGGAATATTTTTAGCATATAAAAGTTTGTTTTTATTAATGGTACACACAAGTGGGCCGATAAGAAGGCGTCTATATCTGTTCCGGCACCCCCACTTCTCACCCTCTCTCTCTTTCTGTACATTTCACTCTTTCTCTTTCTAACTTTCTCGTTCGCCAAATTATAATTCATATAATTAAACATATTCATAAATCTGCTTTCAGTTGGCAAATATACTCTTGCGAACTTTATTCTTATTATTATTAAAGTGACAAATATTAAAAAATATACAGATGTTTTAGAGTGCGCGACTTGCAGTTATCCTGCAAACAACTATAGTATATATAGTATTGAAAATAACTATAAGCTGATCCAAAAAAAAATGGAAGGAGTTGCTTGGTTAGCATTTTTTTTATAGATGTGGTGCCATACCAATTGTGAACAAAAAATAAAAATTTATGGTTATATGGCCCACACTTATGGTATTTAGCATTGTCACGCCAACAAGTCGGTTTGGTAGATGACACGACAGTTCTCTGTGTGAAATAGTACAATATCAGAATGATGGAAGGCAAAAATTGTCCTGGATTTATTATTTTATGCTCATCCAAATAATAGTCTCTTTAGGATTCTACACTTTTCCCATTCCAGATTTAGTCCCGATTTCCAACTAAATGTAAGAAATGAACCAAGTTGAAAATTATCAAGACACTGCAGCAACGGCTTACACGGTTCATTAAACAATGGATCGAAGCGAAGGAGCACCCTTAACGATTTTTGCTTTGACAACAATTGGGAAAAATGCAATCAAGCAATAAACATTCATATTGATTTATGTGAAATAGTTTGTGAAAAACTGCTGCTGCTGATGTTGATGAAGTGCAGGCTGCTGGCTGAGGATGGGAATGCGAGCGCAGCAGGAAGAGAAGGAGACCTTGCATCAAAAGGTCAAGGTGTGTCAAGTGGATTCAACACTCGACACGAGTCGCACCCATTTTCTTGTCTCGCTGCGACATTGATTGCTCCTAATTGGAAGTGAGAAAGGATAACGCGGCACATAAAATAATTGCGCATAATTTGCAACAACGACGACGACAAGTGTTGAATGCTGAATGTATGAAACGGGTTAATTGGTCGCCACGAAAACTTGTCGGCTTTTTGTCTATTTATTTTGTTATTAAATAATAAGACTCAAATTAGTGCAATTTGTTTGCTCAACTCAGCGGGGTGGGCTCAATGGGCTCAACGGTGTCGCTCTCCTCCACCCATAAAGTTAATTAACCCCCCACGTCGTTGATTGTGTGTTCAAATGTAGGAAAGTCTGACCGAAAAATAACACAAAAACAAAAACAATATCAGCAGCAACTACAAACACATACAATTTAGCTTCTCTACATATCATAGTGTGTATTAGTCATTGTCTGGCCACGCGTCGACTAATTCTTTCTCTTTTGTATACCCTGTACCTAACATGAAAAGGCCAAGAAAGCGTTTAATGAATGGAGCCAATAGGTGGTAAGGGTGGTATTCAAGTATTTTAAAATCATGTCTGTCTCTCACAATTTTCTTTCTCACACATAGAAGACCTGGAAATCTTATAAATCTTATTATCCTTGTATACCCTGTAGCCAGTATAAATTGCTTAAAAAATAATAATTTAAAAGAGTGTTTAATGAAGTCTGAGAACTGTATTTAACAGGCAGTCGAGAAGTACAGGGTATCTCTTGGTTTGGTTGTTATCTTGTTTCTTTACATATTTTTTTTCAAAGCTAAAAGACATTAATTAAAAGCTCTCGACGATTACCATAAGCACTTACCGGGTTCAACCATAAAAAGAGCGAAAAACGAAAAACCAAAAGATGAAACTGAAAACGTGCTCAGTCACTGAGGCGGCATCCAAATAACAAACCGAACAAAAAACAAAACGCCGCTTAAAAACCACAACAAAACCAAAATTTCAATACCAAACTCACACAAAAAAAAAAAAAAATCATTTGACATTTCATGATAAATTGTTTTATTTGATCGCTGTTGTTGTTAGTTTAACTACCTGTCAAAAGATTGTGTGTGTGTGGTTTTTGTATATTTTTATATTTGTTGGTTGCTGGGGGAATTTGCCATCGATTAATTGGCTTTTGATTTGAGACCAATTATTGCAATGAATTTCAGTGTTTTTAATTGGATTAATATACAAATAATTTGACAACAATTATCCTTGAACTCTTTATCATAATTGATAAGTTATTGAATGGTGTTGTTCTCTTCAATAATGCACATCTTTGCTCCAAGTTACTCGAGTCTTACCTTTAACACTGTATGTTCCGACTATAGAGCAACGTCCATTCAATTTTACTTTAACTACCCCTTAATTCAACTTCACTTTCAATGGACTACTACTATTATTTCTAATGAAGTTTACTTTATTGGCCTCTAAACTTAACTTCACTTTCAGTAAGCTTCTAAAAATAACTTTAAAAAAAATCCCAGACTCCTTTCGAATATTTCTGTATAGAAACAGCTCATTAAGCATCATGCGGAAGCTAAATGCCCGTAGGGTAACCATTTAACCATTAAACGGGAGTCTATCAAATTTTTCGACAGCTTGAAGCCAAAACGAAAACACTTTTGAGTGACGCCTATTAGCCTCACCTAATTATTGTGTTGACTGTTTCAAGCGATATGTATGCTTAAGCATTACCTGTCATTATTCATGGGTTAACAACAGAATGAAAAAAACAAGATAGAACGTTGCAGTCGGACGTAACCGACAGCGAAATACTATTATACCATAATTTGTGTGCAGTCAAAAAATACTGTTCAAGTTTGCCTTTTTGAATGGGAACACATTCTGTTAATTCTCTACTAATAAATATGTATATATAATATAATATATGATTTGCATATAAGTGAGCGTGGCTTTTAAAGACGGTGAGCAGAATTACACGGGGAGAGCAGACACAAAAAATTGAATAAGCTACTTTCACTCTTAAATTCCGGAGATATGGGCTTTTTGAGACTTTAGGGGCGGGAGTAGGCGTTGCCCAAAAAAAATTATATTGAAGTTTCCTAATAATCTTCCTACGCTGTTTACTAACTAACTAACTTGAATTGCGGGGTATAAGGGCGTTTATCGGTTTTGGGGACGGGAGTGGGCGTGGCCCAAAAAATTTTGGAGTTCGATCTTAATAATATACCTTCTAAGTTTGGTAACTGCAGCTCATAAATTGCGGGATATACAGGTATTTATCGTTTTTTATGGGCGGGAGTGAGCGTGGTCCAAAATTTTTTTCCACAGTTATAAAGGGTGTTACTAGCAATATACCTTTAAAATTTTGTAACTTAAGTTCTCAAATTGCGTAAGATATATGGGCTTATCGATACACCAACAGGTGTATCGGTTTAGGTAGGTGGAGTGGGCGTGGCCATCCAATTTTTTTTATCGATTTTTGGGGGAGTTACCAGTATTATACCTTAAAAATTTTGAGACTCTAGCTGGCAAATTACGGCAGATATGGGCAATTTAAATTTATGGAAACGAAGTTCCTGGGGGCGGCAGTTGTGGGCGTGGTCCAAAAATTTATATGACAATCCTTGGATGAGGTGACCAGCAAATTACTTTCCAAGTTTGGTTACTCTATCTTTAAAATTTTCGGAGATATACGGAGTTATCGATTTACAATCTGAATTGTCGATTATAGGCGCAGGTGTGGGCGTGGCAACACAAATTTAATATCGGTTCTTAAAAGCGACTACCAATAATTTACCTACAAAATTTGACGTTCCATACTCAAAAACTGCGGAAGATACAGCCATTTGAAAATTTTAGGGGCAGGGGTGATGGGGGCGTCGGAGGTGGGCGTGGCACATGCCGATCTTTGAAGGACCTCGCCAAGAACTTACCATCCTAAATTGGTGACTGTATCCATTAAATTGTGAGAGATATGTGGATTTATCGATTTGCTAAAATCGATTTTCGCGGTATTCTAGCTCCCTAGTGGACGTAGGACCAAACCCAAGACACTTTAACTTTTGAGGGTACTTTCCAGTATACGTTCCAAGTTTCAAGTCTCTATCTCTAAGGGTGTCGGAGAAACGCGCGTTCAAACGGACGGACAGACGGACAGACAGCATGACGGACATTGAACAAAACCAATATACTATTATACCTTCTTGGTATAATAGTATAATTAAAAGAAAATTTATGTGTGAGTAAAAAAATGTACACCAAATATCAAATACACTAGCACATAAAACTGCTTCTTTGCTTGATAGTTAATGAAACTTGTTTATTAATAAGAATTTGAAAACTGAAGGAGTTTTTTATGTTTTTTTTTTTATGGTAGTTGAACAGATAAACATTTTATCAGCATTTGTTTTTATGTAGAGCCTCCCACACATTTTCAATTGTGTCAAAAATAATAACACCTTTTCTGTAAGAGTATAATAAATTTGTTCAAAAGCACTTGAATTGTTTGAGAGTGTTACCAGTTCTCATAGCTGGCACTTTAAAGTGATTATATTGTTTAGTGCTCAACACACACAACAAACACTCACACACATACAGACTGTTTGTCGAGTCGAATCGAATCGATTTGGTTATCTTCAAGCAGCTATCAAGTGTTTCACTTGTCTTATTGTTATTTTTGTTGTAGGTTAGGTTATTGTATTGATAGCGTTTTAATTGTACATTGAAAAGGCATTGCGTTCGTTAATCAGCTTAAAACTCGAACTCGCATTCACACCCATTATGATGAATAACTTGGCGCCACATCATCAATCAAACGTGACACATTGGCTGGCTAAGACTCGGAATCGTTTGCGGTTTCAGCTCAATTGTGGCACGTGGCTGAGTAATAAAGCCTCAAATATCAATTATATTGGAGATTTTGTGGCTTAAATGCTGCTATTCAATTGAATTTTGTGCCATGTTTGAATAATGCTATTCATGCCGGGCTCTCAATAAGAGTTCAACACTTGCAATATTTAGACTATCTAAACAATTTTAACATTGCCTTGATTTTTTCTGCCTGTACAAGATTAATGGAAAAATATCATAAGCAAAAATGAGTTGAGTCCCTTAGGAGATTTTGCATAGGAAAACACATCTCTATTTGCGTTTCTCATTAGGATTCGTTATTAATAGCCTATGAGCTGATGTCAATCGATGTTTTGTGTTATGAATCTTGCTTCTGTTTAACATATTGATCTATTTTTAACACAAAAAATAACAAACAAAGGATAGGGCGCACCAAATTTATTGTTTATACAAATGTTATCTTTAAATTATCATTAATTTATCATCATACATAATCAAAAAAATTGCGGTTGTCATACATAGAGAGAGTGAGAGATGTGTGTGTGTGTTTGTGTGTCTGTGTAGATTTGTGCGGTTGCTTCTATAAGCAATATATACTAGAATAACCGTTCCGTGAGAGGTTGAAAATGTGTGAATTAGTGCCGTCAGCATACATACATATATATACATGTATAAATGTATATATAAATATATACATATTCACATATATGTTTAAATTTTTTGTGATCTTGATCTTTCATTAACACTAACATGAAAAGAGAGTATATAATTGCATGTGGGTTCGCATTATCTATTTCCTGCATCTAAATTTTTAATTACACTTAGTCTGATTACCTCGATTTAATACAAAATAATTTTTATCTTTGCGTTTGCCTTGCAATTTATATACGACGTATACTTAATATTTGTCTCCCATATTACCATATTACACTGCAAAAAGAAAATGGAAACAATTGAGATAGCAACAAGTTTGAGTTTTGCATTTTAGTGACTCGGCATCTTGGCGCTTTTCCCAGAAATGCAATTTTAAGCGCAGCTTGTACAAAGTTTCCAAAGTTGTTTGGTAAAATGCCGGCAAAACTGCTGAATCAGCCTTTAGTGCTTAGATATAGTTATGTTTGTATGTATGCGCCTTAGAAAAGTTGAACGAGTTTTTGCCAATACGCATTTTGCACGTGTCGATCATTATATTGCGATAAAGTGCTTAAGCAATTAGCACATTTTAAGCAAATCACAAAAGAAGAAGTGGATTGCATTCAATCAATGCGAAATGACTACTTAAAATAAAAGACGAGCCGAGCTTAGCTCTATAACTGTACAAGGATAAGTTGAAGTATCACATAGAAAGATAAGAAAAAAATGTTCATTAATTTATATCATAATTCAATTTCTCTTCTTTTTGCGCATAAGTCATAAACTTATTATAAATATTCTAAATAAATCACTTTAAATTAAAATATTCTATGTTCAATTGTTGCATATTTTTTTTAATCAATACACATATTAGCGATTTAAAACAGCTTTAAAACCAACAAGTGCAACTCTTTTATAACCTTAAAGTTTTTGATTAATTCAAAATTGATTAGGTTAACTGGAAACAGTAGTTATCGGCTCTGCAGAATACACACAAATATATTGACGCTAGCGTCATTTATCATGCCATCTTTTTCTCACACATGCGTTCGCTTATTTATATGTATACAGAAAATGCTTGCAGGTGCTGATAGAAATAAGATCAATATGAGAATATATGTTCGACCATAACTTGGGTGCTGCTTTTCCGATCTTAATGAAATTTGGGCACCTGATCAATAACATGTACATACATATTATGTATATGAGAAACCTCTGCCTCTTAAATGGTAGAATTTATTGCTATCGGAAATCGAAATGTATCGATAATCGAGAAACTGAGGCAGTTATCGATAAAATAAAGCAAACTTAATCTGCGCCTGGTACACGAGAACTTATATTCCAAATTTAAAGTCGCAAGCTCTTATAGTCTCTGAGATCTGTGTGTTCATACAGACGGACGGACAGACGGACTTGGGTAAATCGACTCGGCTGTTGATCCTGATCAAGAATATATATACTTTTTGGGTTTCTGCCTGTTACATACATTTGCACAAAACCATTATACCCTTATTACCCATTTTTAATGGGTTAAGGGTATAAAAAAAAAACAACAAAGGATGCACCAGACGAGTGAGAGAAAGAAGACTTGGCGATACCCTTTAGCCAACTCTTTAGTTATCCATAAACGTATCCCTCTCATATAAGCACTTATTGCTATCGGTAATTGATTTTAATGATATCACGAAGAAATTTGAATTATTATTTAAACAGCTAAATGGTTAAGTCGACACGATTGATGATAATGTTCGGAAATAAATATAGTCTATAGAATCGAAGATGCTTCTTTCTGTCTGTTACATACTATTGAATAACTTCAATTAACCCTTTTTAATCATTTTCGATGGAAAAACGCCTGTCGCAGCACACAAATTAAATAGCTGTAAACACATGAAAATATTTTTTATTTCTTATTCTGTACTCACGTGATTTTTGTTGTTGATATTTTTAATGTTGTTTATTAAGTTTGCGCTGGTTGTTGTTGCAGCAACAACAACGCCAACTTTGCAGTTGCTGCTCTTATTGAAAATTCTTTTTATCAGGTGTTGCTGCCTCAGTTATTCCGTCTGTCGTGCAGAATGTTGTAGCTGCTTTCACTTTTGAGCTGATTCAAATGAGTTGCTGTTATTGTTATTATCGTTGTTGTTCGGTTATTTTTCCAATGCTGTTTACATTTATCCATAGCTGCGAAAATAAGCAAATAACTTCATTAAAACTGCGTTATCAAATCGAAATCAAATATATACGCAAAAATTTGACAATTCCATGAGATTGAGATGCCATGACTATTAAATACTCTTTCGACATAGTAAATCTCATCTGATCGTCATTGAAACAGATCTTTACAGAAAAACTAATACTATATTGTTTACTTTATGTGTTTTCTCAATATTTGTATATTGTTCAATGAAAAATATTACATATACCTTACATATATAGAGAGAACGTTGCAGTCAGACGTAACCGACAACGAAATACTAAGATACTATATTTTGTGTGCAGCCATGAAATACTGTCCAAGTTTGCCTTTCAGATTGAGGTAGATGTAAGATAGACAGATATGAGCTTTTTGAGATGTTGGTGGCGGGAGTGGGCGTCGTTGAAAAAAATTAAAGAGAAGGTTCCTAATAATCTTCCTTCCAAGATTGGTAACAATAGCTGTTAAATTGTGGGAGATATGTTTGGGGAAGGGAGTGAGCGTGGTCCAAAATATTTTTCCAGATTTTTTAATATATAGCAATATACCTTTCAAATTTGGTGACTTAAGCTTTCAAATTGCGTGAGATATATGGTCTTATCGATTTACAGGTTTAGGTAGGCGGAGTGGGCGTGGCCATCCAATTTTAAAGCGTGGTCCAAAAAAATAAATGCCGATCCTTGGAGGAGGTTACCAGGAAGTTACCTTCCGAGTTTTGGTCACTCGATCTTTAAAATTGTGGAAGACATGCGGTCTTATCGATTTACACTTTCCGATTATGTGCGCAGGTGTTCAAAAAAATAAACACAAGAAATTAATAAATCGCAGTCATTAAAATTCACTCTCGAAAAAAGCCACAAACAACCGATTAAAATTCAGTATGTGACATAAAAAAGCATACACACAATTCCCACGTCCCCGACTGCAGAATTCGCAGAATAAGAGGTGGCCGTGGGCGGTAGAGACAGCAACTTGGAGATTTCTACCTTTAAAATTGATCGATTCGCCTTATCAATTTGATCGATTATCTACCCCCCACAGTTTAAGGAGCAGCTTAATTTTAACAATTTGAAGAAAGTTGAAACCAATATATACTAATATAATATTGAGTTTCATAATGCAATTGCCTCGAAGTTTAAAGAGAGAAACCCGAATTATGTACCATTTTTTGAATGGCATATTTGATTTAACATTATTTAATCAAAAAGTCAAGGAGAACTTTTTGGCTCTTTCGCAATCCCTTTTTTTCAGCGTACACTATTAATTTTAATTAACTTCGCCCGCGTGGCTTTTTGGTTGACAATGCTAAATAGAAAAGCGAAAAAATTGAATAATATTATATAATATTTAAAATCGTGTTAAAGAAAAACGGCAAACAAGACTGAGGCAAAAAAGAGTATTTATTACTTTCTCTTTCTCTCATTCAGTGGGAACCCCCTCTATGTATATTTACTATTAACAGACACAAACAAACTGCAGCTATAAGCCTTTGTTGACTAACCCAACTAATATTAAAGTCAACAAGTAGGACTGCATAAGTGAAGAGTGCTCGCCTTCTATATACCCATTAGAGAACCAGTCGACTTAATTGCACTCAAGATTCATATTTTATTCTTTTTGCAGTTGGTGTAAAGTTGCGCCCCTCTTTAAATCTCGTTGCCAACTTTTTATGCATTTGCCAAGTTTTTATTTCGCCCCAAGAACACTTCCTTTTCAGCTGAGCCGACAAAAATAAAAAAATAACAGCAGCAGCCGCTTGACAAACTCCTTCATAAGTTAACGCATGGCAACGCAGGATTCGCTTTTTATATCCTATTATCCTGGTTACATAGGGTTGAGTTGTGGAATAAACGGACTTGTTAATTGAGAGCCAGGACAAAAAGAGGCTGCTGTAAACAGGCAAATGGCAACTGCCAATATAAAAAACTTTATGAAAACTGCATGTGAAAAGCCACTTTAAAATATTCAGTAAGAATTAAGTTCAAAATAAAAATAAAATTATACGAAAAGGAAAAGAAAAAATGCAGAAAAGGAAGTTAAGGATAGGAAAGCAATCTTTACATAATATTCTTCAGAATATTCTTCAACTTCTTGATCTTGAATACAAGTTAAAGCTAAAGAGCCTAATTCATGTAAAACAATCTTAAAGTGCTGTTAATCAATTACATCCTGTAAATATCCGCAAAGCTGATTAAGTGCGGACACTTCTAAGGCAACAGGTTGCTCTTGCAACTTGTTCGCAAAGCTGTCAATTACACGAGGCAATAACAAAAAGGAAATTTTATGGGAGAAAGTAGTAGGAGGAAAATTTCTAGAAGCGCCCACATGTGCACTTGCTTTCACATTATATAGATAATTAGGAAAGCATTTTATAACAAGATATTAATAAACATCTAACGATTTCTTAAGAATTTAAATGCTTTCTAAATGCGATGTCTTTTATTATATTTTATTTAAACAGAGGAAAGAACAATTCAGACCATTATAATTCACTTTTAACATATAAATAAAAAAACAAATATTTTGTATTATATTTCTTAAAATATGCCATTGTTGACAAGATGCGAACGTGTTGAAACGATTTGTGGCATACATTTGCACATATTTTGCATTTTGAGTCTTTGTTACAAGATAAAGGACACACAACTACGCAAAAGAATTTGCTTCCTCATATGTGTATCTGTCAATCGAATCGAATGGTGCTTGCTACATGATATATTCATGTGCTTGCAAATGCAATCAATTATCCTTCATATTGAGTTGCACTTGTGTCTCTGTCCACTATATATGAGGTGAAACGCTGGGTGCTGGCGGCAGCTTCCACCTACGTGAAACCTAATTGAATTGCCTGAGTGAAAAAGGGTATGCAACTCAGTCAGTTGAAACATAATAAAAAACTTCCAAGTAGTTACGACAAAAAACTAATTGATGATTTTCGGAATATGAGTAAAAATTCTTTAATGATAATAGCAGGCATTCTTTATGTAACACTAAAACGTTAAAATTTTGGTTACGCAGTCTTTAAATTATGGAACATGCCGCATATATACTCTTTCATGCGAATTATAAAACTTCAGACTATATTAATAATAATAGTAATAAAATTAAAAGTTTAATAAACATACTTCCAACATTGCTACTCGTTGAAATTTAAGTGAATGCAAACTCATAATTATAAACAAGATACACGTCAAAGTATATTTTAAACATAATAAACAGTTAAGTTCTAGTTAATATAACCATATAATTGTAATTACATAACAAAATAAAGCCTTCTTACAGCTAACTTGACTAAAATCTACTTTAATTAATTTGAGAAATCCCTTTCGAAATTCAATAAACAAAAATTATTAATATGGTTTAATTAAGAATCGACTGCCAAAGCAGAGTAAATTAAATACCAAATTATGTAGTCTGCAAGAGTATCTCAAATAAGGAGCGAGAATAGTTGTTGCTTTGGTATTGCTTGTGAATAAAGAATTGCACAGGGCCACGCCCACTTAAACGTTGAGCCAACGGGCCATAAAATAGCGCTCAATAAATTTTGCGTAAATAGATATGACCACAAAATTGCAAAACAAACAGTTGTTAAAACCGATACACACTCGTAAATTTCGCGTGTGTGTGTGTGTGCTCTGAGGTGTCTAAAGGTACACACAGAGATACACAAAGACACACACTCACAGATACTCAAACATAGTTCACTCGATTAATGCTAATAGGACCCGCCCAAAGATGGCGTTCGCTGCGAAAAAAAACCCTTCTGGCCTCAGCGACTTTGTGGCGTCGTTTGGGTTAATCTGCCAACTTATTTGTTTATTAAACAAAACCACTAAAATTATTGCTGTTGACACGCCCAACACTCACCCAAGATGGTGACCAAGAAACCGCCTCAGGTACAGACACATACTTGTGTTGTTGTCGAGGATGAGAATGTGGATAAGTATGCGGATGATGACAACGGCTGCGATTTGCCCTCAAAATGGTGCATGGAAATTTTGATGCCAAAGGCAGGATTAAAATGGGGACAAAAATAGGCGCCCCATTTTGCAAAATTACTAAGAGCAGGTGTATATTAAATAAGCACAAACGAGTTGTGTTTGAAAAGTAGTTGAGTAAATGAAAATGGAAATTTAACAAATGTTAAAAAAGTTGAAAATAATATTATTCTATGTTATCTAAAAGGATTTCTAAGAATTTTTCAGAACATTTTCTTCTACTAAACTAATAAGAATTAAATATTTTACTTTTTAGTATTAAAAATAATACAACAAAAATTCTATAAATTATACAATATTTTATCTAATTTAGTAATTTATTTGTTTATTAAGTATAATATTGAATTGAATTAATTATTTAATTATAAACAAATATCCATACTTGGTGGCTTTTGCTGAATTCTTTATTGTTTTGACTTAGTATTGAAAAATATACAATAGTATTTAAAGTATGAATATTCTCACAAATAGATGGTAAAATATTACAGAATGAATTGAATTGAATATTACAAAATATTTTTTCACCTAAACTTTAAACAAATATTAAAGATTTACAAGCAGATGTATTCCCTAGTGTGTGTATTCCCATGAGAAGATAATAAAATATCACAAAGAACAATAATCGATTAGAAAATGTTTAACACATAAATATCTAAACATTTTTTCTAGTGATTAAATTAAATTAAGAAAATATAGAATTGAGATGAGTCTTGGTTAAATACAACTTTAATACTCACTTGCTGCTGCAAAATAGCAAAAATATTAGTTCGTTAAATTGGCGACTTTCTCGATTTATACCGAAATTTGCTTGAATTTGTCATTTCTTGAAATTTGAATGTTGAAATTTAAATTATGCGTAGCAGCAGCAGCAGCAGCAGTTGAGCTCGATGATAGGAGTACCCCTATTAAAGACATGGCTGAAATTGCTTTGGGGAACAAAGGAGCGCTTCCGGCCATATAGACGGGGACACCGCAGCCAAGTCAGAGTCGGATGGAGTCAGTTATGCCAAGCTAAAAACAACTTAATTTAGTGCCGAGGTCTGTGGCCTAAACATAAACAATGCCCATGATAGCAACAGTATAAACAACACCAACAGCAGCATAAAGCGAATAAAGGCAACGACAAATCGTTGATAGCTCTTTAAATATGGCTATCTCAATTGTCGGGGAACTACTTTTTGGCAACATTGTTGCCTCAAAGCAGTTACCAGATTAATAACATTGCTTGTTTGTGCCGGATGTTCTAAACGTGTTTTGATTGAATTTCATGGAATTGAAAAACTCCATTCAAGACAACCCAGAAGAAATTACGCTATTTAAGCATGAATGGACAAAATGAGCAGTTAAGTGAAATGTAGAAATCATATACGTATAGCAAGAAACTAACTTAAGTTAGTTGAAAAATATTCCATTTAACTAATTTAATCAATAAATTTAATGGAAAAACTTTCCAGAGAAAATATTTAATCTAAGATTTCCAATAAAAACAAGTAAAAATGCTGTAGTCCAGGAATACACTGAACCCAAGTCTTTATCGATCATAAAATATTTAATGCCACACGTTATATGTGCTCTGTGAAATACAATTGAATAAAACCTAAGAAAAATGTTCTAAAATAATCTAATTGACTTTGAATCATTCTCTTTTCAGAACCAAGAAGTTGGTAGCAATCTTTTGCGTAGCTCCTCAACTTCCAGAAACTTGTGCCACCAATCTAAGATTGACAAAAATATATACAGTGTCTCAAACTTATTTCGCGCAGTATCTAGCAAAAAATTTAAAGTGACATAAAGTTTAAACAAGGAAACAAACAAAAAATGTTTAAATGCCAATTTGTTTCATGTTATATCACGTTTGAAAAAGAATCTTTAGTTTTTATCAATATATTAATTAATTAATTAAAATAAGTCAAAAAGTGAAAACATATCCAAAATACATGTCAAATCTTAGTAGGAACAGTCTTAAAAAAGTTACATATTTGGCATATAAAACTTAATATGATATCCTTAAAGCCTTAACAACTTCCCTTAACACAGCAGATCATTTTTGAGATCCTGTTTGCTGGATATGCTGTGATCCGGATGTTATTTTTATTTTCCAGAAGAGCCCACAAATTCTCAATAACATTTAAATCTGGGACTGGGCCGGTGCAATTATGATGCGGGGCAGCTCCAGATAGGCCGGAAAGTACGTCGGATTCTAGCTTCAGTATATCAAAATACACATTCTTGTTCATTGTTGTTTCAATAATCACCAAATTTCCGACACCGGCTGCCGAGATAGATGCCCATACCATGAGACTTCCTCCACCGAGCTTGACTGTTGCGTTTAAGTCTTTGTGATTCAGCTCAGTATTGGACAGTCGCCACACAAAATTCCGCCCGTCCGAGCCAAAAATGTTGAATTTGGACTCATCTTCAAATATGAGTGTGTTCCAGAACTCCAAATCTTTGTCCAAGTGGATTTTGGCGAACATCATCCTAGTCCCTCTATTTTTTGCGCTTATAAATGGCTTTTTCCGTGGTACTCGGGTATTGAAGTCATGGCTGAGCAGAACCTGGAGCACAGTTTCAACACTGCACTTTTTCCCTATTTCACCGTGCACCTGTTGAGTCAGTTTAGGAGCCGATAGCTTAGGATTTTTTTCCTGATGAGCCACCGCTCTTCCTGTTTGATGAAAATTTGTTTGATGACCTGTCCTCTATCCGATTTTCGTCGACGAAACGCAGAATGATGTAGTATACTGTTGAGTAAAAAGTTCGACCATTTCAGCTTTTTAGCGATGTGAACATCCGATATTAAAGTGTTCCAGGATGAGTTTCCGTTATTGAATGGGAGTCCGCTTGCATATAGACCTTGTTGGCGTGTGATGCAGGATATAACTAAACTGACTACGAAGGATTGGTCTATTTATACCGAAAATATTCAATCTCACATAAAAAATCTGGGTTTTATGGCACATAATGCAACTGTTCGAAATAAACTTTGACCACAAAATGAGGTACTTTTTTACATAACCCGACCTAGCAGGTGGGAACACCCCAGTTTATTGGGGTCATATATTGATTTTGATGTTTAATACATGTACCTGCCATCGGTTTTTGGAATTTTTGAAAAATAATGTATAATTAGTTTATGACAGGCAATTACCATTTTTGGTAGACACTACTCGAAATAAGCTTTGAGACACTTTAGATTATAAAATAAATATATATATATAAAAGTTGAAAATCGTTCTTTGTCAAAAATCAGACGCCGGGAAATGCTTTATTGTTTATGTTGGTGTTTTATATTTGTTTTCTTTTTATGTAGCCAGTTTTGGCAACAGCTGCAATCTAGAGCGAAACCGAAACCAAAATAGAAAACTAAAAATACATTTTGTGGCTTATCAGCAGCAAGCAGGAGAACAATAAAAATGCCTTTGGAAGCTTAAACGCTTGCCACTGATAAGAACGCATTGTTTTCCGTTGGTAGAAATACCATAGAACAGAGCAAGGTTAGGGCAGAAAGGAAAAGAACAAGGAGGAATAGGGGTGAGGCGAAAACATTATAAGGCTCGGCATGTGAGGAAAACAAAAACTTCACGCTAAAAGGTTTCAAGAAAGCTTATAAAGAAAATGTATGCAAACAAAAATGTTATGGAAAAATTTAACTCTCAGTTTAATTTTGTAATCTTCTATTCAAGCACATTTGGTGCTTTTATAGTTAAGCAAAAAAAGAACTGATTAATTTTTTGATAATATTAAGTTATATAAAGTTTGAAGTGTCTTATCCATATTTTTGTCAAGAAAACAACTAGGCGAGCAAGCTAATTTAAATAAAAACTTTCTTGTCACAAAATCCATTCACAGCTACTAAAAACACCAAAAAGGAACAATCGCAGCGCGAGTTGAGAATGAGAAGGAGAGTGAGAGGGAGAGAGAGCGAGAGTGAGAGAGACAGAGATCAAAAGGCACAAGGATTTCAGGTGAGCTTTGCGGTCTGCTTTAGACTTCATGCCTTGTGCTTGAATGCATTTGAATGCGCAGTGCACACACACGTCCACACACACATACATACACAGAGTGAATAGGACAAAAGTTGTTTAAAGCCAAACAAACACAAGCAAAATTATCTATATTCGCGTCTATGTGTGTATGCATATGTACACATGTATATGTGCACTGGATAAGCTGTTCACAGTTGGACAAAGGGTACTGTTAGCTCTCTTAGCCAAGGGATCAGTAAGTCCTAAGTTCTAAGAGAGTGATAGGGGGAGAAGTGGGTTGAGTAAGAGTGGTTGCCTCTTGGTCATTATGAAATTAAACTTTAACGTGACCAGCGGCAAATGTAAAATAACAAAAGTTTGGCACAGTAATTAATGAAGGAAAAATTAGCAATGTTTTTGCAAACAAATTGCAAATAAATAATTCAATTGGACAAAAGTTATTACTAAAAGAATTACATTTTTGATTAGTAAACTAGATAGAACGTTGCAGTCGGACGTAACCGACGGCGAAATACTATTATACCATAAAATTTTGCGACTCTAGCTTGAAAATTACGGCAGATATGCGCATTTTAAATTTCTAGGGACGAAGTTCCTGGATGCAGGCGTGGTCCAAAAATTTATATGACAATCCTTGGAGGAGGTTACCAGAAAATTACCTTCCAAGTTTGGTTACTCTATCTTTAAAATTTTCGGAGATATACGGAGTTATCGATTTACAATCGGAAATGTCGATTATATGCGCAGGTGTGGGCGTGGCACCACCAATTTGTTATCGGTTCTTAAAGGCAATTACCAGTAATATACCTACAAAATTTGACGTTCCCTACTCACAAACTGCGGAAGATATAGCCATTTGAAAATTTTAGGGGCGGAGGTGATGGGGGCGTCGGAGGTGGGCGGGGCACATGCCAATCTTTCAAGGACCTCGCCAACAACCTACCAACCAAAATTGGTGACCGTATCCATTAAATTGTGAGAGATATGTGGATTTATCGATTTTCTAAAATCGAATTTCGCGGATTTCTAGCTCCCTAGTGGACGTAGGTCCAAACCCAAGACACTTTATCTTTTGAGGGTATATTCCAATATACGTTCCAAGTTACAAGTCTCTATCTCTAAGGGTGTCGGAGAAACGCGCGTTCATAGGGACGGACAGACGGACAGACAGCATGACGGACATTGAACAAAACCAATATACTATTATACCTTTTTGGTATAATAGTATAAATACTCAAAAATAATTAAATTACACCATAGTAGAAAATCCATCTTTTTAAATAGAAATTATGTACTTACACATGGACAAACTAATTGCTAGAAAATTATAATTTAACTATGTTGGGGCTAACTTGTGTGGACAGTAATTAAAAAAAAATTTTCTTTAAAAAGTGTAATGCGAACAGCTTATTTCTATTTAAAACACACTCCAGACTGGATAGTACTCCAGAAGTTGTACACTCATTTCAATTATGAGAAATTGTGGTAAAACAACAAAAAATCCATTTCAACAACAACCATATGTGGCTTCAGTTTATTTTTCCTATTTTTGATCTATTAGATAAGTAGTTGTTGTCAGTTGTTTTTTCAGCGCATTAATTAATCTTGAAAGTCTTCAACAGTAAGGTAAATTGCAAGCTTATTATTGGCAATCAAATCAAAAATCTCTCATGTGCACTGATTTCATTAAACACTTGAGTGCTTTGTTTTGTTTAACCCGCATTCCATTTTTGATCGCCACTTTGAACTTGCACACACAATTTAATTTTCTCATATGGAAAATAAGAGATGAGTGGAAGGATGGCTAGAAAAATCTTCCAAACCAAAGGACGGGCAAATAGCGAACAAAAACAACAAACCCAAACGAAATCAACAGAGAGCTCGAAGAGCAGGTAATAAATTAGGAAAGTGCACATAAAATGTGAGGTGGCCAAGAGTGGTGGGGAAAAACTGTAATGAATGGAAATACGTTTGAGATGTGCGTTTCATTTGCCAAAAACTATTTACAACGAAATTTTTATTAACAATAGAATTATTAGGCATTTGTGTGTGCGGGCTTATAGATAATTGAGCAAGAGGAAGAGTCTCTGCCTCTGACACATATGCACACATTGTCATATAGGTGCTGGGAGGTATTTGCTTCCATTTTGCAACGCAATTCCAATTTCATTTCCATGTCAAATTTTACAAACAATTTCCAGTCAAATTGTCCATGCATCAAACGAAAGTTTGCTGATTCAAATTGTCCGTTAACAAATAGGAAAACAAAAACATTTGTGTTTGTCGAAAAAGAAGGGAAAATATCCATAAAATCGGTATAATTGATAAATGTTTGAATCATGAATTTACACCCCTTTTACGTTTTTTCAATTCTTGCTCTATTATGAATGAATAATAGAACTCTTGTCAATTCAAAAAACAACAAATGTTCTCGACTTTTCAATGAATGTTTTTTATTTATTGATTTATTTTAATTTCTTATTTAATTTGTTAATTTGATTTACTTTATTTATATTTCACTTTTTCTATTTTTTAATTTTAATGCAATTATTAATTTTTAATTTAATCATTCGCTGAAGATTCCATAAAAACCTCCTGATTGATCAATAGTAAATATAACTTTCTGTGGCCGAAGAAGTCTTTACAGCAAAATTGCAATACCTTCTACAAGAGTACATGCAACAAATTGCTTCTGTTATTGATTGCAAAGGTAAAAAGCTCAATAATTACTTCACAACAGGATATTTAAATATTGGTAGAACTATTAAAAAAAAAACTGTTGCATTTTCATTAATTTTTTCATTACAGGTCCACCTGTAATTTCAGAGTTACCAACTCAATTTCAGAGTGAAGAACATTTTGTGGCAAATATATTTTTTGAAGTCATTGGTTCGTTGGAAAGAAAATCGTCTAGCAAAGGCATAATTGCTATGCAAATTTATATCTAATGCAATTTGACCCACTCTACACAACTTCTGTCCATAGTATTTATTTTGAGGTTAATCTGTTAAAGAGCCCTGGTTTTTTATATATTCTCATATTAAACAAGTATATTCTTTAAGTACTCTCTACCCTGCAGTTGTATGACTGAATATTCAAGAGTGTTAAGGCTTCAAGTTTAATTGGCCTACGAATCCACAGGGAAAGTTCATTCGAATATGGCAAGCAACTGAAACAACAAAATATACTCATTAATTTAAATGCATAATGCAACAAGGCAACAGCAACAACGACCATAAGGACAACAACATTAACTCCCAAAAAAATATGACCGTGTATAATAAGCTTACACAGTATGCCGCACATGCCACACGCTGTTTGCCATAATTGACAACAAACACTGGCCACAAAAAGCATTGGGGTTTAAATCTGCATGTTTTCGATACGTTGTTTGAAAATGGAATAATCATAGACTACTCGTATATTGCATATTTGCATTTGGCTGAAAGCTTAACAGAATCAACGATTTTCAATTCATTAAAAGTTTCCCGTTTAATTCTCCTTATTGAAGCTTAATAAAAGTATGTATATACTAAATTTTAATTTAAGTATCTATTATGTAAGTATTTAAGATTGTAGATTGAAATATGATTGGATATGTCTTTGATAAAATGTTAATATACCAACTTAAGTATCGCAACAAGCTTATAGAATAATCAAAGTGCAGCCGGTTGGGAATTAGGGAATGAGTGTCTATTGGACTAATAATCTGGTGGCGCAATGGTGTATCGAATCAAGATTTCTCATCTGTTTGCAACCACCAAATAAATGAGCTTTAGCCACCTCAGTTGGCATGCGCGATATTCTGTCTAAGACATTAAAGTGTGAAATTATTCACAATGGAATTTTTTCCTATAAAATTCGACAAGTCAAAGTCGAACATTTTATATATGTTTTAATACACACAAACACCCTCTAGACAACATTGAGCTATAAAAAATCCACAGTTCCATGTTAAATGTTTTCGCAAATGATAAAAAAAAAACAAGAGAGAACGTTGCAATCGGACGTAACCGACCGAAATACTATGATACCATAAGTTGTGTGCAGCGAAGAAAGTTTGCCTTTCAGATTGAGGTAGATATAAGATGGTAACCATTCTTCAAAGATTGGCAACTATAGTTCTTAAATTACGGGAGATATGAGCATTTATCGGTTTTGAGGGTGGGAGTTGACGTGGTCCAATATTTTTTTCCAGATTTTTGAAGGGTGTTAACAGCAAGACTTAAGCTTTAAAATTGCATGACTTACACCAACAGCTGTACTGATTTAGAAAAAATATAGCGATCCTTGGAGGAGGTTACCAGCACGATACCTTCCAAGTTTGGTCACTCTATCTTTAAAATTCTGGGAGATATATGGATTTATCGATTTACACTTTCCGAAATAACGGCATTGTCGACTATGGGCGCAGGTGTGGGCGTAGCAACACAAGTTTGTTTCGATTTGTTATCGATCTTTGAAGGAAATCGCCAATAACCTACTAACCAAAATTGGTGCTTGTAGCATAAAGGAGTCAAATTATCATTGCAAGAAATATTTCGAATACCTCCATATTTAATGTATTTAAATTGTATTTCTTTTCTGGCTTTTATTTATTTTTATTAGCATTATTATTATTGAGCGGTGAGCAAAATGTAAAAAAAAAATGTATAGCAATGAAACTCGAGATTTTCAGTTAAAATGCTCGTCAAGAACAAAAAATCTTAGAATCAAGAGTAACAAAAATAAATATAGCACTGTAAGTGCCAAAAATCCCCACAGAATCTTAAAAATAGAGATGGACATGGTTTTTCCTGAATTTCACTTAGTGTAGAGCTTCTAATTTAATTATAGGCCCGAAATCTATAGTGATCGCACAGTTGGCAGTTATTTATAATTATACATATTCATTTCATCAATTTTTTCAATTGGTAAAATAATAAAATATGAAGAAAATATTGCAAAATTTCAAGCCCAAACTTTAAAGACCTATTAAAAAATTTGAATATGGAATATTCTAAGAAACTTGGGAATTATGAGTAATTGAATATTTTATTAATGTATAAACCTACAAATATAAATAAAGTATATATGAGTTATTGTAAGAAACTGAAAAGTTGTAAAGAATTAATGTTACAATCATTCAAGAACTTTACAATGCAGATAAAATTCCCCATTTACTGGCTCACACATGTATAAATTTTAAACCTAGTATATTTCATGATTTATTTGCTTTACGTTTTGCCATATATTTCATCGCAGACTTTTGCCATAGCTGTGATGCTGCCAAACAAAATTCATACACATTTTGGGGCACAAACACGTAGACAAATTGAATTAGCACAGCGCTAAATGATCACACGGTCTCTCTCTAACAAAAAATTGAACGTCAATACACAAAAAAAAAAAACAAATAAATAAATAAATAATAATTTAGTTAGCAAAAAATTTTCGGGATAAATAAGAGGATGAAAATAAACACGAAAGTACATTTTCTACATAAGATATAGATACAGATACAGATAGAGAGATAGATAGAGATGTAGATATATATATATATAAAAAAAAGGTTGGGCGCGAAGTTCCAAAAAACACACATGGATAGAAAGACACACACACACATGTGGACATACTCAGGGGCGGCAAATGCTATTTTTAGCATATTAGATGATAAGATTGTCGAGGCAAACGCGCAGAACTTTGCGGTTTCAGCGAAAAAAAAAGAAAACACTAAAAATTATATATACAACTGTATGTTTGTGTATATATTTCATATGCACGAGCCAGAAAACAAGTTTTTTTTTGCATTTTTGGCAACATATAGAGTTTACAGGCAGAAACTAAAAAAAAAAAGAATGTTTAAAAATCATATTAATTTTGATTTTGTATGCCCTTTCACCCATTCAAATGACAAAAAGGGGTAAACACGTGCCAAAGTGTGTAACAGACATTATGCAGTAGAAAGTGGTTCAGGGTATTTCCTAGTCGAGCTTTTGGGACTAGAACATTATTATTTGTTTGTTTTTTCTTTTTCAGTTTCATTTTGCGCTAAGGCACGTTTTGATTTACAGCCCCGCTGCAGAAAAGATGGTCAGCTTGTTTTTTCCGCAGCTACCTTTCATCTATAAAGATAACTTAAAATGTTGTTTTTAGCTTGAACTTTAACTTTAATTGGAATACTTGCAAATATGTACAACATTTATTAAAATTAGAGAATCTTTAAATTGAGCATTCTAGAGTTACGAAATTTCGGGATGATTTCATATAACTTTGTCTTATTTTCAGAGCTTCAAGTAACAATAAATTTTAGCTAATTAAGCCAATAATAAAATAAAAAAAGTCTTGTTTCGAGAACACTTATTATTCTTTCACAATTTAATTACAAAATTCAAGTATTCTTGGCAATAACGAAAATTTAATTTTGAATACCCTGTTAAAGAAATTATATTAACTTGAAGTTAAGAATTCCAGTTTCGCAAAGAACAAACACCAAATAAGATCAAAATTGAGGAAAAATTAATTTTATAAGAAATGTAGTTTTTGTTAAGGAATTTATTTTGTTGTTGAATGAAGCAGAAAACACCTGTTTAACTTTGTGGGTTTAGCCCGTGATATAAAGAGCTCAATGAAATTGTTGCTTTTTATTATATCCACATGTATGATTACTTAATATTTGCAGGTAAACAAAAAAACAACTACGTTAAAAGTCAAAAAATTTCCACTGTCTGTTGCCAAAAATAAGCGTAGATTTTGCCGCTTAGAATGCAAATGCTGCAAATGGACTGTAAATAAATACATTATTTTAAGAAGGGGTTTGGACACAGAAAAAATATATACTTTCTTATTTCTTTTGCAAAAAAAAAAAATATATTTTATTTTTGAGGTGAATTTTTATAAAATCGAATAATAGGCTCTATCTGGTGGCAATAAAATACGAATTATGACTTTTTTATATTTGTCAAGTTTGTAGACGAATTGGAAGACAAGCAGTAAACGTATATTCATAAATGGATCTCACAAAAAATAAATTTCACAATCATAAACAGCGGATGTCTAAATACTTCCTTAACAGTACAAAAACTGGATAATTTTCGATTTATAATTTCATAATTTTTTAAATTTATGTTAATATTTTAATTCATTTTTTTGTTAAAAAAATAATTAAACTCAATAATAAAATGCTTGTTTTTGCAAAAGAAATAAGAAAGTACAGTTTGTCCACAAAGTGTTTTCGTACTTAAGCTATCCTCTAATGGATCTGATCCAAATTTTTTAGATTTTCTTGAACTATGCTTAATAATATGCAATTTATGTCAATCTGGTGGCTAAAATGTACAAAATCCCATACGAAATTTCCATACTGAAAACACTTCGTGGATAGTCCACAAAAGTGGATAATTTTAGTTTTTAAAATTTCACAATAAACTAAATGTATGAATATTATTAATTTTAATGTTTAGTAGTTTAAAAATATCCATTTAATAGTAGAAAAATACGAAAATAATTAAAAGTCAATAATAACATACATTTTTTTTCATAAGATCTTAGAAAATATACAATTTTTGCAGTACGAAAAAGCTTTATGGACAAACTGTATATATTTTTCATGTGTCCAAGCACTTTCTTATATATATATATATATGTATTTGATATATGCAACATATAAATGCAGCAATCATTGCAACTGACAACTTGTAAACAAATGCTGAGAACGCAAAAAAAAAATGCAACTTGATAATTAAAAGCTACTAGATGCAATTCCCTCAACAAACATTTACCAAAACCAGAAACAGAAATACGGAAACCGAGCAGCAGTCGGAGTTGGAGTAGAAATTGGAGTAACTAGAGCGAATCCAGCCACAACACAGATGCATTATCAAGGTTTCCATTCATGAAATGCAATGCGTTTAACCTCTAACTTAACAACTTCCCTTCGCCTTCCTCTGTCTTCATTCTCCTTTTAAATTCTCAACTGGTTGTGGTTATTTTTTGCTGCTGAACCCAATAAATGTTACTCAATCTTTAGCTTATAATTTAAATACTACACATTTTTCCCACTTAGTCGAGTAGAATTTTGCATCTGTTTTAAAATTGTATCAATTTTTTTAGCATCATAAATAATATTAAATAATATATTTAAATTAATTTAATATTTTTTAAAAATAATGTACAAAAAAGTTCACTACTATTGTATACTTATAGTAGGTGGAATTAAAAATGGAAGCCTTTACTCACATTTATTGTATGGCCTTGTACCGTTGCTCTTGGCACGATCAGAGCAATTTCGAGGGCTCTCTTCTCTGTATCTGGGTTTCGGTCTCTCCCAGGTTGCGTCGTGTGTTTCACAGTTATGCAGTTAGATCTTTTGCGTTTTAATTGATTTTCATCCTAAAGTGATTTTCATTCATACATTTTTTGCACTGTGCATTTTGCAGTTTACATTCTTCTTCTTCGTATTTGCATTTGCCTTTGCCTTTTCATTGATTGTTTAGCACTTGTTCACTTTTGTTGTTGTTGTTGTTTTTTATTATTGTTGTTATTATCGCGCCGCAATTTGTTTTATTATTGTCGTGTATATGTCGTATTCGATTTGTTTGCATTCTTTCTTTTTATATTGCTTTTAATGAAATTTTATGTTAGCATTAATTATACTGAAAAGTATGTGTGAAACACACATGCACACACAAACTCACAAATACAATCTATATATGTATGTACGAAGCGGAGCGAGAACAGAGCGAGCTAGCGCTAATGATGTATTTAGCGGTAAATTTGAAAAGAAAGTAAAGAATATTCAAAAATATATTCTTATTTTTCTTATTACAAATATCAGCTATTATCAAAGGGGTGAGATTGGGTTGGAAAATAAAGTTTCTGGTTTGGATTTACTAATAGGTCCGTTATCTTTGCATTTTTGCTTTAAGGGGTTTTCTCAACGATCGTGTTCTCCTGAGCGCTGAAACAAAACTCACATTTGCGCTATGCATTTTTATATATGCACATATTTTTTCCCCCAAACGTTTTTCCGCATGCTTTCTGATTACACACACATAACACTTACAGACATCCACACAGCACACACAAGCTCACACACAGGCGCACACATACGCAAATGCATACGCAGATCGTAGCAAGAGAAAAAGAGATAGAGAGAGTGGGGAGAGTACGAAAATAAAAAATACAAAACAAAGCTGAATATTAATTATCACAAATTAGTAAAGTTGCAAATATTCTTCCTAACGCATTTTGTTGTAGTTGTTATTTACGATGTTTACTTTTTAATCTAATTTACGATAATTATTTAAAATACTATACACACACACACACACACAAAACGGGCAGCAGCCGAACATTAGACAATTGTTGCATAAATATTTAAACTGTTTTTTTTTCAGTATTTTTTTTGTACTTTGTAGTTGTTGTTGCTCCAGAAACAAGAAACACCGAACGATGGCGCACTCTTTTTCCCCAATCCAATCAAAAAATATAATATACAGATACAGTCATACATATGTCTGCGTACATATGCATATGTTTGTATGTATGTACGTATATATGTGTTTCGTTTGTGTATGTGTGCGTGCGTGCACGTAGACTTTGTAATCCGCGAAGACCAACTTGTATCGCAGGCGAATAGAATAATACTGAAGGCGTGGAGCACAACGAACGATGAGCTGGCCCCAAACCTCGCTCTCTCGCAGACACACAAAGAGCGATATAGTGAGAGAGAGATAGAGCGGACAAGTGAGCGCGCAATCACAGACAGCACAGGCAGATCAAGCAGAGCAGACTTTTTTTTCCGTTGGTATGCGTGAGCAACTTTTTAGCCTGTTGCTTACTGATACAGATGCACAAGCACTCACACATATATATACATACATACATAGGCAGACAAAACAGGCATCTGCAGCAAAATTCTATTTTTAAACTTAAATTAATATTGTTCTTTATTTTATCAGCAGCAGCAGCGCCAGCCTCTTCGTCTCTCTCACTCTCGCAAGTGACTTGCGTATATGTTGGTATATATTTGTGTGTGTGTGTGTGTGTGTGGGTGTGCAGCAGAAAACCAGAAAACAAATAAATAGTACAACGAAACTAGAAGCGCTTGTTGTTGTTTCTGCTGCTGGCTTAGTTAATGCTAATCAGCGAAGTCAAGACAACGCGTGAGATATCAGTGCGTGTGTCTGTAGCGTGCGTGTGATTGTATGTGTGAGCGAAACAAGCTAAAAACGCAGCTCAAAAGCGCGCTCTGCTCTTTGACTGTATTTGCTGCTGTTGTTGTTGCTGCTATGGATGCCGTCTGCGCTGCTATCAACGCTTGATAAGAAATGCGTTAATCTTTATTATGCGAGACGTAAGCAGCTCAGTTAAGCTGCATACACACACATACATATATTTATATATATAAAGGAATATATGCATCTGTGTGTTCGAGAAGTTTTTCATTTGTTGACATTTCCGCTAAGAATAATTCGCAATATGCTAAATAAATTTAATAGCAAATTTTGATTTATGCGCATAAGACAAAAAACATAAGCAACAAAAGTGACAAAAATAAAAGGCAAGAAACAGAAAATAACAACAGCAACAACAACAACTTGTTGATGATTCAACGGTAAAACGTTGTGGGACAGTGCGGCAAAACAAAACTATAAAAATCGTCTCAAATGCAGCGTTAGCAAATTCCTGGGCAGAGGACGGCGGCACTCAGCTGTTTTATCTTCAACGACAGAATCAAAATGCCGCAACAATTACTCACACATACACACGCACAAATATTTGTATATATGTAGTCATAAAGAGAGCGAGAGACAGAGAGCAAAGAGAGAACAGAGAGGAGAGAGAGAACAGCAGCCAGCAGGCAGCATTGAGTCTTTCGCTCACCGATAGCGAGAGTGATCTGTTGCTTTATCAGTGGCGGGCGGCTATTTATAGACAAGCGCAATCCCACAAAAAAAACCATTCGACCGACCAACAAAAATACAAAATACAAATCACCAATTTGCCCAAACATATCTTTAAATATGCGAAACACAAGTTAACTTAAAAAAAAAATAACCAAAAATGCACTTATAGACAAAACGTTTTCAGTAAGGCAACACTGGCACAAGAGAAAAAAGAAAGAGACTGTGGCTGCTATTGTTGGTACTCTGTGAATGATTATGCGACAGGTTGCATGTGTGCCTGTGTGCGTGTGTGTGCACATGTGTGTGTAGGAGTGATAATGCATAAGCACAAAGCAAACAATGCAACTGGCCAACGATGCCAACGAGATAAAAAAAATAACTAAAGGTACTGTAAAAACATTGAAAACGACGACAATTCAGTAAACATCATTCATCATAGAAATAAACGACAGCTATGCAAATTCATAATCAAAAAAGCACTTGAAGAACAATAATCTTCAAAGTTCTTCAGCAGCTGCAAATAAAGCGTACGTTAATCTGATTTTTTCTTTGTTTGTCCCAATATGCATACGCGTGTGCACATTAAACAAAATTATTGTAATTATTATTAGCGTTTAGTGAATCTCTAAAGAAAATGTCGAAGTGAACTGTCTTTCATTTTAGATCGCTGCACATTTTTTTTTTTGAAACAAACTGACCCGATAAAACAGTCCGTGCACACAAGTCACACGACGATGACGACGGCATATAGAAGTAAACTGGCGGTTAAATTTTATGCACCGCAGCAACCATTAGTAGCAGCTATCGATAGCAAGCTACCTGTCGATAGCCACCTAGCTACCAATCGATAGTTTGCGCGCAAACAGTGTGACAGTGTGTTTGAAAAAAACAAGTAACGTTTCCATTTTGAAACAAATAAGAATTGCGCCTTTTTCATATCATATTAGGATATTATTAATGCCCGTTAACATTGGCCGCTCCGTTGGACCCTTTATAAGTGTGCCCCAGACTTGAGCAAATTCGCTACGTTTGCGCAGCTGCTTTTGATTCAAAATGTTAACATTTAAGTTTCGCGCCTGGAGTTGAACGCTTCCATTGAAGTTAAAATGAAAATGACTATGAGTGATGTAAACATTTCGAGCAGCTAACGGCAAGGACTGCTCTTCATTCGATAGCCCCTTAGAAAATTCAATTGAGGTTAGTTCATCGTCGTTGGGGCAACTGTCGGAGCCACTTAAACTGCTTATGGATGTGTTGCAAGGCTGCTCCGTGGCCATAGTATTGTTGTTGACGACATGCAACTCCATGATCAGCTCACGACAACGTGTCTGCAAATCATTCAATTGCTCCGTCAGTTCAGCATTCTCCTGTTCCATTATTATGGGTCGTTTCTTCTTTACGAGTGGTTCGGCTGCCTGCAGATATTCATTAATTGTTAGTGATGGTGATTCATTTGCTTGGTGATGGCTGCATGCCTGCAGCTCCAACAACTTAAACAGTTTGGAGAGCATCACAGTTGTTAGAAGCACAATGCCGTAGCTCATTAGTATTTCATAGATACGATCGAAAAAATTATTCTGCGATGATTTATGTGGGCAATCCTTGGGAACTTCCACAGCAATGGGATGCTCTAAAAAATCGTTTAATATATAAATATACAGGTTATTTTTTTGTCAAGATATTGTACCTGTATAGAGTTCCACGTTGTAATCGGTTGAGAAATCTTCATGATCATCAATGGCATCCAAGTAGTAAAGCACCGACCAAGATATAAAAGCCAAGGCGCACAAGAACGTAAAACTTATGTTTTGAAACATATCAACTTCCCTAAAATTTAGCAAGTGTGTGTGTGTTTAATATAGATGTGTAATTTAAACTACAATCACACGAGTTAGAAATTTGAATGACATAAAAATGTATATGTATTGTTGTTTAAAAAAACAGAATGAACGCAGTACTTATCGGTCATGGCTCCCATCATATCGATTAATGTATATCTATGTGTGCAGTTGTTGCCGCGTATTGTGAGTGGCGCCGCTGAAACGTGCTAAACGTCTTTGTTTTATAAACAGGCTTCAAAAATGGAATTAATGGTATGTTGTTGCAGCAATAAATTGTTAACGAATAAAACGACTATAAACCATATACGCAGCATGGTGCTTCGATGCTTTCCAGACCGGCCGAGGAATTCGGGAACGACTCCTTGGTGGAGGAAATGTGGGCGGCGAAGGCACTAGAACATGCCGAAGTGCATTTCAATGTGAGTTGAATTTTGTCATAGTAACTGTTAAGCTAAACTCACCACTACTCAATTTACAATTAGTTGCTGACCAGCGTGCCGCCTGCGCAGTTGCGATTGACGCCCTACGATGATCAGATCTATGCCACCTTCCGACAGGACTTCGCCGATCTGCAGGTGGACCGGCTCAGCGATGAAATCCTCAAATCGGCCAGCGAGAAGCTCAAGTGGCGCCAATTTGCCGAGAAATTCAACAAAATGGAGGACTATTCGTACGGCACTTTAATGCGCGCCGATGCTAGCAAAGAATTCTCACCGGACAACTCAATATTCGTTTTTCGTGTGCAATTCTTGGCCATTGAAATTGCGCGCAATCGCGAAGGCTGCAACGATGCGGTCCACAACAGCCACAGGCCGTCAAAAAAAACTGGAGAGCAAAGCGGAAACGCCGCAATAGTAATCTGATATCAAGTATACTTGTCAACTAGTTAAGTTATTTAGTTAATAAAGTGCAAGTATTTTTTTCTTCACTAAACTTCCAGGAATCCAAAAGTAAGCCAACGGTTAGTTCTCCAATATTTAAAGTATTTTATATCATAGATGCGCCTAGTAAATGGGTGGTATTGTCCGACTAGGTTTTGACCACGCGCTGCTCTGGCTTATATGCAGTCTTGCTTTTAGTGTTGCCTCCACCGTAGTTTGGTTTTGCAACATTTAGCGTTGTCCGATCGTTGAAATTGCAAAAAAAAAATAAAGTCTTGTAGAAAAGTGTATTTTATAGCATAGACGCCCTCCAGTAAATGTGTAGGCAGCTTTTATAGATATAATATAAGATATATATAAGCTATAGCTAAGTATTGTCCGCACCCGCCCCGTTTTGCCCTCGCTCGCTTCACAATCATCTTTGATGCTGCGCCAATCTTCAGTCTTCTTGCTTCTGTGTGTCGCCTCCCAAAGTTTTACAGTCCGTTGCTGTTGCACATCATGAGAATGAAGGGAATCATTGCGTCTATTTGCATTTGCCCCACCAGATTGGCAAAGAACAGCTCCTCGGTCAGCTCAGATTCGAGCACGCTCAACGGCAAAAGACTAGCAAAGAGGAGATTCGCGCGCTCCTCGCCACCGCCTTGGCGCCGCAGTGTGGCAAGTGCATACAGTTGCACCCGCTTGACGTAGGCGCGTAACGATCGCTCGCGTCGATTCTGCTGCAACAGCAGCGGATTAAAGAGCAACACCAGGCGGAGCAGCCCATACTCCAGATCACTGACATCCTGCGACTGCAACTCCTGGATAAAATCGTGCAAAGTGCGTGTGATTTGTGCGAGCTTTGCAATCTTCGCAGGCTCAATCTTATCGATATCGGCCACCTGCCGAACACTTTGCACCAGCTGCCCAATGATGGTGGACACAGCCAGCTGACGTTGACACTGCGCCAGCGCCACAGCCAACAGAGCTGGCCAAGCGCCGCGCAACAGTTTCATTTGTGTGTGGGCATCGAGCAACTCAAAGGCGGGCACCTTGCGCAACGTGTGCACCGTTAAAAAGATTATGCGTGCTCCAGTCTCGCACACATAATGCATATTCAGATAGGAATGGACGAGGGCAGGTGGCTGCACATGGAAGGCAGTGCATTGTGCCTCGGCGGGGAATAAGTCCTGAATGAAGATGGCTTCGTTGGCAACGAAATCACCACGATTGCAATACTCGAAATCCAGTTCCATGTGCTCGACGAGATCAGCAGCGTCTACATCCTCGGTGCCACTATCCTCGGCATCCGAATCGCATTCAGGCTTAATGCTCAATGAGGAAGCAGCAGCAACTGTTGCACCACCAGCAGCTGAAACTCCACTTGTTGCTGATCCCGTCTGTTGTTGTCCACCACTCTGAATCCTGTCCAGCTGCTGCTGTATGGGCTGCAGTAACTGAAGTGCCTTATCAATAGCTCTCTTGTCCAGCGTGCTCTGGATGAGACCCACAGTTGCCGGCGTGGGCAGCGCTGTGCTCGCATCGGAGGCAGCTGCGGCAGCAGCGGCCGCTGCAGCAGCTGCATTAAAATTCAAATGTTGAGAATTATTATTGCTGGCACTGT
Source organism: Drosophila mimica (assembly GCA_037043585.1). Classification (NCBI taxonomy): domain Eukaryota; kingdom Metazoa; phylum Arthropoda; class Insecta; order Diptera; family Drosophilidae; genus Drosophila; species Drosophila mimica. The sequence goes on from JBAMBE010000396.1 coordinate 1,169,785, forward strand.
TGGCCAACAGCTGGAGACACAGCGAGCTATTATTATCCATGGAATCATCATCGTCCTCGTCCAGCTCCGGCTTAGCCAGTTCCGGCGAGTAGCAATGAGATGTGGCATTGCTGCTTGCAGCTTGCTGCTGCTGTTGTTGCTGCTGCTGAGTGGCAAGCACTGTAATAAAAGGGAAACATGTAAAGGGGTATATTGCTCAGTTTGCTGCACTTACTCAACGTTTGTGTGAGTTCCGCAAAGTTCAGGCTCATTGGGAATAGATTGTCGCTGAGGCCAAAGGGCGTTGTTGCCGCATTGTTGACGGGAGGCGTGGTCGCATGTTGGAAAAGCGTTGCAGCAGCTGCAACAGATGCATGTTGCTGCTGCTGCTGTTGTTGTTGCTGCTGCTGCTGCTTTGCACGCACCTGTTGCTGATAGGCTGACTTGGCAGCTGAGGCGGAGCTGCTGCTGCTGGAGGTTCCTCCACCGCTGCCCTGTGCCGAGGCGCCCGACACGCTGCCCGTTGCTCCAGAGACGCAACCATCCTTCCGATCCACAATCGGTTTGCGTTCGTGCTGCACGGCTGCAGATTCAGGTTGGTTGGTTGCAACAAAGAGAAAAAGAGAAAGCAATTAGCGAGTGCTTGCAGCGCGTATAACGGTAAATGTGATGTGGTCGAGTTAGCATTGTGTAAGCATGAGTGTGTATGTTACTGTGTGTGTGTGTTGTCGGTAAGCACCGAGTTGCATGCATAAGTTTACAACTAGAACACTTGTTGCTTACAAAAGCATGCCTTAAAATTATCATTACAGCTAGCTACAGTCAAACTTGCCTGTACTCAACTTTTATACGAAATGTACTGTTTTTTTTACAATGATAAATATTTTTCTATTATGTATTTGTTATTTCGAACCAAGCATTTTGGCTTAGCCCTGCTTTTCATCTAGTTAAAGTATCATTGCAGCGTGCTACAGTCAAACTTGGGTATTATCAACAATTATATAATGCATTTCTCCGCTGCACTTTTGTGTTTTTACTGTTATGTTTCTATTTGTTATTATTATTGCGACTTATTGATGAAAATGCCTTTTGAAAATTCATTATAGCTACCCTCAGTCTATAATTAACTTTTATATAAACATTTTAAACATCTTAACAATACAATTTTTTCCATTGATGTGTATTTTTTCAATTATTTGTTATTAGTTTTGCGACCCATCGATTTGATTTACACCTGCTTTTTACCTAGTTAAAATCAACATATTTCCAACCTGGTGGCAACGCATGCAAATGGCAGCCCTAAGAAATGGCAACTTGACATTGGAAGCCAATTGTTCAAGTTCAACTGGTTTCTACAAACTGCCTACCATAATTAACCAACAAGTGTTATTATCCTATGAAGCAGTGCATGTGTGTGTAGTTGCATGTGTGTGTGTGCATGTGCTAATGTTGTTGTTGTTTTGGTTTGTTTTTTGAGACGACGACTTAAACGAAAATTACAATCACTTCGCATGCCGCTGGCCAAACACTTTTGAAGGCGACAGAACTGACATCGGTTGCGATGATGCTTGGTCACCTCACAGTTCATGGCGCCGCGGCACTGGTAGCCCAACTGTTTGCGTATCGAACGCTTGAAGAAGCCCTTGCATCCCTCGCAGCTGATGGCGCCATAATGGCGACCAGACGCCCGATCCCCGCACACCAAACACAACTCAACACCCGAGGAGAGGGTGGCAGCGGCGGCTGCTGCTGCTGCGGCGGCAGCGGAACTAGCCGCATTTCCGGCTGCAACAGCAACAGTATTATTATTGTTGCTGTTGTTGTTGTTGCTCATTCCACGCGGCTCTGCAACTAAACAAAGGAGAGAAAACAAAAAATAAAATTAATAGTATTGCAGCTATTTTTAAGTTGAGCTGCTTTGGATCACCTTCGGTTTTAATGCCGCTGCTTGTGCCCATCATGAAGCCCAGTTTTACACTGCAGCCAAAACAAGTTGTTGCTTCTTTGTGCCTTTCTTATTAGAACTTGTTTTACGTCGCTCGCGCGTGTGTATGCGTATTTGGGTGTGTTTGAGTGTGTGTGTGCGTACGTGCGCTGCTTACTTAGGCGCTTAAGAAAACCACTTGGAAATTGCTTAAGAACATTGTTTTTTATTAGCAATCAACTTCTGTTATGTTTACTTAACACTTTAACTATCAATGTATGTATTTTAAAATATGTAAAGCCATTTAAAATGACCTTTTTGCGTAGGCAATAATAGTCGACCTTTTCGGTGAATAAGTTTCAGTGAACTGGCAACTCCGCAATGCGTAATAATGTGACCAGCTTTTTTTTTGTAGTCAGTTTTAGCCCATTGTCATTTGATTGCTAATTTTACAATATGTACTAATTGCGCGCTGGCTTTTAAAAAATTATCAATTTTTGTGATTTATAAAAATACAATTTATTTTACATTTGAAATCATTCGACAAAAAATATAAAAAAACATACAAATTACTTAATTACTTAGGTGTTTTTCTTTCTTTTCTGTGAAATTAATTACACTTTGTTATATTTGTTTTTTGGTCTTACCATCGATTAAGCCACAAATTGCTTTAAAAAAATAGTTGCATTGGAAAATGGTAAAAGAAATGGAGACGCGAAGCGAGGGAAGCACTAAACAGACTCACATACACACACATACACGGATTCAAACTACAAACACACACAAACACATTTGATGTACACAACTACAGATCAGCTATCATTAGATTATTAATATCATCTACAGTCCGTTTGTGTATTATTTATTCTTTAAACCCATTGCACGTTTGGTAGCGCGTCCCAACAGGATGCCTGTGAGAAAGACCAAGCCCGTCGCACTCATCAATATCACAAGGAAGAATTTACGTGCCGGCGATGTGACCACCTGTTGCACCAACTGCTGCATATCCTCCGGCGGCTGAGCCAACGTATCATCCGCATTGCGAAACATTTCGATGCGCCGCTCCAGCTTCTCGCGGCAGTCCGCCTCCAGTGAGTTGGGCGTCTGACGCAACAGAGTTCGCAAACAGCCGAGTTCTAAATGCAAATGATGTAAATATTATTATTAAATGCATATTATTAAGCAGTGGTTGCTTCAACTAATTTAACAAATGCAATGATTTTCATATACTTCATTCTGATTCTCTCGACAATTTCCAGTTGCCTAGCGACAATTCTCTGTACTCTATAACCAGGTGAACTTACTTCTTCCATCGCCGCTGATGACTTTGGAGCAGTAACGCAATAAATCCACAGTGCATGCCGTTTCCAGTATGGGATCAACGTGTATATCCGCCTTGGCCTCGGCTATCAGAGAGGCCACCTCCATTTGGCACTCGCGATTGATGAGCTGTTTGCTCAGAAAGGCAGCCTTAAGGCATTCCTCCACCTCGCCATGCTCATCGGCATCCATGTGTGCTTTACATAATTGCTGTATCTCAAATTTGCAAAAATGCTGCAGCACAGGATTCAGTTTGTAGTTTAAGGCCTGCTCCTGCAGTATTTTGATCATTTCCTGAGCGCATTTCTTATCCAGTTTCGATTGTCGAAATTTGTCCTTTAAGCATTTGATAACCTACCAGAAGAGAAAAGCAGTGAAAAATTAAATTTGTATATAAATAAATATTTGCATAAGTTAACAGCCAAACAAGTTTTAACTGCATTTAACAATTGCCGATTTGCACTTGACTTTGATTCGGTTCACTAACTGATTTTCACAATTCTTTAAATTTATATATGTATATATACAAATGTAGATATATGTATATGTATTAGTAGTCTTGAAATACATACGGCGATAACGGAACGTAATAAACGAAAGCAATTTACAATTGTTGATGAGACACGTCCGTTGCTCAGAGTTTATTCTGTCAGTCGAGTTCAGTTCGATGCGTAGACGAGTCGTATACGCCATGCTAGCTTTTGGCGGCATTTTGGGCGCTGGTCTTATTGTTTGGTTGGTGCTATCATTGGGCACTCAAATCGATGCAGCCGAGTCAACACTGACCGTACAATTAGCTGGAGAACAGGGCGCCGTACGCGGTAATTACGGACAGACAGCATGGACGGGTCAGAGTTTTATGCAATTCCGTGGTATTCCCTATGCGGAGGCGCCCATCGGAGATTTGCGTTTTCGTGTGAGTTAAGAGTTACTAAGCACTTTCAAAGTTTGAGGAGCGAGCTGATAATAAAGAGTTTATGACGCTAATCAAAAAAAAAAACAAAAATAGGCACCTGTTGCTCGTTGGCCCTGGGCTGAGACATACGACGCTTTGGACTTTGGACTACGTTGTCCGGTGATAACCAATCTGAAGCCGGAGACGCCAGACGTTCAACTGGAGGATTGCCTAAATCTATGCGTCTACACCAAAAATGTAAGTCTACACAATTTCAAAAAGAATTGCTTGAGAGATTGTTGCTTAGATTAAAAATATACCATTTCTTAACGGGGTTTTCAAGTTTGCTATTTTAAAACAATCAAATTATGCATTTCGTTAAAAGTCTTCTTCAATATTATTCAAATGAAAAAGAGGCATGGAAAATTGTAACTCAGCAAGCAAATAAATGAATGGAAACAGTTCTTTCAGAGTGAAATAATATGTGACCTAAAATAATGTGCAAAAACAGGCAAAAGAATTTTGCAAACTCAGTTGGTTCAGCAGCTGTTTTCAGTCGGTTTCAGCTTTATGAATTATAATTTAATGCTGAAGATTGGTTTTCTTTCTCTTGAATCTGGACTCCAAATTGTTGCTTTTAAATTGGAAAACAAAGCTTCACATTTAGAATATTTTACAACTAATTAAGTTTAAAATTCTTTGTTACATATTTCTGTGCTTGGTCCTTTTTTTATTACAGCTCACGGCTCGCCAGCCGGTGATGTTTTATGTCTATGGTGGTGGCTTTTATAATGGATCGGCGGAAGATCATCCGCCCAACTATTTGCTGGAGCGTGATATCGTTTTAGTGGTGCCGCATTATCGCATTGGCGCCCTCGGCTGGCTGTCCACATATAGCGAGGAGCTGCCTGGCAATGCGCCCATTGCCGATATATTATTAGCATTGGACTGGGTGCAGCAGCACATTCATGTCTTCGGCGGCGATCCTAGCCAGGTGACCATATTCGGCCAGAGTGCCGGAGCGGGCGTAACGAGCGCTTTACTCTTGAGTCCACGCACCAGCGACCAGCATTTTCAGCGTGCAATTGTCCAGTCGGGATCGATATTCGCCAGCTGGGCGATAACATCAGATCCAGCTGCGCAGGCGCATCGCATTTGCATTGAATTGGGCTGTCAGCGATGCGAGGACCAGCAGCAGCTATTAGCTTGTGTGCGTGCAGCATCTGTGCTGGAGCTGCTGCAAGCGACCAAAGCGGAAAGTTTTTCACCGCTTGTGGGTGATCTGCTGGGCATATTGCCGGCACAACCCGAGGAGTTGCTCAAGAATTATCAGCATGGTGTGCCGCTGCTGACGGGCTTCACCCAGCACGATGGTTCCTTTGTGCTGGCCTGTAAGTACTCAGTATCCTTATCACATTCATGCCACTGTCAACTATACTTTATACACTTCAGCGTACTACGACGGTGTGGTGGCCAAAGTGTCCAATGTGAGCGCGTTGAGCGTACGTCAATTCTCGCAGGGCATGGTGGACATGGCGAAGGATGCGACGGGACTGACAGATCAGCTACTTTATCGTTTAATGTACACGCCGCAGCTATTAAACAGTCACGATCACAAGCAAGCATTGCCCGCCTACTTCGATGTGAGTGATGATTGCAAATCGTTAGTTAGGATCAGTACTAAAACACTTCCTTAACACACAGCTCAGTTCGACGCTGGCGATAAAGTCACCAGTGATTAGTTTGGCCACCAAGCTGCACACACGCCAACCATCTGCTCCTGTCTATGTCTACAGCTTTGATTACGAGGGTCAGCATACACGCTTTGGCTATGAGTTTGGCAACGAGCATTATCCGTTCAATGGTGGCGCTCATCATTCCAATGATAATATCTATGTGTTTGCCACGCATCCGCTGCAGGGCGAGGATACGCAGATGGCTGAGCAAATGGTCGAGCTGTGGACTTCGTTCGCAATCAGTGGTGTGCCCAAGCATTTGAGCGCTTTGGCCAGTCCCAGTGGACCATATAATCGCCTGGCACTGCAAATAAGCAATGCTGATGATCTGCTGGAGACGCTGACAGCCACAATTGATGATCCGGACAATGGGCGCTTGCAGCGTCCGCATGTCGAGTTTTAAGATATAAAATACACTTTTCATCAATACTAGGTAGATAGAAAACAAGAAAGAAATGCATTCTTGTTTTAATTTACCTGTCTTTTAAGATGCTTAAGAATAGTTCCTATTTTTTTCTTTTCAATATTTGCCCCTCTTCTTCTTATAAATTGTATATAATAGATGATAATAATAATAAATAAATGCTCACCTTGCCATTAAGTTCCTCATTTGGCTGCGCTGTGTCTACAATTTTCGAGCAGTAGAGATTGATGTTCTTGCCACAGGCATTCTGGAGCGACGGATTGAAACGAAAGTCCGTATTTTGTTCGATCATTCGATTGACGACGACCAAGTGGCAGCGCTGATCAAACTTTGGATCATCCTTGTAGGTCTTGAGGCAATCCAACAGTTGCATCGATTCAGTATTGGGACAGAACTTGTAGACCATCTCCTTGCAGGTGTTGAGCAGGGTGTAATCGGTGCCGCTGTCACCCAGTTCCGATCTCTTGATCATAAAGATTGCATGATGACAAGCCTTGCCCAGCTCCGATGTCCTCTGTATCAAACACTCCAATGCCTGTAAAACAACAGGCGTTTCTCAAATAAATATTTGCCAAATTTGATTGAACTTGTTAACTGTTGTGTGTGCGTTTTTTTTTTTTTTTTTTTTTTGGTGGCGTTGAGGTTAACAATGATACGGATGACTTGCATTTTTATTCACCTGGCCGGGACCCTTCGCCTCCTCACAAAACTGCTTCAATTCACTCTTGCAGGCAGTGCCCAATTTGGGATCCAGTAAAATACTCTCACGCTGCTGATATAGCTGCGATTTGACCTGCTGTCTGCATTCCTTGGGTATCTGCGGACGCTGGCCGCGAATGGTATCGTTGCGCATGACTTCACTGAGGCAGGCAACCACCTCGTTCTTGGTGACGCTTGCCGCACAGAAGCGCGACACATGCGACCGGCACGCCTCCTTGAATTTGGTGGTGAAATGATAGCTCTTCAGCGAAATTATCTGAAAATGTTCGACGGCGGCGCGACACCCTTTGTTTAAATCAGCATCGTTCTTGTGCTTGATCAGGCAATCCATCATGTTCCCTTTGAAAGAAATGAAATCAGTTATTATTGAGAGATAGTAATCTCAATCGCCATTTACCATTATCCTGGCCCGCATTGAGTATATCGGAGCAGTGCTGTTGCATTGCCTCCGTGCAGGCCGACATTATAACCGGATTGAGCTCAATGTTGGCTGCCTCCTCCTCGGTATATTTGGTTACCACCGATTTGCATTCGGGCTGCAATTCATCCAATCGATTTTGCAGGCACTCCATTTCGGTGCCCTTCGTGGTTAGATCGCCGCAGTATTGTGACAAATCGGATAGACAATAATCTTCCACCTCGGGCATCAGATCCACGGAGATGGCTCGTTGACGCATCACACGCTTCACCTCGCGAAAGCAGTCCTTTCGCAACGTTTGCTGCTCATCCTCGCTGTAGGCCATGCGATGCAGACAGGGCAGTATCATAGGACCACGCTCCGGATCCATTTGCACATCCTGTATATCGTCCCATTGCCGCTTGGCGCTACAATATTTGACGGCATCGTCGCGACAATGCTTGTACAGCTGCGGATCCAGCTTGAAGTCGCGCGCCACAAAATATTCGATAATTAGCAGCGCCTGCTCACACTCCGGCCTCATCACGGCCGTTCCAATGCGTTCCATCAGGCAGCTCATTACGCGCGCCTCGCCACCTTCGACATCCTTGCAGGCGACGTCGACGACCTTTTTGCAGGCACGCCTAAGCACGGGATCGACACGCCAATCCTCGCCGGCGTCGCTCACCTTGATGAGGGTCTCAAGACCACGTTGGCATTGCGCCGTTATCCGACGCTGCGGCCGCCGTGCACGCACATGTTTCATAAGGCAGTGGATAATTTCGCCACCAGTGCTCGATTGGCCATTTACCAGCTGCGCCTCATCCGGGCAGAATTTGGGTATGTCATCGGCACAATCGCTAAGCAATTCCGGCGACAGTTGGTAGTCGGTCATCAGCATGCGACGATGATCATTTAGCTCCACGAGGCATTCGGGCGCCAATTTGGTACCGTTCTTCGACACGGACTCGAGGCACAGCAAAATTTGCGCCAATCGCACCTGTTTATCCTCGGAGACGCCGCGCCGGCAGTGATGAAGCTTGATGTCATCCTTGCACGCCTTGGCCAGGCCATGCGACACACGATAATCGCGTCCCAATTGCTGATCGCGCATCGTTATCTGTTCCGCACACTGGCTGCTCATCTTCGGATCGCTCTTGTGCCGCACCAGACACTTATAGGCGGCTGCCGTGCCTATGCGCTCCTGCCGAATGTGTACAGAATTAGAAGAAGATTAAAAGGACTATCTTCAGCGCTACTTACTTGTGGACAGACTGCTGTCAAATCGTTGGTGCAAACTCGAAACAACTCCAACATGCCATGTTGCTGTTCGATGGTATTGATGGCCACCTTGCAGTTCATCTCGATGGGTGCTTTTTGTTTGCCAATCGCCTGCGCCTTTAGACATTGGGCCGTGCTCATTTGGGAAAGCAGCGCTGGTAAATGCTCCACATTCATGCGTCCACATTTGAGCTGCTCGACCACGTTGCCACATACCGCATAGAAGTCCCCAATGCTGGCGTAGTCTTCGCCCAGCATTTCGTGGACCCGTCGCAGCTGCTGCCGGCAGCTGTTGCCTTTCGGCATTTGCTGACGGTGATCCTCAAGGCAGCTCCACAAATCGATGGAGTTGAGGCAGCCAGACAACTTCACCTGCTCGCCGGAACAGTAGTTGGGCAGCAGTGTGTGCTCCACCCAATTGCTTGACTGCAATTGACGTTGCTGCAGCCAAAGCGCATGCTGGCATGGTTCGGGCAGTGCCTTTAACTGGCTGGAGCTGAAACTCAAGACACACTCGAGCATAGCCAAATTGTCGATGGACTTCTGGTGTGTGCAATCTTTGCGCAAATCCTGGCAGTCAGCCAAATCAATAATGGTGTCATGTTGCCTATTGTCCACACCAAGGTCGATGGCGGCACGGCGCAAACGAACTTTTGCAATGGAGCTTAAGTTGGAGGCATCGTTGCCGGTTGCCGCCCATAGCCACGACAACAAAGACAGCGACAACAAGTGCGAATTGAATTTCATTTTTGGTTTAAACTCTTCAAGTTATGATGCAAGTTTGATGATCAATCGTCGCTGAACATTTAAGCACACTCACTCACACACTTGCATCAATATTTGTATGTATGTATATTAATATTTAATATCAATTCGTTACGTTTTCCTCTGCAGCCAGAGAGTTCTTAAAGTGCAAGCACAAAAACGAAAGAAACAAAAGGCCGGTGGAAAATGCAGCGTTTTTTTATGTTCCTGTCATGTTGTGAGGCAGTCGGTGCAATGATTTTTGGATGGCCTAGTTATTGTACTTAATACTTAAGCAGCATATAAATTGCAAATATCAGCACTATGACAACTATTTGCTTATTTAGTTGTTTTTATTATTTTAATACCAAACCTTCTAAAACTAACAGCTGCATACCATGTCATTTAGAATCAATTTTACGTTTATCGATTGTTTGTTTTTGTTATCGAATATGTATAGAACAGAGGCGACTTGTGACGTCATTCCTTGCTCATGCTATGCGAATAATGTAAGAGTTCTTGGTTTTTTGCTTGATTTATTTGTAATAACATTAAATGGAAATGGTTTAATTAATAATCCCTTTAAATTTTATTTTACATTGACATTTTATTGTTCTCTTGTTATGAGCACCGTCCTCTTTTATTGTTGCTGGAATTTTGGATATTCTTGCTTGCGGCTCGTGTTGTTGGTTATGTTGCTCGTTTCTTAGGCAGAATTGTGAATATTCAGCCGGAATATGTCGTGAGCAACAAAGAAGCTGCCGGCATTGGCTTTCAGCAAAAACACTTGCGAATACGAGTGTGGTGGATCCTCATCGCACTGAAGGCGTCCCAGCACATTAATCAGCACGCCACCATCGAACGTTGGTTGCGAGTCGATGGTGGTAATTATCCGATTGATCTTTTGAAAACTGAGGCTCTGCACTTTTTCAAGAATTTTTGGTGCTCCTTGTATTTGATGTCCCTCGAAGCTCATGAAGGACTCTGTAGTGCTGTAGAAATTAACCACATTGGCACGGGTCGCCGGATCGTCAAAGATGGCATAATATTGCTGGACGAAACCCTTGCCGACGGCCTCGTATTGTGGATTTATTGCCATGTTGAGGTTTTCAGATTATTTTTGGAACTGCTGCAAATATGTTTATTATATATCGATATATAAGTGCTTGGTAATGGCATTTTATATGTTCAATATCGATATATGTTTGATATATTCCTATCGATACTAATTGCTTAATTTTTTGTTAGTCGCATTTCGCGAGTGGCTGATGCACATTTTTTTCTCTTTACTATCTAAGCATAAATGGCTGTTCGTATGGTACAGGGGAAGCTTCAGTTCCACGAACTGGAGCTGGACCAGCGCATACTCAAGGCAATTGCGCTGCTCGGCTGGGTGCAGCCCACTTTGATTCAGTCGACGGCCATTCCACTGCTACTCGACGGCAACGATGTGGTGGTGCGGGCCCGCACCGGTTCCGGCAAGACGGCCGCATACGCGCTACCGCTAATACAGAAGATTCTTAACTCCAAGCTAAATGTGAGCGAGCAATGTGTGAGCGCCTTGGTGCTCGCGCCCACAAAGGAGCTGTGCCAACAGTCGCGTCGGGTCATCGAACAGCTAGCCGAGTCGTGTGGCAAGGTTATCCGCGTGGCGGACATTGCCGGCAGCTCCAACGATGTGGCAACACAGCGTCATGCTCTCGCCGAGCGACCGGATATTGTGGTGGCGACACCCTCAAAAATACTAGCACATCTGGAAGCCAGCACGGGCATCGTTGACCTGCAGCTGATTGAAACGTTAGTGGTGGACGAGGCCGATATGATATTCGCCCTTGGCTTTGAGAAGGATTTCAAGCGGCTAATTAAGCATTTGCCGCCCATTTACCAAGCGATTCTAGTCTCGGCGACCATCACGGACGATGTGGTGCAAATGAAAGGCTTGTGCCTGAAAAATGCCATCACACTAAAGCTGGAAGAGCCGGAACTGGTGTCCCTCGAACAGCTCACACATCAGCGCATCCTGGCCGAGGAGAACGAGAAGCCGGCAATATTATGCGCTCTGATCAAGCTCAAGCTCATCCAGGGCCAGAGCATTATCTTTGTCAACACTGTGGATCGCTGCTACAAGGTTCGTCTTTTTCTGGAACAGTTTGGCATACGCTCGTGCGTGCTCAATTCGGAGCTGCCGGCCAACATGCGCATTCACACCATCAACCAGTTTAATCGTGGCACCTACAACATCATCATTGCCTCCGATGAGCTTATACTGGAGAAGCCAGCGGGCAAAACACAACGCAAATCCCAGCACAGCGATCATGAGTCGAGCACATCGCGTGGAATTGATTTTCAGGATGTGATTAATGCTATAAATTTTGATTTTCCACGAGACGTCACGTCGTATATCCATCGGGCGGGACGCACAGCTCGTGGCAATAACAAGGGCTCCGTATTGTCGTTTGTTAGCGTTAAGGAGTTGCCCATCAACCTGGCCGTTGAGGAGAAACTGCGTAACACTTTTGGTCGGGAAACGTTACACAAAAAGGATAACGCGGTAACGCTGCAGTCGTCGACTACCTCGGAGAATAACCAGAAGGCGTCCAATAGCAAAACAGTTGAGCAACTCAAACGCTCCTTTGCAAACAGCCTTGAACGTCCGCAAAAGGAAGTCGTCCATGATATCATCAAAATCTACCAATTCAAAATGGAGGATGTGGAGGCGTTTCGATATCGCGCCCAGGATTGCTGGCGTGCCGCTACCCCCGTCGCTGTGCACGATACGAGGTTACGTGAGATCAAAACCGAGATTCTCAACTGTGAGAAGCTGAAGGGCTTCTTTGAGAATAACAAACGCGATCTGCAGGCGTTACGTCGCGACAAACCATCGCACACCATTAAGGTGCATTCACATCTCTCCCATGTTCCGGAATACATGTTGCCCAAGGCACTCAAGCGTGTTGCAATCGGACCCCCGCCCACGCGTTCAGCCTACAAACAGGCGGGAACAACTGGCGCCAAGGCCGCCTTTCAACGCCAGAGCAATGATCCCCTGATGGTCAGCGAAGTGGACTATGGCAAGCGACGTGGCGGGCCAAAGAGAAAACGGGTCAACTGAATTGTTCGTATGTTTAACAATGTGTAATAACATAACATACTACGAATAAGTAGAATTTAAGCGATAGTTTCTATAATCAATTGTGAAATTGGCTGCACGAAGAATATGGCACATCCAGCTTAATTCATTGTTTTAAAAAATTGTTTTTGTAAATTACGCATTACGCGTTCATACAGGTCAAGAGAATATACTTATATGTTTGAATGGCCTTAGGGTAATACCAATAGGTTTCAAAGCATAATTTTTTAAGTCAAAACTATATGCTCATAATTGTAATTTAGTATAGACATTTTTTCAAATTGTATCTAGGATATACAAGTATATGTCTACAAGCGAGTTTGAAGCAGCGTCAAGCAAAAAATTTAATTGCCTGCCAAAAACTCATTGATTATTTTTCAAAAATTCCAAAGACCGATGGCAGGTGCATATATTAACCACCGAAATGAATATATGACTCTAATAAACTGGGATTTCCCCACCCGTTAGGTCGGGTTTTGTAAAAAAGTACCTAAGTTTATTGTTCAAACTCTTTTGGAACAGTTACATTATGGACAGCTAGGTTTTTTGCGTAAAGTTGAATATTTTCGGTATAAATAGACCAATCCTTCGTAGACAGCTTAGTTATATCCTGCATCTCGGGTGCAACAAGCCAACAAGGACTATGGGCAAAAATCGGATATTCGCCCAATAGCTAAAATGGTCGATCTAAACACCTCAACTGTTTTCTACATCATTTGAAGTTTCGTCGACAAAAATTGGATGGAGGGCGAGGGCGGAATGGCACCAAACAAGATTTTCACCGAGTAGGACGAGACAAGGATCATCAAGAAAAAAAAATCTAGGATGACATTCGCCAAAATCCACTTGGACAAGGATTTGGAGTTCTGGAACATGAGTATAAATTCAACATTTTTGCCCGGACGATGGAATTATGTGTGGCGACAGTCCAATACTGAGCTGAATCCCAAAGTCTTAAGGGAAACAGTCAAGCATGGCGGAGAAAATGTCGTGGTATGGTCATCTATCTCGGCAGCCGGTTTCAGAAATTTGGTGTTCATCAAAACAGTAATGGACAGGAATGTGTATTTCGATATATTAAAGGAAAATTTACTCCAAAGTGCCGAGAAGCTAGGAATCCGACGTACTTTCCAGTTCCCCCAAAACAACGACACCACGGATAAGTCTGGAATAGTACAGTTCTGGCTTAGATCGAACTGGTCCCACATGATAATTCCACCGGCCCAGTCTCCAGATTTAAATGTTACTGAAAATTTGTGGGCTCTGCTAGGAAATAACCTCCGGAATCACAACATATCCAGAAAACAAGATGTCAAAAATGCTATGCTGGAGGAGTGAAGCAAGATCAGTCCAGAAACTACCTGGAAGCTGGTATCTTCCATGAATAATAGGTTAAACGAAGTTGTTAAGGCTAAATGATATCATACTAAGTATTAACATTCTCATTTAAGCTTTTATACGCCAAATATGTAACATTTTTAATACACTTTTTTTTTCAAATTTGCTTTCATCTGTATTTTGGATATGTTTTCAGTTTTTGACTAATTTTAATTAATTAATTAATATTTTAATAAAAACTAAAGTTTTTTTTTCAAATGTGATATAACATTAAACAAAATGGCATTTAAACATTTTGGAGCGATTTCCGTCTATCGTTATCGAAACGCACATACGGTTTCTTATCGATACCGATAGCGCACCACATGCTAGTATGAAATTGGAACATAAATATAAACAGTTTTTATTAATTATTATAATTTTTTTAGCACAGTATATCTGAGGAAAGGATATCAAAATTACAAAAACTATGAGTGACTCCGATGACGATGATGACGTACAAATGAGGATGCTCTTAGAAGCCGCCGATCACTCGCTCCTTACAAATGATATGTTCAATAAACCAAAGGCTCAAACTGTGCCATCGACAACGATTCAACTGGCATCTGTAAAGAAAGTCCCTAAAACTGAACGTTACTTGGATGAGCAATCTGCTGAAGCTGCCAGCGATTTGCAGGTCAGCAAGGAAATGCAGACTCACATTTGGGGGAAACTAAGCGTAATTATTCAAAACCAAATAGAATTTTGTGAGCCCAAGCAGCAAATCCACTGTGAACCACAAGATGAGCAGCTATCTTCGACCAATCAAGTAAAACTAGTTGCCAATGCCGATTGCTTTATCGTTGATACCATCGAGGAAACACTGCCGCGAAAGAAGCCTACAATGAAGAGGCGATTACCGGACGATGAGAATCCATTGACAGGAGCTGCTGCACTGGCAGCAGTTGCCGTCAGCGGCGAGTCCATACTGAACGGCAAGGATATGAAATGTTGGGCTGAGACACGTAAATCACGTAAAGACAAGCTCTACACATATAAAGCAGGTGTCGGGCGAGGTAACATTCTTAGCCTCATCGAGGACAGACACGATTCGTTAAGTTTGCGACCAAGATTCGACAATGAATACAAAATCAAATAACAAAAAATTAGTTCAAATGTGTTTATATTCTTATGGTGGATAATTTTATACTTGTACAAAATACAGTTAAGAACGGTTTAAAGATAAGATTAAAGTTATGTAAATACTTGGCCACATGTCTGCTCTAAACGAGATCCATTCTGTAGACCATTGACCAAATGTAAACTGAGAAAATGGAATAACTTAAGTATCTAAATTATTCTGGTAGTTTGTCGATGAACTGGCCAAATTGGAGCTGGCATTGCCCGTTTGGCCATCGAGCAGGCCGTACAGCACTTGCTGCTGACTATTGGCCACATTGCTGAGGGAGATGCCTCCAGCATCTGTGCTGCCGCCCTGCAGTTCCTGCAGCATGTCACCAACAATGTTGCTCATGCTGTTGCTGCCGGCGGCACTGCTACTATTGTTATCATCGCCCTGCTGCATCTCGAGTATGTTGAGGAATTCGTGACGATTAAACTCGTGCTGTTGCTGCTGTTCCTGTTCCTCCAGTTGCTGCTTCTGCATGCTGCTCTGGCTCTCCTTCATCAGCTTATCGTACTCCTGCAGCACACTGTCGAATTCGGCGATTTCGGTGCGATTGCGCGCTATCACCTTGTGCTTGTAGTAGTTGTGCACCTGCGTCAGAGATGTGCCCGTCTTGCTGACGTAGGCCTGTTCGAGTGGCACCAGCTGCAATGTTGTCATCTTTTTTAGCCTGCTATCCATGTCATAAAAGCTGCGATATTTTGCGATAAGGCTGCGCAAAAACGACTCTGCCGCATCAGTCAGCAGGATCACAGCCGCCTCGGAGCAGTCGGTGAATCCAGCCAGTCGCAGTAGGCCGCACATGGCTTTTCGCATCGCATGCCGGCACATGTTGCTAGATAACTCGGGATATGATTGAGGATCGCCGCGGGAATATGCCGTATCCACTGTTGGTATGAACCAAATCGGTTTCTGAAACTTTTGCTCGCTGACCAAATCGGCGGCATTCTCCGGAGGAAAGTCCACCTCGGGTATCATTTGGCACGGATTCAAAAGGTAGTTTGAGGATCCCTTAAAATGTAAATACAGTTAATAACAATTGTGTATATTGTCCAGCAGCATTATCATTTGGCTAACATTTGTGTTGGAGTAGGTATCGATTAGGGATTGAAGGACTTCAGTTTGTTTCATCACTTCGATGGTTTGCGTGACCAGGGAGCTCTTCAGTTCCATTTTTTCGCTATTTAAAATGTCACTAATGAAATTTAAATCGCATAGGCAGAATAGAGTCACTTTTGAACATACTGTTTATCCATTGTCATCGGATCTCCCTGTTGTCGTATCTCGTCGAGTTTTCGCTTCTTGGCGTACGTGGACACATAGTTGTCCGGTGTCAACGCATTGCTCTCCTCCTCTATTTCGCCCCAGTGCTCTCTTTGAATCTTTTGCATTGTGTTTAATTCATTTACTGCCGTTTACTACAAAAGTTTCTTTAGATACACAAGTTTCTTGGGAAAATATCAATATCGATATATTTGTGATATTTCTTATCGATGATATATCGGAATTTGCCGCTTTATTTTATTTCAAACGATTATACATTAAATAAATGCACTAGAAAATGGCAGAACTGAATGCAAGCAAAATAATAAATTAAAATAATCTATTTATTTAATTGTCAGATTCCGTTTATTTGTGTTGGCATATTGTGTATTTGATTTTTGTTTTGGTTTATCGTTTTAGCATTTTCATAACATTTATATTTTCGTTAATTCCGAGGGATATTGGTAACTAGTTTTAAGTTAATTGGTAACAGTTTGCTTATTCAGATAGCCCATCAATGCCTGCAGACGCTTCTTAATATTCTTCTGATCGTCCAGTGTGCATCCAAGGAGAGCACTCTCGAATTTCTTATCTATTGGACCGACATCCGCTTCAAGCACGGTGCCCAGACGGCCACTGGGATCCATGGTGCTGCTGCAGCAGGCATTTAAATATATCTGGCAACGCTGACGGCCAATGACCGGATCACCCATTTTGATCATTGTATCGATTAAGGCATTAATCTGACTCAGTGAATCCTCCTGAGAATTGTCCCTCACGGTGCGCACATTCAGCTCAACAGTGCCAAGACGAGCACTAACGCGCTGAATGTACAACATGATCTCTTCGCGCTCGGCTGTCACAAATTAAAGTGGATGATAATTTATAAAATTTTAAATGGTATGTTAAGTGGGTTATTTTTACCATCGCTCATGTTTTGCAGCATTTCGTTGCTCTTGATGAGATCCATGGACATTAAGAGGTAGTCTTTCTTCTCCTGTAAATTGAGCGCATCCTTGCGAAACTTCTCCACACGTGCATCCAACTGATCGAGTATGGTTACAAATCTGTAAATGTACATATCACATTAATTTTTGCTGGAGACAATTGTTACTTTTTTTTTTGTGATTTTACCGTTCGTTCGCATTGCAAGGTCTACCCAATGTTGTTTTATTAAAAGAAGTTGTTGTTGGTTTTGATGGTAATATGAAAAGAGAGAAGCAAAGTTGTTTGTTAGGCTGTCAGCTTATATAGAAACTTAATAATACTCAAGTGGCACTCTCACAACGTTTTTTATTTATTTCTTTTTTGGACATTGTGTGGGCGCCACTCAAAACAGATTTAAGCTACCACCGCTATTATTGTTATAATGAAGCTATATGCATGAATAAAAATAATGATATGCTACATAGTTTACTAAATATAAGATAGCAGATAAATAAAGGCGACAAATAATAAAATAGTTTTTTTCGAGAGTTGCTCTCAATTAAATTTTTTTGTGTGTTCTCTAGTAATTTTTTTGTATGTAGTTTGGAATAACAACCTGTCCAGCGCTCTACTGTCGTCGACAAGTCCATACGAGTTACTGCCACTGGGAGAAGATGAGGATGTTGATGCTGCCGCTGCATCCGCATGCAGACCTTGCAAATAATCAAAATTCATTGATGTTTCCGAATGATACAAGTGCGAACTGTTGTTGCTGTTGTTTTGATGATGTTGATGATGGTGCTGATGATGGTTGTTGCCGTCGCTGTGCTCCTGCATGCCATGCACGAATGGAGCATCAATGTCCATATCCTGCGGCTGATCCAGTGTGCCACTCAAATCTCCTGCCGCTGCTGCTGCTCCTCCGACCTGTTACAGCCGTTGCCAAGTCCCAACGTACTTCAAAATTTGACTATGAAATGATTGTGTACCTTGTTCTTTGCTATAGTTTCCAAAGTGCGCGCTTTTTTGTACAAACTCGATCTTGAAAGTATTTTTCGTTCTTTTGCGGTAGCCTTTTGGCTATTTGGAATGTGTTAAGCTTTTTTTGGCGTGGGCGCTTGTTGCTGTTTGTCTGATGGTGCTTAAATTGTTTATATGATAGCTACACACACACACAAGTACACTCACACTAACCAGCTGCAGAGAGAGGGAGAGAGAACAAAGAGAAGGTTTATTTAGCTATTAATTACCTATCGATTTGTGTGCTGTTTTTATACGCGCCAGCTGTCCAATCGGCTAGATGCGCACAATTTTCATCATCAGTGTATTCTTCCTCATCATTGTCGCTCTCGAAATTGGTGCTGGGATGAGGCGGCATTTGCTCATCGCAGCGTCGACGCTTACGGAAAATGCCGAGCAAATTTTCAAACATATTTATTTCTTACGCACGCACACACACACACACAAACACAAACACACGCTCGTAAACAACAACAGAATTGGCACTAATATTATTTCGTATGCGCTAGTACAAAATCAATTGTTTGTTGACGAAGTGCGTAGAAAATTCCAGCAATTTCTGCCTTCTCTGAAATTGTGCAATTTTTGGTCAAGAAATGATGCAGCAAAAAATTTACCTTTAGCAGTAGCTGATGCCAAGTTAACTAATCAAATTTATTATTGATTCTATATAGTTTTTGTTACAATGTTGTGTTTAATTTATGTTTATTTTGTTTCGTAAAACTTGCATACTGAGTTTAAATATTGACATATTTGTGCTGTATTCTTCGTTATAACTATCGTTTGCCTTATTTATATATTTATTCGTTCCTTATTATTAAGTTGCAAAGCACAATTTATAATTTTTATTAACAAATTTCTTGTAAACAGTGGACAGACCACCAGTGTGACCGGTTGATAGACTATTTCGTTATTTTATGGCATGACATCACGACAGTATTATTTTGAACGATATTTTGACCGAAACTTAGTTCCGATTATTTAGTACCGATACGGTCACTCCTTTTTGCATTGGCAACAATCGATATCGATTATCTTATTACTAATCACGCGGAAAATTCAAATCGAGCACACACATCGCCGTGCGTGACCATTTGCAGGACTTTGACACCATATCGAAAAAGTAATAAAACGGGCACTGCTGTAATGTGGCATGACCCTTAACACAATAAATGAAAAACTCACAGCGCTGCATATGCGGATACAGATGCTGTCCATGGGCCGGGCAATGTATAAGATCATTGCTAATATCATTTGTGGGCAATGGAGGCCTAATACTCACATCGAGCGTACATTGCGCGCGCTCTGGTAAATCACATTTGGCTGTCACGGCATTCCAGTGCAACTCTCGACTGCACTCTTGCGGTATAGCCCGTCCATAATAGCAAATGTAGTAATTATTACAGCTGCTCGAGCTGCCAATATACACGATGCGATCATTGGCCCCCGTCTGAGGCGTTATTGTGGCACAATATGTCGCCGCGTCCGTGATCATGTTGTTTAACTCATTGTCGATGTCGAGTGGCGGATTGCTGATGCTGCCGCTATCGCTACCAATGTTGCAATTAGCATTTTCCGACGTATCACAAATTCGATTCACCTTGTTGTAAAACATGTTAGGTGGACACGAGGCGAGCACAGCATCTCCGTTCTCCTGGCACAAATAGAACAATCGACAATCAGTCGGATGCTCCACAAAACTACCACTCGCTTGATTCAAGCACTGACCAAGAGCACTCTGTCGTATTGTCACCGAATTGGTAGGTTTGCGCATCCAATTCGCTTGGGACGTTGTCAACGTACTCCTCAGCAGTAGCCAGACGAATACTGCAAATAAAAGAATTTATCACAGACCTTAATGTTGGCAAAATTGTTGCAGGATCAACCTACATGAAATTTTACTGTTCTTAGCCATTTTTCTTTGTGTGTCAGAGCGCAGTAGAGGGCAATTTTATTCTAATTTCGTAATGTGCAAAGAACTTGGCCTATATGCGAGACAGAAAAGTAGCAACAATAGTATCAGTAAATTAACATTTTTCTTGCGTGTCAATGCTTTGATAAGGCCTTCAACCAAAACAATCGTTGCCGGCACTTTTTCTGCACTACTTTATTTTCAGCCACAATCGATCGACATATTGATTCCACAATTAACACTCCGGAGTCACATATTAGCTGGAATGAAGAGCACGTTATTAATTTTACAATTTCGATAAAGAAAAAAAAAATCAAAAAGAAGTCTTCGATTTGAGATTAGCTACAAGAGATGGTGCACGAGCCAATTAAAAACCCAATTAATTATGTTATGGTCTACGTTAGATAAATAGAGGCAGACAACACAAGCGAACATATCTGTCCTTGGTTAGAGACCTACCATATCGGTCAATGGGTTTCTCAAATTTTTGTAGTATATAGCAGATAGTTGGCCCATTTCTCGAATTTCTGAAAACTTCTTGTTGTTTCCAGCAATGATTCGACAGTTCGGCTGTGGAAAAAAGATAATAAATGACCTTGAGCACAACCGCTATTTGCCTTGATAACTGAAGTTGCAATTAAATAACGGATTGTGATATAACAACTGATGTCTCCAGAATTTATCCAAGTAAATGTTTATAAAAACACCATTAATAATTAGTTCAATGTGTGATGTTATTAGAAAAAATATCTTCCGACAGAGTTTCTTTGGCATTTAGAAGGCGATTTAAAAGGAGTGCAGAAGGAATATTATTAAATCAGATACAAAATTAATAATTATATATATACCAATTAGATTATATTACTTTTAAGACTTGTCCTAATTTAAATTCCATTTTCAGTTTTAAATATTCAAATTTACAATATTTATTTGAATATTCAGTTTTCCAAGTTTTTATATTTAATTTGTGGTTTACACTTAAGAAATGATATTAAAAACATAAAAGTTCACTCAAAAATGTTATTCAATTTCTCTTAATAGTCGTCTGAAGCCGACTTTATTAATTCCATTTTCAATTCTAAATCTCAAAATTTGCAATGAAAATAAATTAATAATCAGTACAATTTATTAAAATATGATTTTTATAAAAATTAAATTAGATTAAGTTAGTTTTCATAGTCGGTTGGTAGCACTTGGCACGACTGATCGCCACACAGGAGCGCTTCTCGTGATCCCAGCCGTAGAAGAATGGACACTGTTGCAACATTAGGAATCCATTGCGGCAATAGTAGAAATAGTTGCAATTATCAGGATGGGGATAGATGTCAACGGTATACGATTTACACTGCTCTCGTGCACTAATCGTGGATCTCTGAAATGCACAATTTCAAAGAGTTTATCTAACTATGTGGATGATGTTTAAATAACATTGTTTTACTCACCATACAGTTAACAACTTCAGCTCTATCGCATTTGCCAGTTTTGGAATTAAAATGCAAGTTGGCGGCACAATTCATTGGCAGCGGCTTACCATGATAACATATCGAATACTCCGTGCAGGATTTGTCGTGGGGCAGCAGCACAATTTGATTTTGGTCGTCTGTGGGTGGACAAAAACTGGCCACAATGGTTGCCACTCCATTGGGTAAATGGGCAGGAGTAATGGCCTCCATTGCAGCCACCTCTGTGACAGAATCGCTGATTACATTGACAGTCGTCGAACTGACGATTGATTCTTGCTGCTGCTCCTGCTCCTGCACCTGCTCCTGCTCTTGCTGCGTATTCAGCGGCAATCCGGTGCGACAATCCACATCTTGCATGGGCTCACACATTGAGTCCTGAGCGTTGAAGAAATCATTCTCCTCCGGACAAACACTCTCAAAAGAGTCCTCGCCGCTGCAAAAGATGAAATGAACGCAGCTTTTGTTGGAGGCAATAAACAAATTATTGCCGCCAGCCTGGTCGCACTCCTCAAAGATGTCGGCCAGCGAACTATGCCAGATGTTGACCATCATCATCAGCAGCATCAGCAGCCGTCCACTGTTCCTTACGGTGGTATTTAGCATGTTCTCTCAATCGTTGTCAATGGGCGACTAAGTAACTTGGCTGTGTTCCAGTAGCGTTTTAAATGACTCCCACCAACCGTTTGGCTTATCATCAAATATTCATTAAAACATGTCATGCAAAACTCCGATGCTGATTGCCAAGCAAACTTTATTATTACTGCTGCTGCTTAAAGATAAGGGTTTGGGCCAATGCATTGGCAAAGTGACTCATCGAAATGAAAATGCTGCGGGCATTGCTGCAACAGTAAATAGCCCGAGATGCACTGATAATAATAGTTGTCGTTTGCTGGATAAGGATAGACACCATCCTGACCGCTCCTGCGGCAGTAAATACGCAGATTGCTGCTGCTGACTGTAGTCCTGCTGGCTGCAGTTGAAGTGGTGCTGGGTATTGGAGTGGTGGTGGTGGTGGTGGTGGTGGTGGTCCTACTGCTTGTGCTGATCGGATTTGGTTCGGTGTGCTGCGGCTGCTCTGTAACCACAGTGGTAATTGTGGTGCTGGTGGTGGTCCTCTGTGTACCCTGTGCTGTGGTTTCATTTGCTCCATAACAGCTAACGCGCTCGGTGCATTCATCATTACAATAATAGGAATCATCGCCATCGCAATAGACATATTCGCTGCATTCGCTGTTTGGATTCGGCACGCGACTGATGATGACCCCTTCGCATTCCTGCAGGAATACCGCCTGATTGAACGGCAGACAGCAGCCAATTACAATTAGCAGTTTCCACATAAATAACTTTTCCTCAACGATAACTGTTGGAGAAGACACCAAAAGACGTGTGCTTTATAGGCTCATTGGGCTCATGTGCTTCGATAAGGCAATTAGTTCATATTTTTTTTATTGTTAAAATACATTAACACAACACAGTTCTTAATTAAAAAATATGTGGTTTTTTTTTGTTTTTGTTGGTGCTACCTTCTTTTCTTGCAATTCGGAATGTCAGCGATGAGTCCACTGCAGGTGCCATTTGGCTCATAGAAGGCAATACCGATGGGACACTGTTCGACAATCAGAAAACCATCCATGCAATAGTAGTAATAGTTGCAATTGCCGGGATAGTTGTACTTTTGGACTACTCCATGACGACACAATGACCGCACATCCATTGTATCGGTGGTTGTGGTTGTGGTTATGGATGTAGTTGTTTCTGTGGTGTTGGTGCTGATCGTACTCCAATCCGAACTATTTGACGAGGGTATGTTGGTTGTGTTGCTTTCATCACAGGTGTAGTTTTCATCACACGCTTCTCGGCTATCACAGAACATCGAATCCCCGTCACTGCAATAGATTAAGCTATGCGCGCATTCCGAATTTGGGTTAACAATAAAGTTTTGAGCTTCTACATTATTGCACTCGGTAAGGGTACGGGCACAGACGCAGGCGTTGCCGATGACTATGACGATGACGAAGACGATGACGATGGTGACGGGCAGGATGTCAATGCGTTTAGACTGTCTCATTTTGTGTGGCACAGTTGTGTTGTGCTTAGGTTTTTATATTTTTCCAATAACCGTATTTTGTCAAATAAAATGTTGCATTTAATTAAACGAAACATGTCTCTGTGTATTGGGCTTATCATTAACTAGGGCGCTTATCACTTAAAAAATTACAACAATACAGCAACAATCAATGTTTTTCTCGATAGGCCAAATTTGGGGAAATTCCCAATTGTGGTTAGGGCCGATGGTGCTACGCCCGCCTTGAGTTCCCATAGCATTTGGCCACGTTTAGTTGCACACAGCTGCGCCGCTCAATGTCCCAGCCATAGTAGAAGGGGCACTGTTGAAGCGTCAGGAATCCCTTGATGCAATAGTAGAAATAGCTGCACTTGTCCGGATGTGGAAAGAAATCGGTTATGTGTGGCAAGCATTTGTGCGCCGACGGTTCATCCAGCTGCAAGAAAGGTCAACAAATTACAAACTGTTCTGTATAAACAAAAATGAAAAAAAAAACAACTAACCGCACAATGAACATTCTCGGGATAATCACATCGTCCTGTAAGCCCATTGAAATGCAGCTGGTTGGAGCAATGCATTTCCATGGCATGCCCATGATAGCATAGATAGTAATCCGTGCATGATGCATTGTTGGCCATTAATATCACCTGGCTGGGATCATCACTGTTCGGACAATTCGGTTTGACGACTGGGGCTATATTTATAATGTCCACATCAGTAGGGGGCTGCTCCATAATAGGAGGCGTTGGTTGGGGTTCGGGTTCGGGTTCCTCTTCGACGGGCGGCTCATCGACCTCATCGAGAAAGCATTTAACATTGGCCGCATCGTCGCACGATGACGTTTCCGGATCAAAATATTGACCCTCATCGCACTCACCCAACATGGAATCGTCGCCATCGCAATACACATACGATTGACAATTTTGCCAACTGGATACAAAACTTTCCGATTCGGCTTCCTCGCATTCCTCAAAAATTTCAGCATTGCACACGGTAAATGCTAGAAATAAAAACACCAACGATTTTTTATACATTTTTGACTTCGACTTTGACTTGGTTTTCACAAACTGATGTTGTCCCGTTACAATTGCGCTGAATTTATGGGCTCGAATATCGGTCTTAGAACTTCCGAAAAATTTTGAGAAACATGTATTTCTTTTTAGCCTAATTGCGTATTGCTTATCAGCATGGCCAACGACTTGTTTGGCATATTGATATGAACAATCTTGTTATAGTTGTATGATTCATGGACAGACAGAGGGACATGCGTACAGCATCCACATTCTCAAATTTCCAACTTGTGGCTATTATGTCATCAGTTGCGTCAATAGTTTGACATTACCACAGGCAACACATCGATGGTCCAGCGACTCTTCACTTCGTGTTGTTTACATAAGCCAAAAGCTAGGGCTTTTAATTAATATTCAATATATGCTCACCGAGTGTTTTTATTTTTTATTTTTATTTTTATATTTTGACCAATAGCCATAGTCGAAAAAGCGTGAAAAGGTAATAGCCGCAACAGCAACAGCAGCAACAGCAGCAGCAGCGACAGCAGCAACAGCAAAAAGACAACGCATAAGAAATCATTGACCTCAACCGCACCGCATTTTGGCCGTATTTTGCTTATGGAGCCCGAAGACATCAGCGTAGTGGCTAAAAAAATATATACAAAACAAAAAAAACGTGCCCCATGATATATACACACATATGTATATATTTCGCTACAGGTGCGCTCAATGGCAATAACGGTTCGATTATTCAGTTTGATACGCTAATAACACATGTATTAACTACTACTCGTATTTAGTTGTAGTTATAACATTATATTATGAAACCCATCTCAATTCAATAGACAACTTATGCTAAATATTGGAAGCGTAGTATTTCTAACAAAAGTGGTTTGAGGACTGCACTTAGGGAGAAATTGGCAACCATCATTCGCAACTCCCAAAAAAAATCGGTTATGGATGAGAAGGAACCACAAATAATCTTTGGAGTATGCAAAATGTACTTTTATTTTGTTTAATTCATTATTTTTTTCTTTGTTTTATTCACTTAATAATTATAGAATCTTTGATGGAAGATCAGTCACATCGTCTGTTTTAAGTGCAAACATTAATTAACTTAAGAGTGAGATGAGCTGAAAGATAATAGAATTTTGTAGAATTTCTATTTACAAACTATCATGTAATCGATTTCAGGGAATTGGGCGGTTATCTCTAAGGTTAAAGAAACTTCATAAGTAGTATGGCATTTAGACAACGTATATGGCTCGATAAACTCAGCAATTGGTTCTAATGAAGAATATCATAAGCGTGGCCAGATAAGGGTAGACAACGTTAAAATTAATGAAAAAATTACTATTCAAACTGTTCTTTATAAAAAGCAGTCTCAGCCCTTGAATAATTTATGTATATATAAATAAATGATGGGATCAGAGATGTGTCCTTCTGCCTGACTGCTAAGGTCTTAAAAATATCAGCTTTTTCAATGGCAATTGCTGATCAGCTATCGGCTTAAACGGAGGGCATTCAGAGTGCGTTGAAACTTGGCTAAATTCTTGGTTGGCTTTTAGCTGTGATATAAATCACACATCACTTGTGCGACTGGCTCTTTTGCACTATCATGTGGCTGGGGCCAACCAACGCTGGAGTGGATCGCATAAGGTGTTTGTTTTATTTTTCCAATTTGAAGTTTTGCACAAAATCTAATTTATTGTCAAGCATTTGGCCAATACGACAACGATAAGACAAGCCAGGTGCAGACTTTATCGGAGCTATGCACCTGTAAGTCAAAAAGAAAAGAAAGAAAATAAAAGAAAGAGATGAACAATTTGACAAACAACGAGCCAAACAAAAGTGGAGTGGGGAGGTTTTGGGGGAAACCGTTCTTATATTTGTTTAAACAAGTGCAAACGTAACCAATTTTATATTGTCTTGTTCTTATTGACGATTGCTTATAAGCGATATTTGCAGGTACTAAATGCATTGACAGCCGGACGGATTGACAGATGGACAAATGACACGATCGAAGTCGCATACAAAAGACGGCTCAATGCACACGCTTTGTGGACTCAGTTGCAAAGACAACTGACGGACAGTAGCAGAGGGAGAGGGTGAGGAAGGGAACACCAAGACGGTAAAGACGGGCAGACGGCGACGTCGGCAATATGTCTGCCGGTGCCGATCTGTTTGTATGTTTAAACAAGCACAGGTACACATAGATACACTCACACACACACTCACACACTCACACACACACACATAGATCGATCAGTGAACTCTGTGTTTAATTTACTATACACATGTACCATTTATTTACAAGCATGTGTTAATTTCATTGTACAGCTTTCAAGACATTTATATTAAGCCAGCCGAAACAAAAAACAAGTGCCATTTATTATGTATGCACTCTCCACAAGTATTCTATATATGTACATATATATATAAATATATTATTATGTACTATATATTTGTACAGCATACCTGAATGCTGACAATGACAATGGCTTTAAAAGTCCTGAGGGAGACAATATTATTATTATACTTATTTTCGGATTGTAATGAAGTCATTCTTATAATTGTATTATTTTTAACAAAAGACGCAGTAAGAGTAAAATATCTTTTTAGAGTCAACGAAGATTTAATACACTTGTATAAATATATATGTATGTACATATATATACAGCTATAGACATGCAAATAGGACGGATAAAATATAAAAATGTCTGTGTCATTTTTTAGCCTGTTTTGTTTACTTAACTAATATACAGAAAAAATATATATTTAATAGAGTTTAAATAAATTGAAATAAAATTTTGAGAAAAGCTGATCTAATTAAGATATTGTCGTGCCGCTTGTTCATACATATATATTCTTGATCAGCATCACTTGTCAAGTCGATAAAACTCTCTCTAAGGGAAGCAGCTCCAATTTTGGATTTATGTGAAAACTAATACTGCCAAATTCCCCTTTACAATGTGATAATAAGGCAACAATGTTGGTGTATATATATATGACATATATACATTCATATTTCAAATGTATGCCATTTTATTGTTGCTATTTCATTATTGTTAATTAGTTGTCACAGAAGACGGAATTTAAATAATAAAGTGTAGATAAATGACGAATCTTTATGCGCTTGATTTAGGCCAAGCTGATATCTTTTGTTGCTGTATGTATGAGTATGTACATATATATATTTATATATATGTATATGTATTTAATCAGCTATTTATTCACACCTGCCTCAGCCACAACCACAAACAACATCTTGGGGTAAGCAATATGAACATAAACATATGCACATATTTTTAGCTGCCACATGTTCTTATGCATTATTTTCTACATCGTTTTTTATTTGTTACACGCTGAACCCCATTAAAAATGGGCAAAAATGGTATAATGTCGTTATAAACCCATTAGGTATATAGATGCTTGATCAGCATCAACAATCGAGTCGATTTAGACATAAGTCGCTTATTCAGTTTGCACAATATCGATACAAATCGATTACCGATACCAATAAGATAAATAATAATAAATAATAATAATAATAATAAATACGGCAAAAATTTATTCTTTTTAATAGCAAAAATCGCAAACATATTCTGGATACGACTTAAGTTAGGTAAAGACTAGCGTACAGGGTATATCTTAGTCGAGCTCTCTTGAGTAGAGTACTCTTGCTTCTATTTCAGGCACATCAAATAATAAAAAAAAAATCGCACAAACACAGCTGCTTTTCGTGCAATTAATTATAGTCACAGAACAAAAAGGTATTGTTTAATGTGCAGTTCAATTGTACATCAATTGTATCTATAAAATAACGTTATCTTAATTTTGTACAATACTTGTGGCAACTAATTACCCGCAATGTGTTGTTTGTTTTTGTTAACCATAAAACCCATTTTCTCAACTCCTCTAAGTGTGTCAAGCAAATTGATGATAAGAAAAAATAAAAACCGTTTTAGGTAAGTAAACCCCGCTGTGAATTGCTAATGAGGCTCTAAGGAATTTTGATTTCGAATGATTTATGTTTCAAAAAATCAGTTTGCAGTCCTTTGTGGAATCTATCTTATCAAGGGACCCAGAGAAATTCAGATAGTAGAATTTATGAATGATTAGAAAGTACAACTAAGAAATACCATTGGCAACAATGAAAAGCACTTATATTTATGGCAAAACAAAAATAGCTGTACAATATAATAAAATATAATAATATTTTATTAACTACCATAGAGGAAGTCATTAAATGATCAAAAAAAAAAAACAAATTCTAATCAGAAGGCGCTAGGCATAATGCTAAATTATATTTTTTTTAAATAAATAACTAAAGTATAGATTAAAATGTTGATGCAGATAAACAACAAACACACACACACACATACATATATTTATACATATACAAATTGCAAACAACGAGGCAGCAGACACCGACACCTAAATAGCAACAACAACAATAACAACAGTCGCTGGCACGTAATGTATCTTGTTTTTCAGTGAAACCCAAACACACACACAACACACACCCATACACACACACACCCATGTAGAAGCTACGTCTTTTTGTTGTGATTCACAAATCAAATAATATAAAATAATAATAATAAAAAAAATATATATGTATATATATATACATACAGCAACAGTGACTTGGGCGCTGTGCGAAAAATATTTGTGCCAGCCATAAGATACAACAGCAACAACAACAAAAGTATCTCTCCCTGTCTCTCTATGTAGCTCCCACCTCGCTGCCTCTCTGTCTGTTCGCTGGTTCCTCTCTTTCTATACATGGCTATGTATACTATGTAACTGTAAAATCCACTTGAAGCGCCAGCGCACGATCAGCGAACTGAGAAGAGCGCAAGCAAGAAAAGAGAGTTAGATGCGAATGAAAGAGCGTATTTTTAATTTTTTGTACTTATTGCTTATTTTTTTTTCTTTTTGATTTGCTTATTAGGGGCGGTGGTGTTGGGCTCGGCCCGGTTCGGTTCGGTTCGGCCCGGCACGGTGCGGCAGCTAGTATGCGGGTTCAAATGCGGCCAGCATGACGAATTATTATTACATACACACACACACTTGCAAATACAACAACAGCAAGTAAAATGAAATGTTATTTGTACCCATACATTTACACAAGCACATACAATGCACATTCTCAATGTGTATGTGTGTGTGTGTGTGTGTGTGTACACATTAAATATTAAAAGAGATCTGGGACTGAGACTGGCGTCTTTTGAACGAGAGCTGAGCTATCAAAGCTCATTGATCTGGGCTAGCGAGACGATGCCGGCCTCCTCCTCCCCTCTCTCTCACTCTTCCCATCTATCTCTCTCTCTCACGCCTAGCATTTGATACTTTCCCGGAGCTTTTCAACATTTTAATTTCGTTTGTTTTTTGATTTTGATTATTTTCTCAGAGGCAGGCGACCGGTTTAAGCCTGGCCAACAAATTCGATATACATATGGGATCAAAAAAGAAAAACAACAACCTTATAGCCAAAGCTCCCCATGCTGTAAATACCTACATATATATGTGTGAATGTATATGTTATTATGTATATATGTGTGTATGTATTTATGTATGTATGTAGCCTCTCCATATGTATTACACAAGCATTTGTGAAAACGTCGTCGCCATCGTCGTCATCATGGCTTCAAACCGGATCTTTGGTTTGAAAGTACATTCACTTTATGCCACTGTTGCTGCTAACGTTGACGTCTGCGTCGATGTCGACGTCGCTGCAGCCGGGCCCAGGCAAACAAACAGCCTTCAAATGACAAAAAGCTAGCCAAGTTGCTTTTGGCTTTGGCTAACTGCCCGACGAGTGGCTTGGCTTGGCTAGCTAGCCAGACTACAACAACATAAACTAAACGACGTCGACTGCACATGCGCATAGTTCAAATAACTTGGTCAAGTTGACAAGATCAACAGCAGCAGGGGCGACAGCAGCAGCGCCAAGTGTTGCCAAGCGGCAGAGGCTGGAAGCCGGCCACAGCGTAGAGAGCAAGAGAAATAGCGAATGAGAGGGGAAAAACCAAATCAAGAAAACACAAGAGAGAACATTGCAGTCGGTCGTAACCGACTGCAAAATACTTTGATGCCATAAGCAATAACTTAAAAACTGCGAAAGATACAGATACAGTGATCTTTAAAAGACATCTCCAACAACATACCGTCCAAATTTTGATGAGTGTAGCCTGAAAATTGTGGGAGATATGTGGCTGTATCGACTTGCAACTATCAATTTCCGACCCCTAGTGGACGTAACACTCAAGTTTTTACACTTTGACGTGGTCATAGATCACTAAATCTTCCAAGTATCAAGTCTCTATCTCTAAGTGTGTCAAAAAAAGTTGCGTTCATACAGACGGCATGACGGTCAAAACATATATACTATGATACCTTCGGTATCAATGCATAATTACAAAAATCTATAATAAAAAAAAAACAGGTTAACAAATGTGGCCGCAACAGCAGCAGCGGCAGCAGCAGCAGCAACGTCAGCGTCGGAAGAAACTTGTTTTATTTTTTTCCTCTACGTCTTGACTTGACGTCAAAGCCGGCTTACGACGACGACGACCGCGACGGCAGCGACGACAGCGACGTCGACGACGCCTGCTTACATTCACTTTACAGCACGCGCAAAGAGCGTGAAAGTTAAGTTAAGAGAGCGCGATAAGCCAGCAAAGCCGGCAACCGGCATTGTCAATGCTACTAGCAGCAGGAGCCGCAGTAGCAGAGGGAGCGAAGAGCGCCAAGTACGTTAAGTCATTCACATGCGCTCTCGCGCTTTGATTGTGTGCGAGTGTGACTATGTATGTATACGAAATAGACAGAGAGAGAGAGAGAGATTGTAAGAGAGTATATGAACAACGACGTCGACGATGACTGCGGTGGCTGCTGCTGCTGTTTCTGCTGCCACTGCTGCTTGGCAGTTCGTTCGCATTCACAAGAATTTCACCGACATATAGTTTAGTACCGTTTTTGGCTGCAGTCGCACTACGGACAATATTCTAATTGTGCTAATGAACATTTTTTTCAAAAATCTAATATATATATAAATACACTCATAAATTTTAATTGACATGTGGCAAACATAAAGCATACACAATTTAATTACAAACAGTTAATGCGATTAACTACACATTTTAAATGTTATTATACATGGCCAACGCCAGCCATATGGAAATGGAAATGAAAATGCGAATGGGAATGGAAATTGTGCTGTTGACTCGTCGTACACACAATATATAATTAATAACAATCTGCTAGTGCAAATGAAATGTGTTGTTGATCAAATCAGCAATAAATAAAAATAAAATTAAAACAAAATTAATAACTAAAAAAAACCCCCAAACGAACGAACGCGTGCAACAAGTTAAATCCAGCTACAAGCTACAAGTTGTAAACCAAGTTAGAACTACACACACACACACATACAAGCAAACATACATGTATACACACATACACAAACACACACACACAAGTACTCGCTCGCGCTCACACACACACACACACACACATACACACAAACACAAGGAGACTTTAACAATGTCAAGTGAAAACATTCTTTGGAAGCAACAGGTTTCGCCCTAATAAGTGTTATAAAGAAACGCGTCCAGAACTGTTGTTGACTTGGACTTGAAAGAGAAAGAGAGAGACAAAAGAAGAGAGAGAGAGAAAAAGCAAAGATATTTATAAATTGAACAACAGTTATATATATATACATATTTAGTTGAGCTGAATTCGAGGCAAATTAAGAGATTTTGTGTGACTGCAACCAGGTGGAACGAGCAAGTCGAACAACAACAGTCAACATCAGCTAAATAACCATAAACTAAACTAAAAAGTTCTTAGAGCGCAAAAAAACAAAAAGAGAGAGAAAAATACAAGCGAAAACCTCAATATGGACTCATTCTACGATGGCGACCTCAAAGATATATGGGACTCCGATTTAGTTTCGGTAAGCGATCACCAACAAATACGACAAATAAGAGTTCAATTAATGGCCTTATCAGTTTCACGTGTTTATTTATAAGACCAAAGGAAAAAAAAGAGCACGAGTTCCATACTAGTAAAATTATTGTGACGCGAAGTGACGTTAAAAGTTAGTTAAAAGTACTTTGCCACTTACGATAAGAACACTTTAATTAAACCTCAGCAGAGCAAAAAGAAAAGCTGCAAGATATATATATATGTATATATATATATACAGATATACATATATATATAAACTTGAGTTTCTTCTGTTTGTTGATTTGATATATTTGTACATATATGTATTTTTAACGTATGCTTGCTGCTGGGGTAACTGTTGGCATTAAAATGGAAACCCTTGACATTAACTCAACATTGTGCTATCTGCTACCTGATAGGTTGCTTGGGGTGTACTTGGGAATATGAAGTTATGTTCAGCAAAAAATCAAATTTGATTTAAGCATACAATCAATGACCCACATTAAGCTGAAAAATGCTTATCATCATCAGGCCCAGGCAAATGAACTTGCAGCGTGCGCTAATTTCTTAGGCTCTTTCAAATGTAAATCGACTAGCTTTGATTATGTATAAATATGTGTGCAACACACAGCAATGTTCAAAATAATAGTAGCGACTCAATCTCAATTTTTGAATAATTCCCTTCGTATTAAATTCGATCATCAAACACAACCGATGCAAGATAGATCGTGAATATTTTTGGCTTCGATTCCAAATATTTTTTTAAATCTTGTCCAAGCATCACAACAATATGTAAGACTAAATAAATTTAAAATGGAGATATGTTTTTTTGGTCAATCTAATCCCAAATTTATTGTGAATTTGTCAAAATCTGCAATTAAAAGTTGATTAAGTTGGTTGAACGCATCCAAATTTCTTTTAATCCTTGCAATATGTAAGACTCAATACTTATTTTAAAATTAAAGCTCTCCGAGGCCACAGACTAAATAGAGGTACATCATGTGGGAGCCTCAAAATGAATGTAGTTTACAACGGATACAAATTTATATATGTATGTAAAAGTTCTTAACAACATTTTACATACATGTTTAAGAGTAGACACGTGCAAAAGAAATTCAAACTGCGGCTTCATTATTAAGATATTGGTTGGGCGAGTCTCACGCACTCGTAAGTTATCATTAAATTAAGTGGATATTTATATATGCACATGCATGTGTTTAGAGTTGGAGAAAACGCATTTGGGGAGCATTGGTGTTGCATGAAATGAGAGAAACTGTTTAAAGACCCTAAGCCAGCCTAAGTCAACCAAGTTAGGCATTTCCCTTTCTGAACCAAAAAGTTGTCTTCGTGCCTGCATATTAAGCAGGCCATTTTACAAAGATCTGAAAAAGCAGCTCTAACCCCGAAAAAAAAAAAAATACTGAAAATTGAACACGAAACCAGTCCTATAAAACTACATCATAAAACTGTCTGT
The DNA here is from genome assembly GCA_037043585.1 of Drosophila mimica. Lineage (NCBI taxonomy): Eukaryota > Metazoa > Arthropoda > Insecta > Diptera > Drosophilidae > Drosophila > Drosophila mimica. The sequence continues at coordinate 1,203,928 of JBAMBE010000396.1, forward strand.
CTCTAGCTATCTATGGAGTCTTGGAGTCTTAGCCCGTTAGCAAACCGTCAAATCTAATCGACACTGTGGGGCCCGAACTATGTACATATCTATGATATACGACGACATTGGCATACGATAGACATATACACACCCTATTCTCGATACTCTGGTTTTTTTTAAAACTTTTTTTTAATTGTTATTTCGATTCGGTTTCGCACTTACTCCAAGAACGTGCCCCAAACAACTTTTGCAAATGCAGGCGTTCCAAGGTTTTCTTTTTCTTCTTCTTGGTTTTTTTTTTATCTATCTTCTGCTATGCGAAGCATCCATCAGCAATATAATTTTTTCTTTTTTTTTAGTGATTTCTTGTGTTCAGAAAAATATCATTTACATGGGAACACGGGACGTGATAAGAAATTATCGTCAGTCACAAACTATTTCTGGTCTTACGAAAAGTATTTTTTTTTTTTTTTTTGTTTCTTGTTTCACAAAGTGGTTTTTTCGTCTGATAATGATAATTAGAGTTTTCCAAGAAATTAAAAAAAAGAAATTTATCATTTGGCGAGCAAATTTTTGTTTTGTTTTGTTCAATTTTGTTTTTGGCCCCCTCGCCGAAAACAGTTTCAAAATAATGTGATAAGTATGTGGGTGTGTATGTGTGCGTGTGTGTGTGTATGTGTGTGCGTGTGTCTTTGGCTGCTGTTTGTGTGTGTGTGTGTGTGTGTGTGTTCTGGTTGAGCTTCATTTACAGAGAGCTGCTTATCGCTGCGGAAACAGTAATGAATACATGTCGCCGTTGAGGAAGCGGCATAACATTTATGAGACGACTCGACTCTAAAATACAAAAGAACGAAAGAATCTATTATGGCACACACAGACTCATAGAGAAACAGCGTGGCGGGGCATGGAGAGGGGAGGGGTATTCTTAGCTGCAGTGATAAGACGAAATGTTATCAGCTGCGCTAAATGCAAAGTAACTAATGAGTTTTTTGTTTTTGCCTGCCTGGCTGCCGGCTGCCGGCTGCACTTTAAACTGACAGACGAACCTCGGGGCCGTCAGATGTCATTACTGGGCGAGATAATGCAGCCACGACAGAAATAGGCTCACACACACAAAGAACACAAAAAGCAACAAAATCAAAAAACAACATTAAAAATGTTTGCAAAAGCAAAAAAAAAAAAAAAACAAAAGCAACGCAAAATTCCCGGGGAAAACGCGCGTGCAATTTTGTGTGTTTCTTCATTTTTTCCCCGCCCATCGATTACGTCAGTAGCCGTTTTGATTGTGCCTGTGTGTGTGTGTTGTGTGTGTCTGTGTGCCGTAATGATGCCAGCATAATTAGATATTTATGAAAAACAATCGTCACGAATTGAACTTCACTTTATCATCTTCACTTATTTGGCATTATTATTATTTAAAATTCAAATTATAAAGTTGGAAGTCATTTTACTGTCTTATCAAGAATCTTATCACAAGAGCGTATTTTGTAAGAGGCAAAAACGCCAGATAAGACCCTAAAATAGTTTTGATTACGCTCACAAATACTTTTTGATATACTTGGGGACCAGTAAATAAAAATAATATATGTATGTAATTGTATAGTACGCAAAACCGTATTGGGAGTTTTCCATTAAAAAAATTAAGCTAAATAATCTGTTTAGTCGGAAATAGGCACTTCGTAATAAAAGTGAAATTCAAGTATACATTTATCAGCGGTAAAATCCCACAGAACCCGCTATATATATATATACTTATGCCGTGTAGTCAATCTGTCATTTTATTGATACAATAAAAATCCCCTTTCGAAGGGGGTCACAGACAGCACGCGAGTCTGTCACAATAATTATTTTTCATGTGTATTGTTATCAGTGTTGTGAAGAACGTATTCAATGCAATAATAATTTCATTACTCCAAAGAACTATTAAATTGTAAGTATTCTCCGAATACATTTGCATTTCACAGAATGCAGCCATTCGAAAAACAAAATACAATAAATAATTATAATTAATGCTCAAGATGCTCAACTTTGAAGCTCTCTTGATGAAACCGGATCGAAACAAATGTCGTAAGATAATTTCTTGTGTGAAAGCCAAAATATATAAAATCTATTTCATTCTAGAATGATATATACTTTCTATTAAAATTTAAATTTAAATTATCCGCAACAAATTAGTTGGCCTGAAAATTACGTATACAAAAGAACTTATTATAAAAATGTGTATTTAGTGTAGTTCATTATGGTGGTCCATTGATATTGATAAGGATTTCAACAAATTGCTTCTGCCAGCTAAAATTCTATTTTCACATTTTGTTCAATGATAAGAGGCACACACTGCATGGAAACAAAACGTCACGCTAGACGAAGCTTTCAAATGAATCTTTAATTTATTTATACACAATGTAATTACGATTTTCATACATACATATATTTGAAAATGTATAATGTACATATAATCAATGTACAGTGAATATAAAGTGTTGTTCACTCCTTGACTACAGTCTACATAAATTGAGGGAAATGTACATGTGGAGAGCCATTGTCCCAATGTAAATGCTTTTTTTTAACAATAAATTTATTGTTTTGATATTTATTTATATTAAATAATTAAAACTCTCTGTGACTGTTGCTGCATAGTCTGGCAACGCTAAGCGATCCCTGCAAACGTTGCCTAGCTGCCTGCTATGAAACCTGCACCATAGTGCTGCCATCCTTTTTACAGTTATGCGGGTTTGATTTGCTTATATTGTACTAAACGTCTTAAAAACACAATCTCAACTCGTTTTTGGCATTGATCATCAGCGTTGACAAGACTTGGTGGTCTACAATTGTTTTCCTCGTTTTGGTTTTTCTATTTTTTCTTCTTGGTTTTGGACAAAACGAAACACAAAGAAACTTGGTAAAAATGATTACCTTGGGTCAACGAAAGCTACAAAAAAAAAGAAAGAAAAAAATCGCCTTCACAAAAGAATGCTGACCGTAAAGAAAAACAAAAATGAAGCCGAAGCAGACCAAAAACTCTACTGTTTTCATAAACGTTGAGCAAATTGGTAAGACCAAAAGTCAAGTCGAGAAGAAAACTGCTGCATTAACAAACAAGTTCAAGTTAATAAGTCAGCAAGTTTACTTGACTTCTGAACACACACAGCCACGTGTGTGTATGTGTGTATATGTATACATATTTTTTTATTATTATTTCGACGTATTTTACACTTTTGATACAACTTTCGCTTATATAAGCAAAAGTTGGCAACACATTTTGCTAGCTCTATGAACGTTAATAATTATATTAACAATTTTCCAAAGACAATTTGACACCCTTTTCTGAAAGCAATAACAACGACAACAATAACAGCAAGCAAAGAACAGTTAATCATTGATGCAAATTTGTGTGTGTTTGAGGTTATGTCGAATTTCTAACGGCTTAATGCAGCAGCGTGCCGCTATTTTAAAATGCACACGAGAACCCACAAAACTGAAAAACTAAAAAACGTGCTTGGCAACAACTTGTCTCAAGAGACGGTGGCTCAGCATATTTGAATAACTAGTTCGAGCCATGTCTGTCTCTATCTGAATGTATATGTATATATGTGTGTGTATGTATGTATTTAGCTATGCACGATACTTTCAATATGGTATAAACTCAAACAATGACTGTATGTGTATATATATGTGTGTGTATTGCTTAACTTTGACATTTCCAATAAAGCGTAGCGAGCGTTGCAATCTGCAAAAACAGGTTAAAAATCCAAAGCGAATGCCAACAACAACAGCAATAACAAAAAAACATACGACGATGGCAACATTGCAAATATTTCGGGTTGTCATCGGTACTTTTCTATGAAATAAGTTCAAACATATGGCAGAAGCGCGCATAATTAAATTTGTACACCCATACACACGCACACTCACATTTGTAGTCTCATCGAATTACAGTTAGAGAGAGAGAGAAAGACAGAGAGAGAAGGAAAGAGAACAAATCTGTTCCCACATCATTCATTGAGTAGTCCAACTTGGAAGTCCATTCATGCGAATTTTACACGCGCTGCGCAATGCAGGATGCGCATTGCAATCTATTTTGTTGTTGTTTTCCGTACTGCCTCTCTCTTTGTTTGGCACCTCGTGCTCTTTGCTCCGCTCTTAAGTCTTGTGGGCGGCTCGCTGTCGTCGAGCAGCTGTTCAGTTTACATTTGACGTCAATGTCAGGCACTAAGCAGGAGTCGCAGGCTCAGCGTAAATTATTCATTATTCGATTCGAGTTTACGCTATGTACGTACATACACATACACGTCCAGTATGTGAGTTGGTGTGTTTTAGGGAGGATGTCCTCAAAAGCGTGGGCGCACCATATTGTTATTTGCCGCTACTTGTGTGTGCGTTAATGAAGTGTGTTATACAATGGCAGCAAGTTTGTGAAACAGTTTGAGCTTTTTGCAGGCTGAACAACAACAAGTCCAACAAGTGAAAGGTTGCTGCTGCAAGGCGGTGTTTAACACAGCGGCACTAATTTTGCAGAAAGTGAATCTATTATTAGGTTATTATTTCATAATTGCAAGCAGTGGTTTTTATTTTTGATTTTTATTAGATTGCTTTCCTTTGGTAATTTATAGAAATGTTTTGAAGATGTATTTTATATACGTAAAGTATAAATGTATATTCAGAAAGACAAACTATTATAATGTTATTATTTCTTAATATTTATACTATTATACCAAAAAGGTATAATAGTATATTGGTTTTGTTCAAAGTCCGTCATGCTGTCTGTCCGTCTGTCCGTCCGTATTAACGCGCGTTCCTCCGACACCCTTAGAGATAGAGACTTAAAACTTGGAACGTATATTGGAAAATACCCTCAAAAGTTAAAGTGTCTTGGGCTTGGACCTACGTCCACTAGGGAGCTAGAAAACCGCGAAATTCGATTTTAGAAAATTTCTCACAATTTAATGGATACGGTCAGCAATTTTGGTTGGTAGGTTGTTGGCAAGGTCGTTGAAAGATTGGCATGTGCCACGCCCACCTCCGACGCCCCATCACCTCCGCCCCTAAAATTTTCAAATGGCTATATCTTCCGCAGTTTTTGAGTAGGGATCGTCAAATTTGGTAGGTATATTACTGGTAATCGCATTTAAGAACCGATAACAAATTGGTGGTGCCACACCCACACCTGCGCCTATAATCGACAATTCCGATTGTAAATCGATAACTCCGTATATCTCCGAAAATTTTAAAGATAAAGTAACCAAACTTGGAAGGTAATTTACTGGTAACCTCCTCCAAGGAATGTCATATCAATTTTTTGACCACGCCCACATCCGCCGTCCCCAGGAACTTCGTCCTTAGAAATTTAAAGTGCGCATATCTGCCGTAATTTACAAGCTAGAGTCGCAAAATTTTATGGTATAATAGTATTTCGCTGTCGGTTACGTCCGACTGCAACGTTCTATCTAGTTTTTATTTTTTTATTGGAAATTTTAGACAGGTTGCAACATTTCAATAGCAGCTTTCTTTTGAAAATGTTTAGAAATGCATATAGTATGGGGTTTAAAAAAATGTTTATATTAAAATGTTAAATCAAGAAAGGTATTCCTAAAAATCATTTTAATTTTGGTATATTACGATTTGTTTTTATAATACTGCAGCAACTTTCTTAGTATTTTTTTCAAAAAATTCACTTCTGTGAAGAAATGTAGCTTATCGTGTTCTTACTTTCACCTGAAAAAACGCAATCAATTAAATGAGTCACTCGGGCATCAAAATTGATGATCCTAAGTGAGTCACTCAATGTGCTAATAGAGCACACTTGATCAATTGGTTTTGTTCACAAAGTGTGTATCTGTGTGTGTGTACGTGAGTGTGATCTACATAACGGTTGCTTCCGCCTCTCTTTTATTGTTGCTGATTATTTATCTATTTATTGCTTGTTGGATTTTGTTTGAATTTTTGTGAATGGCGTCAAAGTCAACCGCTTTAGCCACTTTAGCAGCTAACACACACAATTAACACACAAGCACACACAGCGTATATGACCATGCCGCAATGCCACAAAATGCGATTAGGACACCAATTGCTATACCTACTGCTTGGTTACTGGGTGTCGTCTTCACGCGTGGGCTGTGCACCCATTTTTTCGCAACAACTTTCACAACATTTCCGTTTTGTTGAATGTGGCTGACTTTTGCCAATTGATTAACTGGCGGGTGATTCCTACGTCAGGGCACCCCTCTGCGTGTACGTGTGCGTGTGTGTGTGTGTGCTTGTTGGTGATAAGGTTAAGCCCGCATAGGACGCACGCCCCCGCTAACCATATCGCTGGTGTTTGCTTGTCGCTGCTATTATTATACACATTGGGTTTATATTCATAACCGAAATTGCCAAAAATAAAAAAAAGTGCAAATATGTTGAGGATGCTCGACTAACAGATACCCTGCATCCAAATCGTTATCTATCTATATAAATATGTCTTTCTTCTTCTTAATTAAATTTTTTCATATTTGTTTTTATATATATTTTGTCGTCTTTTAATAATTAGATTACAAATATAGGGCTTTAAAATTGTGGGTTTTATTGTGAATCGAATTTTAATAGATTTTTCGGAATGTTATCGATAAAATTAAATAACCTTTATCTACCTTTAAAGTCTCTAGCTCTTGGAAAAAGATCGTCTACGCTGTTGATGCTGATCATGAATATATATTTTCTGCCTGTCACTTTACCCAATTTAGCAATATTCAATGGGTGCAGGTTGCTGTTGCCAATCGATACTTGGTCGTTTGGGTCCCATTACGGCTTACGATATGGCGTATAAATAATGGCTAATATCTACTGAATGCACAAGATCAATTAGTGATCTTAATATATACACAAGCGTTCGATAATTTTCGATAATAAAAGTGGAATAATAAAACCGAAATGTATAATAACAGACTTCGTATATGAAAAACATAAAAAATGTGTAGAAAATATTAGGCAAATATGTCAGCAAAAAAATATTAAAATGTTATTAATTAGTTAAATGTATTTTCAAAACTATATACATACATATATTTTTGAAAGGCAGTCAGCACGGCCCAGGGTTGCTTTTTAGCATTCTTCTTTTCGTCCACTTTCTTTTTGGGCCATTTAACATTTACCAATTACCATTTACCACGCTTTTCGATTGCCAGGCAAGAGTCAAAAACGAAGAAAAAATGAAGAAAAAAAAAAAAAACGCCAAACGCCACAAGAAACCAAAGCGCGCAAACCAAAGCGTAGCAATTTTTCAAGTTAAAAAGCATTTTTGAATTGTGGGAGCACCTTTCACTTTACAGCGTTGATCGTCATCATGATGATGATGATAATGATGAAGAAGAAGCATAAGCAGAAAAACAGTCATAAAAATTGAAAAGAAATAAAGAGCAACTAAAAATGCTGTGCACAAAACACAAAGAAAACCGATACATATGTATGTTTATGTATATGTATGTATATGTACATACTCAGATACAGACATAAGTACACATTTATACACACTCAACACACACAACTGCATTTTTATAAATGTGAAAGGTTTTCGCTTGTTGCAACATTATTTAATCAATCCAATTTGTGGAGCAAGCGAAAAAGCAAAATCGAAATATCTGTAGACAAAATAAAAGAAAAAATAAAGAAAAAAACTATAACCAGTTTAATTATTTTATGAAATTTTTTTTTGTATGCTTTTTTTTTGTTGGTTTTTTACACCCTTTTTCTTAACTTTGCGCGGACCAAACAAATTTGAATAAAATTGTATAATGGTACGAAGAGGATATGCAAATGAGAAACTGATATCTATGTATGTCGGTAAAATAAAAAACAACGACGGCTCATTTTAGCTTTTTTGAATAGATTTTCGAAATTGAGTGCAACTGAAGAAACGTTCTCATAACGAAGTGCACACGCGACGTGAAGCATAACAGGTGCTCATTTGCATATCGATAACGGTGTGTGATCGATAGCTAGATAGATTTGTACAATCGATAACCACATATTAGTGATGATCATTGATTACTCAAGCAATTGCTGAAGAGGCGCCCACCATTTCAGTAGGGAGCAGGGAGAGCACTTTGTCTGTCATTCGCCCATGTAGCTCTCGTCGCCAACGAACGTCGTTAATTCGCTGAAAAGAGCACCTGAGACTTGCAACAATGAGTGCTGCTCAGTGATGCTCCACAACTTGAATATTTATTCGTAACTTGGCCCCCAGCGCCGCTGCCGCCATGCTACGACGATCCACAGCTGAGAGAGAGGCTGGAGGGGGAGCAGGCAACGAATGCCTGTGAGCATTTTTTTTTTGTTTTTTTTTTGTCTCGGCTTTCTTTCATCATCACCAAGCTCCCCACAATATCTCTCTTTCTCTCTCTCTCTGTATAGAGCCATGTGTTTGTATGTGTTTATGTTGCCCGTTTTGGTAACATTTTTCAAGAATTGCTAATTCTCAACAATTCCAAGGTTCGTTGAACTCATCATAAACGCACACACACACACACACACACACACACACACACACACTTGTAGAATTTATTTACGCTTCTCTGCTGGCGCTGCTACTTGCCGATTCTTGGCCGCTGTGGAGAGACGGCTAAAATATATGGAGAAAGCACTTGTGCAGGGACATACATTCACAGACATTCATGCAAACGAGGGCGGCTCATAAAACGAATCATGCAGAAAGTATTTTGGAGTATTTTACACACATGTATGTGCAAAGCTCAATTAGTGTTAATAAAAGTTTTACTTCAAAATTTCAAATGAAGCTATCGATGCAGTTGTCATTACATTTGCCCATCACGTACTTTACAAGCCTCCCTCGCTCATACCAATGAATACATATGCGCATACATACATTGGTTTGTATGTGTGTGAGTATAAAAGGCAGATACAATGTACGCGTGCAAACGGTAATCAATGTTTAAGTTTATGTGCCGAGTACGAATAAGTGGTAAGCTTGAAAGAAGACCCACACAGAAGCGCATCGTACAGACGGAGACGGCGACAGGGGGCCAAAGAGCAAGAGAATCGTACCTGCCGCGGCACGCAAGCCGGCTGAGAAACACAGACAGATAGAGTCACAGTTGTTGCCACAACTACGACGTTCCCTTTTCTTATGGCCAAAACTGGATTTCCATTCGAGTGTTGCTTAGAATGTTAACATTCTTAAGGCAAAAAAAAATGTGTATATATATATATATATATATATATGTATATATATCTGTATTTACTGTGTTTGTATATTTTACATACAAATGGCTTTTTAAAGCCCAGCGTAATTACATGCACTTTTTATCATTCCACACAATATGTATATGTATATGTATGTATGTGTGGAGCCACAACCAGAAAGTGTCGCATTTATATGGGTCAACAATTTAGAGCTTTAGATTTGCTTACAGCAATTAAGCAAATTCAAGTAGTCTTTTTTTTTTGATTATACTCACACATGCATGCTATTTTGACAAAAACTGGCACATTGAGATTACATCATCAAGCTTTCAAAATACGTAGCAATTTCGCATTCTGGATATTTTATTGCAAAAGAAAACTCGTTCCTGCCGGCAGAGGCAGCGGCAAATAACAAGACAAACACTTGTTGCAAATTGTCGCATTGTGGCTCATCAAATGCTCATTATACGCATCACAATTTCTCAAGGTTGTGGTCGGGTTAATCACACTGCCAGCGCCACAAAATATATGTGATCCATTTAAATTAAATGAATTAATTTATTATTTTAATCTGTTTTAAATTTCTTTGTTGCAAATAAATTCTCCAAGCCTTTGCTAAATTAGCGATGTGTTCCGATTACATGAAACTCTTATCGATAGTCTCACGCAAAAGGACATTCAATCGCGAATTAATCATCGTTATGGCAATACGAAATGGCGGACCTTTTGAAATTATTTGAACCGACCGTTGGCTTAGATTCATATTACAAATTATTTAATTGCACTGAGGTTCCACTTAATTTATTATGACTTAAGAATTGATAACTTAAAATTGCTTTTATTTTGTATTTTATTCGAATCAATTTGAATTTCAAGGGTACGATAGAACCGCTGTCGTCTCCGATAAGATTGACAAACACAACGTACCTCGCAACGTATGCAGCAAGGCAGCCATCTATATATATATATATATATATATATATATATATATATATACATATACATATATACTTAAATATGTACACATCTTTTTAAATATTATATTTTTCCTATCTGCATGGTCTGTGTGTATCTGTATCGCTGCGTTTTGGGTTTTACGTGTGCCAACGTTTCGTGTGATTCGCTTTTAAATTATTATTAATGTTTTTGTTTCGGTTTTTTTCTTGCTTGAACAAATAAATATTTTTACGATTGTTTCTAAGTTATATAAGCGTGCTATCGCTGTGCAAAACAACTACGATGTGTTTTTTTCAATGCCATATGTACATTTACTAATTACCTTTACTGGTGTTCTCTTTTTGTATTTACATGAGCAGACGGAATCCTTGAAAATAAGCAGCGATCATGATATGCATGATTGGTTTTACGAACGCGATGATGTCAAGGATCCAACAGTCATCCTAAACGACAAGCTCATATCCGATGCACTTTTAAATGGCACGGGACCAATAAAAACGGAGCATTCCTATAGTCTCAACAGCGATGGTGATTCCCTGCCCGATTCACCAAAAAGCCTGCAGGCCAAAATCGATGGTATGTTTTTGCAATTCGTACAATATCGATATATATAGCATTACTTTAATTATAGATTTGCTATCGATTATTTTTTGGATAACGGTTACGCTAACGTTTTTCTTTACTCTTAGATTGTATGGCGGCTAAAGGCAAGACAAATACAGTTGCCAGTTGTTGGCTCCATTGTAAATTTAGGCCATGTACATAGTGATCGACAAACGACAAAATGACAACAACAAAAACAAAAAAACAGTTAAACAGCTTCTGTGTGTTTTTTTTGTACTTTTTACTGACGCGGTAGCATTTAGCAATTTAACGCAGTGCTCGTGCATGAAGTTTTTATACTTTGACGCGATATCAGTTATTGTTGTTGGTTATATTCCCGTACATATGTATGTACATATGTATTTGTGCATGTATTGGTGCACAGTGTATAATTGCTGGCTGGCCTGTTTTTATTATTTGTAATTTTATGAAAACTGTACAGCAACTGTGTAAATAAAATTAAATTGCTAAAAAAAAACAGAGCAAGAGAGATAGAGAAGGGTGGGGGAAAGAGACAAGAACGTGGCTGAAAAAACAAAACATTCATATATCAAACCAAACAATACAAACACATCTGCTGACGCGCTCGCGCCATTGGCAACAGATCCAAAGCTTGTCCTTGTTTGTACAGTTACAGAATAGAATATCGCATTCTTAATATACTTTTTGTACTTGTACTTGGCTCTATCCTCGGAGCCATAGAACAAAAAAAAAAAAAAAACTACAAAATGATATGAAAATGGCTCAAAACAATATTTACGCACATTTGTTTGTTTGATTTGTGGCGCGACGTGACGTAAGCAGCATTTGTACTTATTTTCGAAAAACAAAACCGTTAACGTTACTGCTAACGGCTGCAAATCTCTATTCGAATATTTTTTCTCATTCGGATCCCAAGAGAAAGGTATGCAAAAATAACTATGCCTCCATCGAACTGAATAGAAACAAGTTTGTTGCATTCTTCACATTATTCGCAAATTTGCAGCACTTTATGTTAATTACAAAATGTCGATTGTTAAGCTTCTGGGTAGTTATTTGATCGGATTGCTAATCGAGCTTTTTTTTATCTATCTTTTATCTCCTTGCAGATATGGATGATGAGTGCTACTCCGGAAGTGGGCGCGTCACCATCGATCCCAAATGCCTCACACTACACCCGCCCGCAAGAAACAATCGCAGCACCGCAATGCTGAGCAGCGCCTGCGCCAATCCTGCACTAAACACAGCCATTACGGAGTTAACGGCTGCAAGCACAGCCCTCGCACGGCACATAAATTGTGAGGCGGTGCAACAGAATGGCAACACCGGCAGCAGCAACAGCAGCAGCGGCAGCAACAACAGCAGCAGCAGCAGCATGAATGTTGCAATGGAACATTTTCAACTACCTCAACATTTGGCGGAAATGTACGATGATAACGATTGCAGCTCATCGGTGTCATCGGCCAGGGAGGGCAGTATATCGCCCGATATCTGTTCAGACATCGATATCGATGAGGCGATCATCAAAGATGAGCCCATGTCACCCGATTCAAGCTGCCCCGCCAGTCCAAACTCACAGACCAGCAACCAACAGATGTGCATCAGTCTGGCCAATTTGCAGACAGAACTGCTCTTCGACCAAAAGGTAAGACAATATAAATTATTAAAAATAATAAAAACTCAACGGCTTTTACTATTGTCAGCATGGTGGTCTTCTGCTTGCCACCAGCAATAACAGCCTCATCAAATCCCAGCAGCAGCAGCAACAGCTCTTACTGCCCAAAATGGCCATCAAGACGGAGAAACAAAGTGCCGGTAGCAGCAACAGCAGCACCAGCTCGACTAAATCGCATGCCTATGGCATACCACTAACGCCGCCCTCCTCTCTGCCTAGCGACGACTCCGAGGGCAATCTATCGCCGGAACATTTGTATGCGCCACTGTCGCCCAACGCTTCCGCCGTAACCAATGCACCTGGCAATGGCGACTCAATGGTGAATAATGCGAGCGCGAGACGCGCTGCTGCCATCATAACCCGTGCCGCCAGTGGCAATGGTGTCTCCAGCACACCGCCATCGACGAGGCAGCCCATACACACGCCGCTCATTAGCACGCAACCGGTAAGTCATCCCCCCCCCCCCCCAATCCAGCTTACAACCGTCGAAATCAACGTTAAGAAAATAAACAAACAAATTTGTGTATTCTAAAAGTTTGTTGATCTCAGTTTTATTTTTGATGTATACATAATATATATGTATGTAAATCTGCTAAATTAATATTATTCTGCGCTTGCAGAAGGGCTCAACGGGCAATCTACTGTTGACAGAGGAGGAGAAGCGTACGCTGCTTGCTGAGGGTTATCCCATACCCCAAAAGTTGCCACTCTCCAAAGCCGAGGAGAAATCGCTCAAGAAGATACGACGTAAAATTAAAAATAAGGTATGTGCATGCGTTCATTTAGCTTGGCTTTGATTAATAACATTCATAATATTTGTTTGCGTTTTGTGACAGATCTCTGCTCAGGAAAGTCGCCGCAAAAAGAAAGAGTATATGGATCAGCTGGAGAGGCGCGTGGAAATTTTGGTTACGGAGAATCATGATTATAAGAAACGCCTCGAGTCGCTCGAGGAGACCAATGCCAATCTACTTAGTCAGCTGCACAAATTGCAGGCCTTAGTTAGCAAGCACAATGTGAAAAAGTCCTAAACCTGATACCAAGGCCCAGTGGCCATGGTTCAAGTTTGCCTGCCTGCCCGAGAGATATTTTTATTTTATCTTATTTTATTTTATTTGTTGTAACGAGCACACGACGAACACACACTAGTGTTTTGTTTCTTATTAAGAATTTATCAGTTTATAAAAACACAATGTATGCAATAGATATTTTGGCTTTTGGTTAGCACAAAGCGGTAAACATTCCCCCAAAAATAATAATACCCTGCCAGCATCTCTTACGATTTAGCAGCCCATAAATATGCCCATAACTGAAACCATATATAATTATATCTATCTGTATATCGATTTAATGTTTAACTAGCTACTTATAGTTCGTATCATATATATTATTAGTCATGCATTCCTGTTATATAACCTGAAATAGAGAGTAGGGAATGATCAGCAACCAACAAGCTCAAAAAGAACCCCCACATAATCAGCGTCTAAAGAGAAGCTACGTAATAATATTGTTAACAAAATCAATATATATATATACACATACTCACAAACACACAAATACACACAAATACACACAAATACACACAAATACACACAAATACACACACATACACACACAAACACACACACCAAAAACGCATATGGCATGCTAAGATGTGGGCTCTAAAAAACAACGATTTGAATTTGATTTAAGAGCAATGACATGTACATTATGTTTTAATAATGCTTGATTGTACGAACTACTTTCAGAGCTGTTTCCCAAATATATTCGGGACAGTCTTTTGAATTGTTTGGCATGACTCTTGTTCCTTTATGTAGACGATATTTCTCAAAAACAAAAACGCAAAAACAACAGAAAAAAAACCGACAACAATTCCATATATGTTTATGTAAATGTAGCTATATGTGCATTATGATTATGTAGTACATAAAACCGAACTATGTCTTTATGCAGCATTTAAGTTTTTTTGTTTACCAGCAACAGCTGCAAGCATAAATTGAATATTCCAATGATTGAGCGTAGCAAATGTTTTTGAAAATATATGAATATGCATTGCTGTTGTTGCCTGGACGAATTAAACAATTTCCGAGCCAATTATAAAAAGAAAAATATTGTTTGTTAAGTTTTATAATTTAAGAGGCGCTGCAGCAATATGAATGAAAAAAAAAACAACAGCAACAACTACATTATGATTTACTTTGCAGCAAAGATTTTGTTTTATTATTATTATTATTATTAATACAATTGAATTTTACGTTTTAGTGCAATTTTTGGCATAACTATTCTTGTTTTCCGCAGGTTTTAATTATCTATAAATATGTATGTATGTTTTGTCATGTATGAGTCATTTTAGTTTAAATTAGTTGAATTAACCATACACAAAAAATTACTTAAACAAAATTGTAAGTGAATATCGATTTCGCATAAAATCATAAATCTAAATGTATACTTACTGTAGCTATTTTAATATTTGTACATAAATCATGCGGACGAAGTTGTGCAATTGTTAGTAAAATTTTATATACAAATTCTATAGAAAATTACAAGATCGAATTGACACCAATTTGAAAATTACATTTGTGCAATGAAAAATTTTATTCAAATGCGTTAAAAAAAACTGATTAATGCATTATAATATATTTATACAAATATATATACATATATATAAATATATATATATAGTACACGAGTATATGAGCATACGTTATTTTTTGGCTACAAAAAATTTTAAACACATCAAAAATGAAAAAATATTTTAAAAAAATTGTAAAACATTTAATTGGTTGCTGTAATTGGGCAAAGTAAAAGTGCAATTCCAAATAAAATTGATACAACCATAACGACTACATTCATTTGTTTTATTCACTTAATTCATGTGACCTTTTATTTTACATTATATTGCCTCAAGAAACGCAACAACTTGTCGCTTAAGAACAGTTTACAAATAAAAAAAAAATGTTTCGATAATGACAAACTATAAATAAAAACAAGAGAGAACGTTGCAGTCAAACGTAACCGACAGCGAAATACTATGATACCATAATTTGTGTGCAGCCAAGAAATACTGTCCAATATTGCCTTGCAGATTGAGGTACTAGATATAGAAACCCGCTATAGATAGAAACCTTTCTTCGAAGTTTGGCAACTGTGTCTCTTAAATTACGGAAGATATGAGTTTGGTAACTATAGCTTTTAAATTGCGGGAGAAATGGGCATTTAACGGTTTTTGGCGGCAGGAGTGGGCGTGGTCCAACATTTTTTTTGATGTTACTAGCAATATACCTTTCAAATTTGGGGTCTTAAACTTAAAAAATACGTGAAATAAATGGTCTTATCGATTTACACGAACAGGTGTATCTTTTTAGGTGGGCGGAGTGGACATCCAATTTTTATCAATCTATAAGTTAACAGATGGAAAATATGCGCACTTCAGTCTTCTAGGTCCCAATATCCTGGGGGCGGCGGTTGTGGTCCAAAAAATTATATAGCGATCCTTGGGGAAGGTTACCAGCAAGTTACTTTCCAAATTCGGTCACTCTATCTTTAAAATTGTAGGAGACATACTTACAATTTCCGAAATATCGGCATTGTCGATTATGGGCGCAGGGCGACTACCAGTAATATACCTACCTGTAATATACCCACCAAATTTGACGTTCCCAACTCAAAAAGTTTTAGAGGTGGCATATGCTAATCTTTGAAGGACATCGCCAACAACCTACTAACCAAAATTGGTGACTTTATCCATAAAATTGTGGGAGATATGTATGTGGTTTTATCGATTTGTGAATATCGATTTTATCAATTTTCTAGCTCCCTATTGGACGTAGGACTCCAATCTTGACACTTTATCTATTCGCAGCACTTTCAAGTATATGTTCCAAGTTTCTATCAGTCACTATCAAGTTACTAGCTCTAAGGGTGTCGAAAAAAGCAGCGATCATCCAGACTGTCCGTCTGTATGACGGACATTGAACAAACCCAATATACTATTATACATTCGGTATCATAGTATAAAAAGGGTGTCAAACAAGTCGCTAAATATTTCGCGGCGAAATTTTGATGGTCGGTTATAGACCGCACAACATAAGTCCACAATGTTAAACCACTGCTAACATGTGTGGATTCTGTAATCAGCTGTTCTTTTTATTTAAAATAAAGAGTATACTTATAAGCGAGAAAACTAATTCATTACATTTTTGCCCCACAACAGACCATTTTGTTTTTAGGTTACACAAATTTTTCGCCGATTTGAAAAATTGGCATTAATCTTTAAATTTGCGAATAAATTAACCAATTCAAATTGTAGCATATATTCAAATATTTACTTTAATTGTAGAACTGTAAATGTTTATGATAACATATAACCTTAATTATTTTGCATTTTCACTATACATCTCAGTTGAAAATAAAAATTAACAAATCTTGTGACGTAGACGCGAACTCAGCGCTGTCTGCGCAATCTGGTTAATGGTATTTCTATGCGATATTTCAGTTATCGATTACTCACATAGATTCACACGTGCATTTTAACTCTCCGCAACAACAACAACAGCAGCAACAGCATTTAGTTGAGTTGATTCAGTTATTTTAGATTTGCTCAAATTTAATTAAAATGGTAAAAAAGAAAATTGATAATCGCATACGCGTTATGATTGAGAATGGCGTCAAGCTGGGCCATCGCACCATGTTCATTATCACCGGCGACAAGGCTCGTGATCAGGTGCCCATTCTCTATGACATACTCATCAAGTCCACTGTGAAGGCGCGTCCCAACGTTCTGTGGTGCTACAAAAACAAGGATGATGCCATCTCCAAGTGAGTCGTAGTTGCTGTTATCAATCAATTCTTCAATTTCCAAGCTCACATTTTACGCAGTCACGGCAAGAAGCGTGCCAAGAAGATCGCCCACGGCAAGGTGGATATGAATGAGGTGGACTTGTTTGATGCGTTCCGTGTGGCAACCACCATACATGGTCGCTACTACTCGGAGACGCACGCCATACTGGGTCGCACCTATGGCGTTTGTGTTTTACAGGATTTCGAGGCACTGACACCCAATCTGCTGGCGCGTACCATTGAAACCGTTGAGGGCGGCGGCCTAATTATATTGCTGTTAAAGACAATGCAGTCGCTCAAGCAGCTCTTCACCATGAGCATGGATGTGCACATGCGATTCCGCACAGAGGCCCATCAGACGGTCACCTGTCGCTTTAATGAGCGTCTGATCCTATCACTGGCGGACTGCAAGCGCTGCCTGGTGGTCAACGACGACCTCACCGTGCTGCCCCTCAGCTCCAAGACGATCAATGTGGAGACAGTGAATGTAAACGCCGCACAATTGATTTCGTGTTACAGTCGAGTGTTGCCCATTTGTTAATTGTTTCATTTCGTTTTGACAGCCGGTAAACATTGGCCGATCGGAGAACGAGAGCAGCCTCAAGGAGCTGAAGGAGAGCCTATTGAATGTGCAACCCGCCGGCGCACTAGTTAATCTGTGCAAGACATATGATCAGGGCAACGCAGTGGCCCAGTTTATTGAGGCGCTGGTCGATAAGCAACTGAAGCCGCCAATGTCCCTAACTGCTGCACGTGGACGTGGTAAATCGGCCGCGATGGGCCTGTCTATCGCTGCAGCCGTTGCATTTGGCTATGTGAATATTTATGTGACATCGCCACATCCCGAGAATTTGATAACGCTCTTTGAGTTCGTGCTGAAAGGCTTCGATGGGCTGGAGTATCAGGAGCATGCCGACTATACAATCATTCGCAGCACAAATCCCGACTACAAGAAGGCCATCATTCGGATAAATATAACGCGCAACAGTCGCCAGACCATTCAGTATATAGCGCCCAGCGATACGCATCTGTTGAATGCCGCCGATCTGCTGCTGATCGATGAGGCGGCAGCGATTCCACTGCCATTGGTCAAGAAGATGATCGGTCCATATCTGATATTTATGGCCAGCACAATCAATGGCTATGAGGGCACCGGACGTTCGCTAAGCCTGAAGCTCATCTCCCAGCTGCAGAAGGAGAACAATGCCCGTCCACCGCTTAAATTGGATGAGTCCATACGCTACCAGTCCAACGATGATATCGAGCGCTGGCTAATCAATTTGCTCTGCCTGGATGCGAGCATCGTGACCAACATCAGCTCCGGCTGTCCGACGCCCGATGTCTGCGAACTCTACTATATTGATCGTGAAGCACTGTTTTCGTATCATAAGGCCGCCGAGTCCTTTCTGCACCGCATGGTGTACATCTATGTGTCATCGCACTACAAGAATTCACCCAACGATCTGCAAATGATGAGCGATGCGCCCGCCCATCATTTGTTCTGCCTGCTCGGGCCCGTTCAGCGCATGGATCAATTGCCCGAGATTCTCGTTGTCATTCAAGTGGCGCTCGAAGGCCAAATATCAGCGCAGAGCATCAGCGATTCTTTGGGACGCGGCAAGAAGGCCGCCGGCGATCTGATACCCTGGAACATAGCCGAGCAATACGGTGATCGTGACTTCCCAAAGCTGTCCGGTGTTCGCATTGTACGCATCGCCACCCATCCTAATTACCAGCGCATGGGCTATGGCAAACGTGCCATCCAGTTGCTCAAGGACTACTATGCTCAGCGTCATGCCAATCTCGGCGATGCGCCCTTGCCCAACAATCAAGGTAAGCAGATCAAGCCGGGAAGGGGTTATAAAGATCATTATCATCTTCTCTTGAAGGAGGCATATCCGACTGACTCTTTTTTGTTATTGCAGCTGGTATTGAAGAGGTGGAGGAAGATGAGATTGGTCTGCTTAAAGAACAGATACGACCACGCAGTCGCATACCCATTCTACTGCAACGTCTTCATGAGCGCCAACCAGAGCCGGTTGATTATATTGGCACCTCCTATGGCCTCACAGTCGATCTGCTCAAGTTTTGGAAGAGCTCCGGTTTTGTGCCCGTCTATCTCAGCCAGAAGGCCAATGAGCTGACAGCAGAGCACAGCTGCATCATGCTGCACACACTGGCGACCCCAAAGGCGACACACTGGCTAAGTCTCTACTACAATGACTTCCGACGACGAGTCCTCAAGCTGATGGGCACAACCTTTCGCGAATTCGAAACGAAACTCTGCCTGGCTCTGCTCAAGAACAATGCGGTTAAGGGCGATGATGCTGATGATGCATCCACTATGCTGGACAAGCGAACGCTTGACGAATACTTTCTGCCGCACGATCTGCAACGGCTGGAGAGCTATGCACGGCAACAGTCCGAGTTTCGTCTGATACTCGATCTGCTCACCGACATTGGTCAGCTGTATTTCCAGGGTCGCATTCCCGGCCTAAAGTTGGATAATGTGCAGAAGGCTGTTCTCCTGGCGCTCGGAGTGCAGGGCAAGACAGTGGATGCACTCGGCTCGGAGCTGAACATGCCGGGCAACCAGCTGCTGGCAAAGTTCTACGATGCGTTGAAGAAGTGCAATCAATGCTTCCGCGCGGTGATCGAGCAGCACATCGAGGATGGCATGCGGCAGGTTGAACAACTGCCGCGTGGCGATCAACTCCACCCCCTCAGCTTGTCCCTGGACCATGAGCTGGAGCAGACGGCCCAGAAGCTAATGAAAAATCAACGCAAGGAACTGAAACGTCTCAAGGCCGAGATGCTCGATGAATACCAAATCAAGGGCAGCGATCAGGATTGGAATCAGGCGCTGCAGACCAATGGTGGCGACAAGGGCAGCGGTCTGCTCTCCGTCAAAAGGTAAGGCAGCCATCGCTTTATCTCACTCTCTCTGTCTTTTTTCATATCTCAGAATAGAAACGAGTTTATTTTAAAAACACGGCTAGTGAACTTCATTCTTAGTGACAAAATGAAACTAAAAAAATTAATTCATCTTTCTTACAATTAATCAATTTATTTATTGCAGCGGCATCAAGCGCTTAGATGCACCTGTGGAGCAGGATCGGGATGTTGGTGCACCGCAAACAAAGAAAAAGAAGAATCCTAAAATGAAACGCGGCATGGGCAAATCGCTGATCTAGTATTTTTTGGGTGTGACGGGGGGTGTTAATTTGTATATATGTATGTATATTTTATATATTTGTTTTTGAATAGAACGAATATATATATATTGTGTCCTGGCCTTTGGCGCCTTTCGACTATCGATAAATAAATTGATACATTAATGTTTAAGTGTTGCGCTCTAAGACTTGAACTATCGATATATATCAGAATACAACACTTCTTAGCTAGAAACATATTGACAGTGTACAATAACAGAAGCAAATATAATCAGAAATAAAGTCGTCGCCAAGCGGAACAGAATAAATTTTAATATTAATTCTCTGACAAACTTAAAAAAATAAAAAATGGGGAAAAAAAACAGTAAGTACCAACGGATAGAAAAAACATAAAAGAAATTGAAAATTTCGTCACTTTAACAACTTTTAATTGCAACGGCAATTGCAGAATATAAGCAAAATGAACAACAAAAGCCTGTAGCGCCAGCGCCAACGCCAGCTGCAGCGCCAGCACCAGCTGCAGCGCAAGCACCAGCGCCAGCTGCAGGGCCAGCTCCTCAACCGCAGCAGCAACAACAGCAAAGTAAGTGTCAATGTATGTGTGCATTTTGCAAATGATGTGAATTGCATTCGTGTTTGTAAGAATTTTCTTATATGCTACGTACGTAGCAAAGTAAGTGCACCAATAATGGCCAAAAGGGAAAGCACACAATTCGAATTATAGTTAGCAACACTATGTTTACCTGTTTGATATGTGTAGAAATAGTTGGGAGGGGAAAGGGAAGCACTAAATTAGTACAAAGTATTTCATCATCTTGTGCATGTTGCACATAAATACATAATGTGTGAGTGTTTGTGTTTGTATGATTTCTCTCCCTTGTGCGTGTATGTGTGCTAGAAAATTCTGGAAATAAAATAAACACGATTCGCAATTTTTCCCTATCAAAATGGGTTAACCTGAGTACATTGTATTCAATTAACATATTGCAGCTGTTACTGCCGCAGCAGGTTCGACGACGTCTACAAGCCTTGCGGCTTCAGCAGCGCAAGGGCAACGTGGAGGCTGGCAGCAGACTGGTGGCCCTGCTGGGCGCGGACGTGGATTTCCACAGAGTGGGCCTCAGCAAGGTGGACAAGGGGGGGCAGGCTATCAGCAGCAGCAGCAGCGTCACCAGCAACATGGTGTTACACCACAACAGACGGCGCCATCTACAAGCTTTGCGACTCAAGGGCAACGTGGAGGCTGGCAGCAGGCTGGTGGCCCTGCTGGGCGCGGACGTGGATTTCCACAGAGTGGGCCACAGCCAGGTGGACAACGGGGGGCAGGCTATCAGCAGCAGCAGCAGCGTCATCAGCAACATGGTGTTGCACCACAACAGAGTGGCGCCATGGTCTCGCCACTGCCACAGACGGGCCCTATCAAGCGCGGCACAATTGGACGTCCCGGTACTGTTGGTGTCAACTATTTGAATGTGGACCTTACCAAAATGCCAAAAGTTGCATATCATTATGATGTGGACATAACCCCCGACCGACCAAAGAAATTTTATCGCAACGCCTTCGAGGTGTTTCGCACAAAATATTTAAAGCAGCGTGTCGCCGCCTTCGATGGAAGAAAGTCGTGCTATGCTTTGGACGACCTGCCCTGTCTCTCTGGCGAAGTAGAGGTAAGACTATCGCATGCTCTTTTTTTTTTAATTTTTACACTTCCCTCAATTTTTGTGTGGTGTTCTTCTGCAGGTTGTAGATAAGCATGGACGGACACTGAAGTACACAATTACGCTAAAGAAAACGGAGAACTCACAAGTGGATCTTAGCTCACTGCACAGGTGAGAGCTAATTGCGCATTTATATATTATATTTAAAAAATGCGTTTTGCATGAATGCAGCTATATGAATGACAAAATCTATGACAAGCCCATGCGTGCCCTGCAATGTTTGGAGGTGGTGCTTGCTTCCTGCTGCCATCAGCGTTCCGTGCGTGCTGGCCGCTCCTATTTTAAGACATCGGGTAATGGCGTATGCCAAAAACTGGGCGACGGCTATGAGGCATTGGTGGGTCTCTATCAGAGTCTTGTGCTGGGCGACAGGCCGTTCGTCAATGTGGATGTTTCCCACAAGTCTTTCCCAATTGCAATGACTCTAATTGAGTATTTGGAGAACTATGGCCTAATGGAACCCATTAAGGAGAACACAACTATAACAGATTACTCTTCGCGAAAAATAATATCATTCCTAAAGGGCATGAATGTGGTGTACGAGCCACCGAAATCTTTTGGTAGTGCACCTCGCGTCTATAAGGTGAACGGACTCTCTTATAATTCAGCGCGTAACGAAAAATTCAAGTGTGGTGAGGATATCATGACAGTGGAGCAATACTTTAAATCACGTTCATACAAGTTGAAGTATCCGATGCTGCCGTGTCTCAGCGTTGGCAATCCACAAAAAATCAATCTTTTGCCCATGGAGCTGTGTCGCATAGAGGAGGGACAGGCATTGAATGTGAGTATGATCGATCGTATCATTTGAAATATATCTTTCATCTGCCAGGGCATTTAAATATGTTTTGCATTTTTAACACAGCGAAAGGATGGCACGAATCAGGTTTCGCAAATGATTAAGTTTGCGGCAACATCGACCAACGAGCGCAAGGCCAAAATAATGGATTTGTTGAAATATTTCCAACACAATCTGGACCCGACAATAAGCCGTTTTGGTCTACGCATTGGAGATGATTTTATAACAGTAAATACACGCCTATTAAATGCACCGCAACTGGAATATAGGAACAGTCAGTTTGCAACACCAATGAATGGTTCGTGGCGTATGGATAAAAACCTATTTCTTGCCCGCGCCCAAAAAGTTCACAAGTGGGCCATACTGCACTGTGAGAGAGCTCGCATGCAATACAATAAGATTATGGAATTTCAGTCTATGGTAAAAACTCTGCCATTTTGTATTTTTTTAATATGTATCATATCTAAAATCATATCGTAATTGTATAGGTATTCAGACAAGCCAAACTCGTCGATGTTGCACTGGAGCCCGATGCTGAGATTAGATCTTTTAAGGACGACACGAACTTGGATATACCTTTCAATGATCTGAAGAGCAAGAAATTCGATCTGGTCTTTGTAATCCTACCGTCGCGTGGCGGTGCCTCCTATGAAATGATCAAGCAAAGAGCCGAGCTGCATTGCGGCATATTGACCCAGTGCATCAAGCAAAATAATGTTGAACGCCGCTTGGACCACCAATTAGTCGGCAACCTTTTATTGAAGGTCAATTCGAAGCTCAATGGCATCAATCATAAGATTAAGGATGATGCACGCATTAGGCTACCGAATGTCATGTATTTGGGTGCGGATGTGACACATCCCTCGCCTGATCAGCGCGATATACCCAGCGTTGTGGGCGTGGCCGCATCACACGATTTATACGGCGGCAACTACAACATGCAGGTTAGGCTGCAAATCAGCAACGGTGGTCGTCCCCGTGAGGAAATCGATGATATGCAGTCCATTATGTCCGAACATTTGCGCGTCTATCATCAGAAGCAAGGCCGCTATCCAGAACACATCATTTACTATCGCGATGGCGTTAGCGATGGGCAATTTTTAAAAATCAAAAATCTGGAACTGAGGGGCATTTATGCAGCCTGCGAAAAGGTGGGACACAAGCAGCAGTATTCTCCTACTAAAAATACTATTCACTATATTCGATAATAATTTTACGACAGGTGCGCATTAAGCCAAAGATGTGCTGTGTAATTGTGGTGAAGCGGCATCACACTCGCTTCTTTCCGCTGGGCACGTCCAGGAGTAAATTCAATAATGTTGATCCAGGTACAATTGTGGATCGCGTCATTGTGCATCCAAACGAGGTGCAATTCTTTATGGTTAGCCATCAGTCCATACAGGGCACCGCAAAGCCCACACGCTACAATGTCATTGAGAACACTGGCAATCTGGATATTGATCTGTTGCAGCAATTGACTTACAATTTATGCCACATGTTTCCACGATGCAACCGGGCCGTATCTTATCCGGCTCCAGCATACTTGGCACACTTGGCTGCCGCGCGTGGACGCGTTTATATCACTGGGTAAGCAACATACATTTTTCGACAGCAATTGGAGTAAGTGTAATTGATTGTATATTTCTTCTTCATTTTTTTAGGCATTCTAATAGGCAAAAACAGTCACCGGTGATCCATCCGGAGTTCATGAAAACTAATCCCATGTACTTTGTTTAGAAATTTGCTATTGGCATTTTCTTCAACACATTTTCTGCAACTAATTTGCCCATCTGAACGCATAGAAGGCCTTCTTTGAATTTTTTTATTTTATCACATTTTTTAAACTATTTTTATATAAATTAAACAATTATTGTGCAAATTTCCAGCTGGTTCTCTACGCACAGTTGTGAGTTATGAGTTCAAATATATAATTGGCTCTGAAAGTGCCTATATGAACTCCGTATAGAACCAACTGTGACCGCTCATTTTTATTATAATGGGAATTAATATGTTATTAAACAAATACATGGATAATTATACAATAAAGCAACTGCAATAACTTGGTTTGCATTATAAGATGTTTAAGAGATCGAGAAATCATTTTGATTACTCTCGTTATTTGGTTGCTAGAGCAATTTTTATTACTCATAATTTGCGTTGTTTCAACAATTACCTTCTTCGCTATAGGCTGCTATTTGCACAAGATCCTAATCAGTTCTATATTTTTGTGAATATGAACCGCAAATCGCAAACCTAACTCCATTTTTTATGAATATACGAAAGCAAAAGATGATTCAGTATGCAGCCGATCTGTTTGCAGAGTATTTTATATCTAACAATAGAGTACCATATCCTTATCCTGTTCAAAGAGCTAATTGGATTTTTGGTCACTTCTTGTCACTTCTTGCCGATCTACACCCAATCAAGCCTGGGTATTCGCCAGGTCCAGATGGAGTTCCGGGATGAGTACTTAAGTACAGTTCTGATTCTATTTGCAAACCTTTACTTAAATTATTTCCCTTGTCTGTTGGTACTTGTTGTTTTTCCGCTATTTTGACGGAATACTTTTTTTTAATCATCTCCATAAAAATGGCTCAAAATCCGGTTTTGTTCAATGTAGGTCTACCACTATTATTTATTATTATTTATTATTAGGTTTGGGGTGTATGTGCACTGCGACCTGATAGATATATTGTGCCCCCTTCTGGGCTTTAAAGCTCCTCCATCAACCCAAGCTCTTGCACAAATGCTAGAATTTTTATTGGGTTGAGGGCCACTATGTCATTGCTCATCATGACATGCATCCCCAGGATGTTGCTTCTTTTCCCTGCTAGGGCTGCACACTCTGCTAGGATGTGCATTGAGGATTCCTCCTCGCTTTCACAGAACCTACAGAGTCCGCTACTGATTATACCCAGCTTGGCTAGGTGACTTCTTAGTCTACAGTGTCCCGTCAGTAGACCGGTGAGTATTCTAAGATTGTTTTTGCTCATGGCTATAATCTGCTTAAATCGCTTCTGATTATAGCCACCCAGTAGACATTTGGCTTGTCGGAGTCCTGGTGCCTCTGCCCAGCTCCGTTGCCTCCTCTGTCTTTCTACATTCCTAAGCTCCTGCCGTATCGTGTGCCTTCCGATGCCACAATACGGTTCAGGTCTCACTAGGGGTCTCTCCGCCCCCAATCTTGCTTGCCAGTTCATTCCCTACTATGTCCGTGTGGCCCGGGACCCATCTTAGGGTGAGCCTGTTGGTTGCCCCGAGTCGGTCAAGTTTGGATCGTGCTTCTAGGACCACTTTAGAAGTGATTTTCGTCCCACTAATAGCGTTTAACGCTGCTTGACTATCGGATAGGATGGATATATCCGTATTCCGGTAGTTGCGCACCAGGTTAAAATCCGCACACCTTCCTATCGCACACACTTCAGCTTGGAATGTGCTGGTTTGCGTTCCTAGGGATTCGTGATAAGATATCCGAGGGCCCACCACTCCTAGACCTGTGCCCTGGTTGGTGAGTGATCCGTCGGTGTACCATTTTATGGTGTGCGGTTTCATGGGATGGATGTCATCCAGTGACGTCCATTCCTTTTTGCTACTCATATGAACTTTGAAATTACGCTCGAATATGTATTCGGCTGCCATTTCATCCCTAGGTTGAACTAGTAGGGGAAGTTCATCTGAAAGTCGTTGGGCATCTTTTTGGCTAAGGATGTGATAGCCTCCAACTCCTTCCGCTGACATCCTTAACAGTGTGGCTTTCTGTTGGAGCCTTATTGTGTGGTGGAGTGGTGTTATCTCCATTAAGGCTTCCAAGGCCATTGTTGGACAGGTGCGCATTGCCCCTGTCATGCATACGCAGGCCAGTCGCTGCAGTTTCTGCAGCTCTCTTTTCACGGTGATAAGCCGCGCTCTATCACCCCATGCTATTACTCCATAAGTCAGCATGGGTCTCACCACCATTGTGTATAGCCATCGCATAATCTTTGGTGATGTGCCCCATGACTTTCCGGCTATACTCCGGCACGTATAGAGCGCTCTTGAGCACTTCGATACCGTGTTTTGTACATGGGTGCCAAAGTTTAGCTTGCTGTCAAATGTGACCCCTAGGTACTTAACTTCCTTACTGGTTTCTAATAGGCATCCTGAGAGCCGTATTTGTTTCATCCTCTGCAGCTTGTACCGTCTAGTAAAGGGGACGATGACTGTTTTTGTAGGGTTTAGGTTGAGTCCAACCTCCATACACCAGTCTCTCGTTATTTTTAACCCTGTCTGGACTATATCGCAGAGTGTCTCCTCGAATTTACCTCTCGCTATTATGACAATATCATCGGCATAGCCTTGACATTGGATACCTCTGGTGGTAAGTCTGTTGAGCAGTTCGTCTACTAGCAGACTCCAGAGTAGCGGAGACAGTACACCCCCTTGGGGGCAGCCTTTGGTGGTTAAGACTGTAACCTTACTGTCATGTGTTGATGCGGTGGCTTGTCTGGACCCCAGTAGTGCCAGTATCCACCTACTGGTGGTGGAGTCCAGACCCCTTCTTGCAAGGGTGGCCCTAATCGCATCATGTGACGTGTTGTCAAAGGCGCCTTCTATGTCCAAGAAGGCGCACAGTGCTATCTCCTTATTATCAACTGTTGAGCTTAACATGCTCTTCAGCTGATAAAGTGCCGTGTCCGTGGACCTGCCCGCTCTATAAGCATGCTGCGTTGTGTGCAGCGGACTCTG